>JACCIC010000074.1:0-322500 GCA_018907035.1 Sycobia sp. Sy_11
GGGGGGGGGGGGATTGTGGATACGTATATCTATATATATGTGTTATTTATATATATATATCATATCCGACGTCGTTGCTGGACGCAACACCCGCAACCTTAAATGGTTGGTTGGGGCTTGAAAAGATCCAAACAACCATCACGCTGAGTTGTTGTAACCATTGGTATAGTGTTGGACTCTTCTTGGTAGTTTGGTTTGTTATTCGTTCGACGGTGACAAGCATGAGTAATTTTCACATACTGGCTGACTGAACTCTGGCTCTTCTTTCTTCTAGTTAGGCGCTATTAATTCTACTTACAATGTTAAGGTTACAAATATCGATCGCGAATGTGGTTACGGTGTATCTCCAAATAGATATATTTAATTAATTTCACATTAGTATGCAACTTAGTACAAACATCTTAAACTATCTTAATACGCTTTACATTCGTTATCGCAGTAATAATTTTGACGCTCTAGGTTCGTATCAAAAAGAAGGTTTTTTTTTTTTTTTTTTTTTTTTTTTTTTATTTTTATATATGTTTACGATTTTTTTTGTGTTTTGTTTTTTTTTATTTTGAATATATGCATATATTCGCACGTAGATACGTACTTCGTACATCCATATATTCTTTAATTGAGACTGCCAGTTATGCTTATGTTTACGGATTATTATTAATTTTAGTTTCAACGTTTCTTGCGTCGTTATTAATATACGATATTCGCAATCTATTCGCGTGAACAATTTTTCCGCCCTTTTTATATTGTATTTTTATATTCTTTTTGCCGATGATCTCTAATATACGGAACGGACCGGAATATTGATTTGATAATTTCGCAGGTTTCGGACCGCTTAGTAAAAACACATAGTCGCCTACTCTAAATTTTACCTCTTTAATGTGACGGTCATACCGTTCTTTCGATTTTTCTTTCGATTTGATAATGTTATCGTAAACTAATTTTTTTATTCCTGTTAGTCTAACGACTAATTCCTTGACATAACCTTGATAGGTTGGAACCAAATCGGCTTCGCGAAGTGGGTCGTTTGAGGGAAGTCTAGCTAGTTTACCAAATACTACTTCAAACGGCGTATGCTTGGTACTTTCCTGTACACACGTGTTGTAATTGAGCATCGCTATTTCCACCCATTCATCCCATTCCGAATCTTTTTCCGTATATTGTTTGAGAAATTCTCCTAACGCGTGATGAGACCGTTCTAGGGACCCATTAGACTGGGGGTGGAATGCAGTTGTTCTGACTTTCTTTATTCTAAATCTCTTTGCTACTCTCTGCATTAAACTACTCAGAAAATTTCTGCCTTGATCGGTAAGTATCACTTTCGGAGCACCAAAGATACAGATGCATTTCTTTATGAATGCATCGGAAATTGTGGATGCCAAAGCGTTTGGCAGCGGGACGGCTATGCCATATTTTGATAACTGATCTTGCATTGTTAGGATATACTCATTTCCGAGTCTCGTTCTTGATAATGGGCCCACTATATCGAGCGCTATTTTCTCGAATGTAGTACCCGGTGTGTCCGTAATAACCATGGGTTGTCTTGTCTTTACCCGCACGAGTTTCTTTAGTTGACAATCTATACATTGCTGAATGCGTCTTTGCACATCTGCCTTTAAGTTATCCCAGTAGTACTCTTGCCTGATACGATTGTACGTTTTAGAAACACCTCGGTGGCCGCCAATCGGCGAGTTATGGTATTCATAGAAAATTTCATCTCGACGATCAGGCGGGACAAATTTTAATGTGCCTTTACAAATTATTATCTTTATATTGGTGTCCTTAAATTCATTTTGAAAAATACTCATGACTTCGCGCCATTCTAATCCTTGAATGTCTGGCGAGTGAGCAATACTGAATTCGTCGATACTTTTATCGAGGCTAAATGTTTTTAACTCTTTACATGCATTCTGCATGTTCTCTTTCATTTTTGACAATGATTCGGGTTGGTCACCCTTAATACTCATAGCAATTAGGAACTTACGATTGCTTCGTCTGTATGGGCTTATCTTAGCTTCTTCTACGTATTGACGTTCCGGAATTTTATTTGCCTCAGCAAGTTTCCGTGCTGCTAGGTCGCAAGGTTCGCCTTTGCTATTGATAAAATATAGGATATGATCATTGCGAAATTGAATCGCTTCCTTCGTTTCCACAATTTTATTTTTGCTCTCTCTTAAACTCTTTCCTTCAACGTCAGATTTGCTATTTTTGGCATCGTCACCTTTAATTTCGTTGCCACAATTAGAACAATTACTTTGTTCCATTACCGAACTTTCGCTACTAGAGGTATCTAGGTCGCTACTGCTTTGATCCGTATTACTTTCGGATGGTAAAGTAGGTTTGCCCTTAGGTTTTCTACTTATCATTTTCGATTTATGCTGCGGGGAGTAGGATGACTCATTGTCTGATTCATTTGTAGACTCACTACCTTTCTGTAAAATATCTGTTGCTTTGCTCTTTCGGACGAATGTTGGCTTATTAATTTTCGATTTACACAACTTAGTAAGTTTTTTATTCTTTTGCTTTTTCGTCAATTTGCGTGATTTGTCCTCCATAACATTTCTCGGCTTTTCATCATCTCGAGCTTCTTTAATTGATCGTCCTTGGCGTTTACGAAGCGTTCGAAGGTTATTAGTTCCTATCTGATGCGGATCTGGGGTTTCTCTTTCCCCCTGTTTAAAAATGGAAGTGTCAACCGCAGCAGTCACTCTATTAGTCCCTTGCGCTTCCGGTCTGTATTTCTGGGTTTGGTTCGTAGTTTTACGTCGTTGCGGACGGTTTTCGATTGCTTCTTCTGTACTTTTCTTCATCTTATCGTTATTATTTATTTTTATATTCTGGACTTTCGATCTTCTTCGCTTCCTTCTGTTTTTTCTTAAAATTTTTTCTTTCAAATTAGCGGTATCTGCTCCCAACTTAGAAAAATTAGCATGACTTGCTTTCTCCTTATCGAACTTTGAAAAATCTTGGACTCTCTTTGAAAACTTAGAAATATGTGGTTTCTTAATATAGCCGTTCTCTTCTCGAGATTCTTTTGGGGGCCTATGACGTTCAGTTAAGGGGGAATTTGGAATTTCAGGATTTGTAAATGGTCTATCGAGATTAAGAAGCCTTTTCTTTTGCGCACGAGTGACTGCGTTTACATTTTCGACAGGGTTACGAGACAATGCATCGGCGTGCACATTTGTCTTCCCCGGATTGTAAACAACCTTATAGTCGTACTCTGATAGCTTGAACCTCCATTTTATTACTCGTGTATTCAAATCTGCTGTTTTGAACCACACGAGCGGCTGGTGGTCAGTCACAAGGGTGAACGTACGTCCAAATACGTACGGCCTAAAAGTCTGCACCGAATGAAGCATAGCTAGTGCTTCCTTCTCATACACCTCGTAGCGTAACTCGGGTCCGCGTAAAACGCGTGACGTATAGGCGATCGGTTGATCTCTACCGAGTTTCCCTTGTGATAGGATGCCGCCAATAGCATAACCCGACGCGTCCGTTGTGATTATAAATGGCTGATCCATATCGGGAAATCGCAGTACAGGCGCTGTGCATAAAGCCTTTTTTAGGTGTAGAAACGCATTTTCTGCGTTCTCTCCCCAGACAAATGGTTCGTTGCTTTGCAAGAGTTTCGTAAGCGGTTTAGAAATTTTTGCGAAATCCTTAATAAACCTACGATAGTAACCAGCTAGGCCTAAAAATTGTCGAATGTTCTTTATATGTTTAGGACGCGGGAATCGTTCTACCGCTTCTAGATTCTTGGGATCGGGTGCCAGCCCATTCTCACTAAGAACGTGTCCTAAGTATGCTACTTTTCGTTGTAGAATTTTGCATTTTCCCGGTTCAAGCTTCCAGTTTGCCTTGCGTAATCTTTTCATGACTTCATTGAACAATATTTCGTGTTCCTTTAAAGACTTGGCATAGATTACTATGTCGTCCATATAGACGAACACGCCCTTGCCAATAAGGCCCTCGAGCGTAAAGTTCATCGCGCGCTGATATTCCACGCCTGCATTCTTCAAACCAAAGGGCATTCGCACGAACTCAAAATGCCCGTCGGGAGTAGAAAAAGCAGTTTTATGCATGTCCTCGGGACTCATCGGTATTTGATGGAATCCAGAGACACAATCCATGACGGTGTAGTATTTAGCAGCACCAACAGTATCGAGTATTTCGACAATATTGGGAAGCGGGTAAGCCATTGCTACCGTTTTCTCGTTAAGAGGACGGAAATCTACTACGACACGCCAGCGTGGTTTATTATCAGCCGACTGTTTTTTCGGTACGACCCAAAGCGCTGATGAATAGCTACTTCTAGAGTGCCTGATTACGCCTTTCTGCAGTAATTCGTTCACTTGTCGGTTCACTTCATCTTTCAGAGCATGCGGCAATCTGTATTGACGCGTACTCACTGGAGTATCGTCGGTTGTGGGGATCTTATGAGCCACTACGTTAGTTGTAGTAAGCTCGTCACCTTCGAGATAAAACCGGTCCGAGTTATTTCTCAACAATTTCGCCGCTTCTTCGTATTCTTTTTCCTCTAACTTATCAATTTGAGTGAGATTTATTAAATTATTTAGACGGTCAGAGTATTTGGATAGGTCCTCGCATAGTTCGGACGCTAAAAAAAGATTATTGTAGTCTCCGTTACTCCAATCAAACTCTTGAAAATTAGTATTATCAAACCGCATTAGAGATTTCAAATTTTCAAATTCCGTATCATATGGTGCTCCTGATTCGGGTTCCCTGTTATAATACGTTAATACATCCTCGTCGCACAGGAAATCTAATTTGGCCTTTTCATTTTTAATCGTAAGTATCATTTCTCCGAAATCAATAACAGCTTTAGCCTTGCGTAAAAAGTCGGTTCCTAAAATTGCATCATATGGTATAGCGCTGTTGTTTGGTAATACAGTTACGTTTGATTCTATACCTAATATATTAAGCGGGGCGACGCCGAGCGTAGGCATCAATAACCCGTCAATTCCCTTTAGATAGGTCTCGTGGGTTGTGTCAATGTTGTTTATTGATGGTAGTATTTTCGCCTTAATGATGCTCGCTTCGCATCCGGTGTCGATCAAAATTAATACTCCGTTCCAGTCTAAAAATAAGAACTTATTGTGGTTACCGGAAAAATTAGTATTGAGTATTTTCGAGTTGTTCCGCCCCGGATCGTTCTCAAAGCCTAACGTAAGTTCGTGATCTCTGATCTTTAATACATTTCTTTCGAAATCTGCTATTGCCTCAAGTTGGACGAGGAAGTTCATCCCCAATATGCCATCATACGGAAGTTTAAAATTTTCCTCTACGACGTGGAAGCTTAACGACTTACTGAAACCTTTAATTACAGCGGTACCTAGAGATTTGATCACGTTATCCGTTATTCCTTTTAATCTCGTAACCGCGGTCGTGTCGATAGCTATACCGTCTGGCAGTTTTCCTTGCTTAATAATGTTCCCATGTGAACCTGAGTCGATTAAAAATGTGATCTTCTCAATTCCGAATTTTAAGATGACATGGGGTAGCACTTCTGCCCTTACAGTGGTTGCAACTCGGATGCTTCCTCCTCCATCCTTGCAACATTGGTAGAGCGCATAGTATCGAGCGGTGCCATTGGCTGCGCTCTGGGCATGGAGGCACCGTTCAAGTTTCCCGTTCGCATTTTCTCATTATACATACGTTTCCTGCATTCGTTTATATGGTGCCCCCTATTTTTGCAGTAGGCGCAGCTTTGCGAGGAGGGGCAGGACGAGGTTATGTGTCCAGGTCGATTGCATTTCCTGCAAATCGCCCGGTAAGGGGTATTATTTTGCTGATGAGCTCCTGTTCTGGCATTCAGTGGGCACGATCCCGCTCTATGTCCGGGCTCGTTACACCGAAAACATCTCTCAGGAGGCCTACAGTTTTTGGCTGTATGGCCTCTTAAATTGCATATTTGGCACGTGACGCGGTTGGGGCAGGCGATAGCTACGTGTCCCGCTGCATCACACAGCTGGCATATAGTCGTGAGCGACTTATTTGCTCCGTGTGTTGGACAATTGCGAGCTTGATGTCCGAATCGCCCGCAACGCTCGCATGTTACCTTTCGTTGCTCAGTAGGAGGTTGATCTAATTGGCAGACATATGCCTTTTTCTTATCTTCCTTACCTCGAATTGTAAGCTTACGGCTCAGATCTCTTAGCAATGTACGCTCGTCGAGATCTCTTTCTTCTTGTATCGCTTTATTTATAACAGCGTTGAGATCGGTGGCCGCTGCACCGATACTCCTATCTATTTCTTTCTTTAATCCTTTGCGAAAACAAGTGATCAACGTAGCTTCGGCTTCCCGTCGCATCGTTTCTGTTACAGAGCCTACATGGGCTCTCTCTGCCTCTAAGAGTCGACGGCCTAAATCTTTAACGCGGTTTGCAAAAGATATTACATTTTCGTTATCTCGTTGGAACTCCGTTCCCAATTCGCCGATTAATTGCTGAACGGTTCGAGGAGGCGCGTATATGGTCTCCAGATAATCCTTTAAAGCTGCGACAGTGTTGAATGTCTGTCCGCGAATCGCTTGCCTTGCTTCCCCTGTCACGCGTGCCCGTAACAACCTCACAAAACTTGGTTCATTGGTCGCGTCTATGATTTCTAATGCTTCATCGCAGCCTTCGAAGAACTCGCTCAGGGTGATGTTACGCCCGTCAAATACAGGCACCACCTTAAGCACGTCCTTCAGTGGGACTGATTGCGTAGGCATTGTTACGTGAACTCGGTTATTGTCTGAGATATGTATATTGGGGTTTTTAGATTCCTCCTTTTGCTTATTGTCAGCCGATTTTTCCGATTGCGCGGTTAGTTCTAGGACAGAGTCTTCCAAAAGATAGATCGTTCCTTGTAACGCTCGCGGTGGAGGTTTTGTTTCTACATCCCTCGGGATCTCTTTAGTTGGTGAAAAAGGGTCGCCGTTGTCGATATAGTCTAGGCAGAATTTATTCTTATCTGCCCGACTTCTAGTGACACGCTGTTCAGACATGCGTCTTTATTATATAGCTGGTGTCAAATTTTCGCGTTAAAATCGGTAATTATATAATAATAATAATAAATTTAATTATAATATAATAATAATTTATTAATAATAATTATATAATAATAATAATTATAATAACTGAAGTTATTAACTTATTAATTAAAAAGCATTACAACGTTATAAGATTAATGCAGGGCTAGTTAACGACCGTACCGCTTAAATAACTTTATTATTAATATAATAATTAGTAATGTTTCCTCCTTTCTTAGTCGTTCAAATTTAGCTGCCTAACGGCTTCTTCTAGGAATTCTATATCCGACACGCTTACGGACCGTTTATCGTTCAGTTCCCTGAAAGCGCGTGCGGTTATTTGCCAGGTTTTTTCCAACCAAGCTTTCAATTCCTCGTTTTCTTTTTCCAGCCCCTCTACTCGCTCTTCTACGCTGGTAATTTTTCGCAACAAGAAATTGGTATTCCTATGTGTCTCCACACAGGCCTCTTGTAATTCTTCGATATATGTGCGGTTATTTCGCGACAGCGTTCCTACCATACAAAGCGCCCTGTGGTGGGAACTAACTCGCTCTTCTATAGTTTCTAACCTTTCCTCGCTCGGCGCGGGGGGGTCTCTATTTAGCCCTACCATTTAGATAACGAGAGAGCGACGGTGTATATATATAGGGAGAGAGAATGGGTATAAAAATAAAACAAAAGAATTATAAACAAAACTATATATAAAAAAAAATAAAAATTAGTTGAGAGAAGAAGAAAAAAAAAAAAAAAATCAAAGAGAAAGATTAATGATTCAAGAGAAAAATAACTAAATAAATAAATCAATAAATAGAAAAAAAAGTAGTTAAAGTCGAGGTTTAAAACAATAAAAGGATTAAAAGGAAACAAAATATTAAGAATCAAAAATGGTAATTTAAATAAAGATTAAAAATTAAACGGATTAAACTTAAAATCTAGATTAAAATTATAATTAAAAGAGTTTAAAAAGAGAGAAAAAAAAATATATCGTTATAAAATAAGTTAAGAGAAAGAAAAATATTTGAAAAAAAGGAATGAAAGGTTAGAATAAAAGTAAATTTGAAAAATAAAAGGTAAAATTATTAAAATTAATAATAATAATGGCAAAGTAATATTAGAATTAAGAAAAGAAAAGAAAGAAAAAATACTGTTAATAAATAAGTTAAAAGTAAAAAAAAAGGTCAGGTTTTAACAAATATATTAAAAAAAGGAAGGAAAATAAAGAGAAAGAGAAAAATTAAAATTAATAAATATTAAGAATAAAGAATTAAAGTTAAAGATAATTGGTTAAAAACAAACAAAAACCGAAAGCAAAAATAAAATTAATATCTAGTTAAAAGGAAAGTGGGAAGTGGAAGTGGGAAAGGGAAATATGATACAACGCACAGATAAAAATGTATTTCTGGTAAATTTGTTTATTAAAAAAAAATTATATAGTGCCTATATATGCATACACGATTTAATTGAACTAATCGTCGCTTTCGCTCTCGCTGTCGGAATTAAAAAATAGCTTTCTCTTCCACCCCGCAAGTCTCGCACGGCTGGGTGGATCACCCGATTCTTGGACGGGGCTTGGGGCCGGTATACCCTGATCGGTCGCAAGCTCCCTCTTTTCTCGGCTCCGTCGCTCCTCTGCGGCGCGGAGTTCTTCTTCCGTCGGTCCGCGAGGGGTCAGCGGGCAGCCAGACGGCTTTAGCCGCAGGTCCCGGATCGGTGACAACCACTTGGGTGTAGTTGCCTCGGCCGGGCCCGTCGGTGCCGTTGGCAGCGGTACGGCTTGTCGCGCTGCGGCTGGCGGCGGCGCGTCAAGAGAGAGAGAGGGCGCAACACCGGGCGGCGGCGCAGTCAGGTGCGCTGCGCTGCGCTGCGGTAGTCGGTCGGCGGCGGCTGGCGACGGCGCGTCAAGAGAGAGAGAGACGCTGCGCTGCGGTAGTCGGCCGGCGACGGCTGGCGGCGGCGCGTCAAGAGAGAGAGAGGCGCTGCGCTGCGGTAGTCGGCCGGCGACGGCTGGCGGCGGCGCGTCAAGAGAGAGAGAGGCGCTGCGCTGCGGTAGTCGGCCGGCGACGGCTGGCGGCGGCGCGTCGAGAGAGAGAGATGGTGCAACACCGGGCGGCGGCGCAGTCAGGTGCGCTGCGCTGCGCTGAGGTAGTCGGCCGGCGGCGGCTGGCGGCGGCGCGTCGAGAGAGAGAGATGGTGCAACACCGGGCGGCGGCGCAGTCAGGTGCGCTGCGCTGCGCTGAGGTAGTCGGCCGGCGGCGGCTGGCGTCGGCGCGTCGAGAGAGAGAGATGATGCAACACCGGGTGGCGGCGCAATCAGGTGCGCGACGGTGCTCCGCGGTGCGACGGGCAGCGCTGATGGTAGGTCGGCGGTGAGCTCCGTGAACGTGAGCTCCGTAGATCCTTCCGTCGTCCGTCGGGTGGCTGCCGACGGCTCGCGTTGTCGCGGCCGCGGAGGTTCGACGATGGCGCCGGTTGTCACACCAGTTGTGGGGCGGATTAACTCCGCCAGCGGAGGCAAGCGCGTCAACGGGGGGTATATCAGCGTCAGCGGCCGGTTAACGACCGGTTGAGGCGGTCCGGAGGTCCCGAACACGCCACGCCGCGGCGGATTTCCCTGGGCGCTCGGTGCGCCTTGATCACGCCGGTAAGTACCTTCTTTTTTATTCCCGAACGCTGGGGGTGGCAGACAAACGGTTTCCCGTTTTATTGGCCGTCGCGCCGCGAGTTCTCGCAGATATCGCTCGTGAATGGGCCGATAAATTCTCCAAACAGTGTCCTCCAGTTCCCGATCCGGAACGCGGTTTAGTCCTTTTCTTTCTCGGTTTTCCTGCTCTGTTTCTAAAATTTGACCCCGAATTAATAAACGGGTCTCCCGTTGCCGCCTCTTGTGCTCTCGATTTTTCTTCTGTTTGCAGGCTTTCCCGGCCACTAAAAATTAGAAACAAAAATGTTTAAAATTATCTCTACGCCCTACGCTTCGCTTCGCGAACTGGCCTAACTCTAATTGATAAACGCGAAAAAAAATAAAAAAAAGTGTCCACGATCTATAAACGCATCCCGGACGAGCCCCCAATTTTTTTGTGACGTCCAACCGAAGTTGGTGCCACCCGGGTAATCTTAACGGCGATTCTAAGCCGTTATTTACCGGCAAATGCCCCCTTGTTTTTCGGCCAACGCTTTCGCGTGTTGAAGCCGGGGACACGCGGGGCAGATCGCGGATACACTTATTTCGCGAGGGCGCGGCGCGACGCGGTGCTGTTTCGACGCTGGTTGAGGCCACTCCCGGGCGGCTCTCACCCCAACGTGTCGGACTTGGAGCGGCGACGGCTCCAATATCCCCCAAGGGTAGCAGCGGCACGCGTTCGGCCTCCCGCTATTACCTCGGGTCGTCGCGCTTATCTTTAGCGGAGTCTACGGGTCCAGCGACAGCTTTCTGTCTCCCGGACTCGTGTCTCCCGCCCTAAAAATAAGCGCGCGTATCGCGGAATGAAAGGTAAAAGAATTTGAAAAATATATATATAGATTGCTTACTTTTATTTAAAATTTTACACAGTACTACGAATATGCAAGAAATAAGTTCTACTCTACGCAAACGCGACCGGCAGTCTGCTTTTCGCGGTCCAGCGGGCCCGTATTTATAGTCGGGGCGCGACGCCGCCGAAATTTTCTCCGCTGAGAAAATACATGGTGGTGGGAGAGATGAAGGGACGTTTTTTTATTATAGGAATATTATACTTCCCTTCATCTCGTACAAATATTATTATGATTGTTACTTTCTCTTTTGCTCGACAAAGACTTTTCGTATAAATACGTGGAGCGAACCTAGGCGTCGTCGTGAATTATAACTAACTTATTTAATATTTGAAAAAATTATGATTATTAAAATAATAATTATTGATTACATATAATGCTAATTCTTATGAACTATTACATTTTATAGTGGTGAATACGCGTTAAAAGCCTGAATATTAATACTAAAAATAACAATCGTAATAATAACTACTGATAGTAATGTTAAAAATCTTAATAATAATGATCAAAAGAATGATTTACAAATAAGATAAGCACGATTAATAGTAATTAATGTAGTAACAATAATAATAATTAAATTAATAAGATAAACACTGATAATAATAATCAACCTTACTATAATAATGGTTAAAAATAAGATAACGCTTAAGACAATAATTAATTTTGTTGATGATAATAATAATAATTAAAAACTATAATAATAACTGTGGTTCGCGAAGTAGTAATTAACGTAATAACAATAATAATAATTAAAATAATAAGATAAATACTGATAATAATAATCAATCTTACTATAATAATGATTAAAAATAAGATAACGCTCAAGATAATAACTAACTTTGTTAATAATAATTAAAAGCTATAATAATAATTAATGTTATAATAATAATTACGGTTCGCAAAAAGTAAATTCTCGCGATAATAATTATAATTATTTAAAATTAGAAAAAGACTTCGAAGCAGGTATTATATTTTCAAATATTAATTCATTATATAAAATGCTTTTAAAATTCGTAGTTTTCTTCGTAGTGTCGTTCTCGCTGGTGTTTCGCCCCAAAATTCCTTAGTGTATACAAAGGGGGAGGGGGTCATAAAAAGTCGCATTAGCGCGCCTTCCACTCGTCCCGAGTTTCCGCGGGGGGAAGTACGATCGGCGAGGGGGGGAGGAGAGAAAGCATTTCAGCCCACGCCGCATTACGGCGGGCCCGCAGCCAGGCAGCCTCGTTTGGGCCGCATCTGGCTTTTATTGCGGGGGGGAGGGCGTGCGCAGTTCGTCACTCGACGCTGTGTGCACTTTTCCGATTTCAGGCACAGAAAAATTTTAAAATATTCTTTTTCCGTATCTTATACGCAGATATATATATATATATATATATTCCGTAGGCAGAGCAATCGCGACGTTGCCAGACGCTCGTCCCTTTTCTTCTTTCTTTCAATTTTTATTTCACTCTCCTCCTCGCTCAAACTCCGCGCACATTCCCGGCGCGAGAAACTACAGGGGATGACCATTTGTGTAAATATTTACACACACACCCGTATATACGTAGATACGTAAATGCGTATATATATATATGTGTGTATTCGTATATATATATATATATATATATATATATATATATATCTATATCCGACGTCGTTGCTGGACGCAACAGCATTCTCTTATAGAAAGGACCCTAAAGATCGGAGACCGTGTGGAAAGCCGCGGATGGAGAAATAGTTCTCCCCTTCCTATTAATATAGTTCATCCGTCTTTGATTTGTTTCAGATGGATAAGCTGATGGATGAAGCTTTCATGGCTAGTTTTAAGGAGCTGCTCTTCATAACAATTATTGAGAGTGAGTTAATAAGTCTAGAGACGTGATTTTGAGCCGAAAAACTCGCGTGAAATGCTAGTAGAGAACGAAGTGCGACGCACCTACGAAGTGACGAGCTAGCTGATGGTCAGCCCAACCGACCCCGAGAGGTATAGAGCGAGAGCGGCTGACCCGAGCCGATCATCACCAGCCCGGACGAGAGGAATGCTGCCGCGGTTCATTGGAACCGAGGGTTCTAGCCTGCAGAAGAAGAGAGAGACCGAGTACCACCCGCACCTTCCATCAACAGCGGTGACAGCCTTATACGCGAACGGGAAAACGTGCGCGTGCGGAACGACCCACGAGCACGAGGACGAGAGCGTTGTCCGAGAAGAAGAGACAACGGCTCGCTAACGAAGACTGCGAGTGTGCGTGTGAGAGAGAGAGTGCGCCAGGGTGTGTATGCCGCGGGATAGAGTGCGGGAGAAAGAGAGAGATAGAGAGAGAATTGAATAGCAAAACCGGGAGTGCGAGAGAGAAAGAAGTAGAGTGTGTGTGCTCCGCGTAGCCGAGGGGCGTGTGCGCCACGAGCCCGAGAGTGCGTGTGCGCGGATACGAGCATGCGCGAGAGTGAGAGAGAAAATACTGCGGAAGTATTGTATATTCGTCGCGAGAATAAATGAAACGATTATAGTGAGCGGGGCGTTGTTATTGATTGCCGCCCCCCTTTTTCTATTATTCTAGCGTTGCCCCGCTTCATCAGCGGACCCCCTCTGGAGAGAGGGCGGGTCGACATCAGCCGAAGGAACAAGCAGGTAGGTACTGTGTGCGAGAGTAACATATTATGTGGCGGTGGCCAGAGCAAGGGCCACAACGTCACTATATATATATATATATATATATATATATATATATATATATATATTTATAACGCATTGCGAGCTAATCGGATTATCACAATCTCCGAGATTTCGCGTGGTGTTCACCTACATCCTGTGTCGTTCTAATATCTTCTATTTACTTATGTTCATTTGTGCGTGAAAAAACCAAGTGAATTTCTATTTTTGTTTTGCATTTCGATGTGATGTTTCTCGTATTCACGTTTTCTCGTTTTTATATCACTCCAAGGTGTACCTTAGTGATCTAAAGAGATCGAAATTTATTATTAGGAGTGTGAATAAGTCTTTCCCGTTTTTTGTAAGAGATGGCGCCACCAATACTGTGCGAGTATTCAATGGTTACATATGTCATAATCAAAGCTTATTCATATGTCAACAATTCCATACTATCACATTAGTTAAAATTTTTTCGCATCATAAATTTTTGATATCGTGAAAATGTCGAAATTTGAGCCGAGTCGACGTCATTTGCGGGAAGTTTCACTTTATTGGTTCAATTTGAAGAAATCTGCTGCCGAGACGCATCGATTGCTTCAGGAGGCTTATGGAGAAGGTTGTGTCGATGATTCAAGTGTTCGCGGATGGTTTCGACGCTTCAAAAGCGGTGATTTCGACGTGGAAGACAAGGAGCGTTCCGGGCGGCCGCAAATCTTTGAAGATCGAGAATTGGCGACTTTGCTTGATGAAGATTCTTGTCAAACGCAAGAAGAACTTGCTGAAGCATTGGGAGTTGACCGAACAACCATTTCCAAGCGTTTGAAAGCCATGGGAATGATCCAAAAGCAAGCAAATTGGGTGCCGTACGAACTGAAGCTGAGAGACGTCGAACGGCGTTTTTCAACTTGCGAACAGCTGCTTCAGCGACATAAAAGAAAGGGTTTTCTGCATCGTATCGTGACTGGCGATGAAAAGTGGATACGTTACGATAATCCGAAGCGAAGAAAATCATGGGGACTACCCCGCCATGCATCATCATCGACGGCCAAGCCAAATATTCATGGCGCCAAGCTCATGCTCTGTATATGGTGGGACCAGCTAGGTGTGGTTTACTATGAGCTTCTGAAACCGAATGAAAGGATCACAGGCGAGGTCTATCGACGACAATTGATGCGTTTGAGCCGCGCACTGCGAGAAAAACGGCCACAATACTCCGACAGGCACGACAAAGTTATTTTGCAACATGACAATGCTCGCCCACATGTTGCACCGCCGGTGAAAACATACTTAGAAACACTCAAATGGGAAGTCCTACCCCACCCGCCGTATAGTCCAGACGTTGCTCCGTCTGATTACCATCTCTTCAGATCGATGACGCATGGCCTGGCTGACCAGCACTTCCATTCCTACGAGGAAGCCAAAAAATGGGTGGATGACTGGATAGAGGCCAAACCGGTCGAATTTTTTCGCAACGGGATTCGTATGGTACCAGAAAGATGGGAAAAAGTTGTAGCTAGCGATGGCCAATACTTACAATAATTCATTTGTAACCATTTTTTCACAATAAAGGCTCAAAATTTGAAAAAAAATGGGAAAGACTTATTCACATACCTGATAACAATGTATATTTTTTTGAATTCACTTTCAAATTAGATAACTAAATAAGTTCAAAATAAACGCGATCAATATACTCTGAGCAAATCAATTTCAAAGTATCAGATTTTAGAGTATATCTACGAAATTTTAAAAAATTCATGGCATATTTGCAAAAAACAATTTTCAACCAAAATTCTGAAATATGTATCTATATTTTCTACATATAGAAGGTATAAAAAATTACATAGTATTATAAAATGTTAAGTCAAATTGGTTTCTGATTTGCTCAAGAACGATTTCATATAAATATATTTCTAGCTCGATTATTTAAGAAAGTCGGCGCAATTTATTTTCAGATACAAGTTCTTGCAAAACACTTTTATGAAATTTAAAATTTTGAAGTAATGAATCTATGCCGCTTGTGTTCGAGATTCCAAAATCCGACCATGTTCTACTTACTTTTTTGGGGATGCTTTTAAACATTCTTTCGTAATTTGTACAGACAGTTTTAATTTCTTTACATGATATCTTTTAGATGAAAAAGTAAAAAAAATATAAACATTTTCTAAAAAATTAAAAAAGTTGTTTTCATGCAACCTGCCACTGTCAACGCATCGACAAGAATTAAGAGAATACAGAACAATTTATACATATAAAGCCAATAAATTTATCTCTATAATTGGTTTTTCTCAGAATATTATTGAAAACAAATCCCTTTCTTGATTTTGTCAATTTATTAATATTACATGAATCATTTTTGAAATGCATTTTTAAAAATATCATCGTTCTGGCCTTCTAATATGTTTTTATACTTATTTTATAAAGTTTCTCAGAAAAACCTCAATAATATTTTGTTACGATAAATAAATGTTTTATATTATATTTTTGTTTGAACAAAAATTAATAAATCTAAAATATATTTACAAAGATCAGTTATCTAATAAAAAAAAGGATGTTAGTTAACTAAAAATATACTATGAGTAAATTTAGTTAAATTTGTCTTTGTTATATATCTTAATTAATATATTTTAAGTACGTTGATAATTTTTTAAAAATTTTATGATTGATTTTGCATTAATTTTAATGAATAAATTTAGAATATTTAATTTTGTTAATCTTGTAGTTATCAGTTTCTTTTCTAGAATTTTTTATATTTGAATTAAATTAACATATATTTTTATTATTGATTATTTATGCATCCGATTACAAGGAAAACTTATTCTTGCTTTCGCTATACCAATAAATAACATGACCCCGTGACGTGCCTGAGTGCTGACAAAACCTAATTTACAGCTGATATTTATCTATTGAATTTTAATTTCAGCACCACCCTACGGATTAATAATTTTCGATCTCGAAATTATCAGGTATGTGAATAAGTCTTTCCCGTTTTTTTTCAAATTTTAAGCCTTTATTGTGAAAAAATGGTTACAAATGAATTATTGAAAGTATTGGCCATCGCTAGCTACAACTTTTTCCCATCTTTCTGGCAACATACGAATCCCGTTGCGAAAAAATTCGACCGGTTTGGCCTCTATCCAGTCATCCACCCATTTTTTGGCTTCCTCGTAGGAATGGAAGTGCTGGTCAGCCAGGCCATGCGTCATCGATCTGAAGAGATGGTAATCAGACGGAGCAACGTCTGGACCATACGGCGGGTGGGGTAGGACTTCCCATTTGAGTGTTTCTAAGTATGTTTTCACCGGCGGTGCAACATGTGGGCAAGCATTGTCATGTTGCAAAATAACTTTGTCGTGCCTGTCGGAGTATTGTGGCCGTTTTTCTCGCAGTGCGCGGCTCAAACGCATCAATTGTCGTCGATAGACCTCGCCTGTGATCCTTTCATTCGGTTTCAGAAGCTCATAGTAAACCACACCTAGCTGGTCCCACCATATACAGAGCATGAGCTTGGCGCCATGAATATTTGGCTTGGCCGTCGATGATGATGCATGGCGGGGTAGTCCCCATGATTTTCTACGCTTCGGATTATCGTAACGTATCCACTTTTCATCGCCAGTCACGATACGATGCAGAAAACCCTTTCTTTTATGTCGCTGAAGCAGCTGTTCGCAAGTGAAAAAACGCCGTTCGACGTCTCTCAGCTTCAGTTCGTACGGCACCCAATTTCCTTGCTTTTGGATCATTCCCATGGCTTTCAAACGCTTGGAAATGGTTGTTCGGTCAACTCCCAATGCTTCAGCAAGTTCTTCTTGCGTTTGACAAGAATCTTCATCAAGCAAAGTCGCCTATTCTCGATCTTCAAAGATTCGCGGCCGCCCGGAACGCTCCTTGTCTTCCACGTCGAAATCACCGCTTTTGAAGCGTCGAAACCATCCGCGAACATTTGAATCATCGACACAACCTTCTCCATAAGCCTCCTGAAGCAATCGATGCGTCTTGGCAGCAGATTTCTTCAAATTGAACCAATAAAGTGAAACTTCCCGCAAATGACGTCGACTCGGCTCAAATTTCGACATTTTCACGATATCAAAAATTTATGATGCGAAAAAATTTTAACTAATGTGTTAGTATGGAATTGTTGACATATGAATAAGCTTTGATTATGACATATGTAACCATTGAATACTCGCACAGTATTGGTGGCGCCATCTCTTACAAAAAACGGGAAAGACTTATTCACACTCCTAATAAAATTTTTAAACATTCATAATTTAATTGTCAAATCTAAAAAATCTACTTTTAAAAATAATTTGACTATCAGATCAAAAGTTAAAAAATGTTTTCAAAATATGTCAGTTTTGTAGCGCGCTGCCCATGCTGCACATTCGATTCAATTAAAAAAATTATAGATATTTAATCTTTAGAGTATCGCCTCTGATCTTCATTCGATTATCCCAAAAATTTATTTCATAAAAATGTTGTGTCTATGTTAGATCAACTGTTATTAAATATGTAAGAATACAACACACTGAACGTGTGTTAAAATTTCTCAGATACTCGTATATATTAGGTTATCAAATATCTCCCTCCCGCTTTTTTGCTCTTCATTCTATGCTTTATAAAGTGTTACGGTGCTCAGATTTACTTCAAAGATGCACCGTTTTGTTCGATAATCTGTTTTCATCTCGACGTCAACTTCATAATACCCGTCTCGTAGAAACCCCTCTCCTTATTTGCGAAGAACTCGGGCAGCCACTTTTCATAAGCCTCTTTTGAGTCCAACTTTACACCACCAAGAGCGTTCTACATGGACAAGAACAGTTGGTAATCACTTGACGCTATGTCCGGATTATATGGTGGATGCGATAAAACCTCCCATCCGAACTCCCGTAGCTTCTGATGAGTCGTCAACGAAGTGTGTGGTCTGGCGTTGTCCTGCTGTAACACTACACTCATCGTGTTGGCCAATTGTGGATGCTTCTGATCGACAGTCTACTTCAAGCGGTCCAGTTGTTCACAGTAGATGGTAGAATTAAGCGTCTGGCCATATGGGAGCAGCTCATAGTGAAACATTTCCTTCCGATCCCACCAAACACACAGCGAAACCTTCCTGGCCGTCAATCCCAGCTTAACTACTGTTTGGGACGGTCCACCGGCCTTGGACCACAACTTTTTCAGACGTTCATATTATTATATATACATACGATACAATATTATTAACGTATTGAAGATGTTTATAACACGTTATCAAATTCTCTTTGAAGTTCAAGATCTGTGATTTATTAACGTATTATACATATATATATATATATATATATATATATATATATATATATGTATGTATGTATGTATGTATGTATGTATGTATATATGTATGTATGTATGTATGTATGTATGTATGTATGTATGTATGTATGTATACAAACCATCGGATATAAAGGTAATTAAATAACATAAATTAACTATTGGTTTACAAAAAAATTTACATTCAGTAAAAATACGTCTGGTACAAATAGACTGGACTTGCCAAACAAAGCATTTGGAAGAAAAATTTAGATAAATACAATATTTTATACTCTTGTATAAAGTAATTTTAAAGAGATATAGTTATTCACTATTCTAAACATTATGCACACCCATATCAGTATGATACAATTGGCCGCTCAATGAGATAAAATGGTGAATCAATTAAAAAATTACTTTGCATAATTCAGAAAATAAATATAAATATGAATTGCACAATTCATAAATATAAATTTTTTCGCATCTTTGAAGAAAAGAGAGCTATCCAGGGGGTCTGTACTTTAATGTGTGTAATGGATACGGTCAAAATAAAATATGCCCGGTGGACGAATGTCTAGGGTAAAGAACCCAGAATAATTAACTCAAATATGCATTACCAGGGCCAAACAATCTGACCAGATGTGGGAACGCTTATGCAACCAAACCTCCTCGTTGTTGGTCCTACGGATTTCGAGGAGGGAGCAACTCACATCAAAGAAAATGAGTTGCTAATACAAGCTGACGATAAAGATGCTTCGGATAACTATATTCAAGGCAGGGACTCCGAAATAAATCATTTGTGTAAAAAAACGACCAACTAGAAAATTTTGTTAAAGATAAGAAAATATTTCATACAAACATTAAGGAGATGAAATGACGCATTAACGTATGTACAAAGGCCTCTTTAATGTACATGATTATCTGTATAACAAGCAGCAGATCTTCAGATTTAGAAATAAGGAGAAGAAGATGGAAAAAGCTGTTTCCTCCTTCCAACGGTAATTGAAAGCAGGAAAGATCCACTAATAACTAGATACACAAAGAAATGATTAATGTAGACACTTGTATACAAGAAGCCAAAAGCAGCGATAATTCATGAAGAAATAATTAAGTACGAATATTTGGTAGAGTCAAGCATATTAGAAAATTTAACTTTATTATAATAGCGATTCTATACTCTATTCAGTATATAGGGATCTAATATAAATCTAGATGTTATTCTTAACTTTCTGTGGAAGTTAAATAATTGAATTATTTGCAATTTTACATTAGAAATATACTAAATTTCCATGTTATTTAATATAATGTTGCATAGAAAAATTGAAATTATAACACTAGAAAAATATCAAAATATAATATATTTTATGTAACATAGGTATAAATTATAATTGAAGAATCATCAATAAATATTTCAGTTAAGAATTACAAGTATTTTCAAAATTTCTGAATGGCAATCTTTGTAATGTTGAAACGTAATTCATAAAATAATTTATAAAACAAATGTAATATATTTTCTCAGGTATACCTTAAAACATTTGTGAAGGTGTAATTTAGAAAATAGATAAGTTTGCTGATCTCATGTTCATCTAATACCAGACTTTTACTGATTAATTTAAGATTTACTTGGACTTCACCCGATCTTGTGTAAATAGGAAATGGACAAATTATTGGTATACTTTTAAATGTCAATAATCCAAATCCAATAAGTGCATCTTCTGGAGGATATATTTTACGACCTCTCGTATTTTGCTCCTCTGGTAAAGGACAGCTTAGACACATATTAATATGGTATAAATAACAACATTTTCCTACCTTTGGTCGGCAATCAGTTAATGAATCTGCTATTTTTTTGTAATAATATTGTCTACGTTTTGTTGTACCTGGTCGAGCTTCTGTAAAAGTTATTTTTTCATCATCAGGTGATGCTGGAACTTCAATATCTTCTGGGTTAGCTTTAAAATTTTCCTTAGTAACAGGTAAGAGGTAATCATCTATTTCAGATGCTTTATGAAGATCAATACATAATTGCAATGCTGCCATTCTTTTTGCCAGTGCTCTATTGGGCATTGGGTAAGAAGATACTGGATACTTCACAGGTGAATTAATAGGTAAGCGTAATGAACATACATACATTTTGTCATTTTTTACGTACATATCACTGATTTTCCATTCTGGAGTTAATATTGTAAATGTGTCACTTGGCAATTTTGCACAATATCTAGAAAAAATATTCTTTGTATATTATTTTTATCAAATATTACATGATAAGAATTTAAAATTTTTATTTGACTATAATAACAACATTACTATATTGTGGTATACGTATACAGAAACCAAGGAGCAGTCCAAACAGTGGACCTTACCCGGTAAATCGGCTCCGAAAAAGGCGACTACGGTCCCGTCGGCCGGACAGGTGATGAACACTGTTTTTTGGGAATCTCAAGTGTGGTTTTTATTGACTATCTAGAGAAGGGTAAAACGGTCACAGGCCGTTATGATAAAACGGCTCTATTTATCTAAAAAGAAAATGCTTTTACACGATGATAATGCACAGGCTCACACTTATGCACTCGCAACGGCTAATTTACTGGAATTATGCTATGAACTGCTGCCCCATCCATCGTATTCTCTAGATTTAGCTCCGTGCGACTTTTTTTTTGCGAACCTAAAAAATTCGCTCGCCGAGAAGAGATATCCAATAACGAAATAATGGCCGCCATGGAGGCCTATTTTGCAGGCAAACAGAAAAAATTTTTTTAACGAGGTTAAAAATATTGAAACACCGCTGGACCAAGTAAAAGGAGACTAAAAGGAGGCTACATTGAAAAATAAATTTTATTTTTTGTAAAATTTTAGTGTTTTCATTTGTAGGCTAGGTACTTATCAAATGAATGTAGAGAAATCCGTAGAGAAATATATATATATATATATATATATATATATATATATATATATATTATATTCTGAGGGCACTGATTAAAATTTAGATACCAGTGTTATGTAATTCAAGATAGCATATTCAATATTCTGATTACTATTAGAAGAATGAAACTTATAAATAAATTTAAATAGAAGTATAATTTTAAATTATGAACGATATATAGTAATGATATAATAACGAGATTACAT
This sequence comes from Sycobia sp. Sy_11, assembly GCA_018907035.1. Taxonomy (NCBI): domain Eukaryota; kingdom Metazoa; phylum Arthropoda; class Insecta; order Hymenoptera; family Epichrysomallidae; genus Sycobia; species Sycobia sp. Sy_11. The sequence goes on from JACCIC010000074.1 coordinate 21,600, forward strand.
ATATGTATACTTGGTATGAGTGTTAATATTGTTGCTTAGGGGTATACATAGTATGCGAAAGCAACAGTAAATGTCGACAATCTACAGAAATTTTAATTATCTATTTTTAGTCTCTTATATGCCCATATAATCCACGCGTACTCCTAGCCTCCTGTACAGACTTTTTTTCCGACACAGTATTGGCATCCGTTGCTTCCTTAGAAGCCATGATGATTCCTATAATACTATGGATGTAAATGAGTGAAGCAAAAACACTCAAACCCAATGGGTGCAATAACTATCAACTAAGCTCTTTCTGCTTGATGGTGATGTAAAATCCGAGGCTAGTAGCTGTCATATTGATAATATGATATTTATATTGCAATTTATTTTTTTGCAAGGTAGATCCTTCTATACTTTCAAATATTAGATTTTTCCTTTTTGACGTTCCTTACTGTATTTTACATAAAAACGATTTATTTTTTGTGGCCTTAAAAAGTTTGAATTGAATAATATTTTTATAACCAATTATATATTAAAAATGTCCTGAATTTATATAGAACGTTATTTATATATGAGTATCTTACTAGTATTATTTATAAAAGATTCAATTCAAAAACTCGAAATTGTTTTGTTAATTTTACATAAGAGCTATAAGAATGACAAAAATTTCCTTATTACATATTCGACATAGGATTAGTACAATTTTGTTGTTTATACAATACATTATATGCTACAGAAGTAGTATTCTTCAAATTTTATTCAATTGTCTATCAGTAATTGCTGTTCTGCAGTGATGTTAGCTCTCCGTTATTATCAGTTTTCAATAGTCATATACCTATTATTGATAGTCGTCTGCGATAGAAAACACTACAAACTCCTTACATTTTCTAACTCCTGCGTAATTCGTAACGATTGAGTTATTGCATAAAGCGTATCCAAATATAATAAATTTAGACCAAGCGTACCTTTTGTACAGCTCATAATTACTCGAATACGATTTAAAATCAAATTCATACGATAGGAATGGTCTTTAAGAGTTTTCTCATCAAATAATATCTATCACTTAAACCACATAGCTGCTTAGAAGGATTCATTATATCATTATACCGACTTAATACACTGTATTAAGTCGTTCTTTAAAAGCAGATAGTTGAATTATACTATTTAAAAAAATTCATATTCTCAGAGGCTTAAAACCAAGTGTCAATTGTTTCATAGAAAAATGTAAGGCCCTGAAATAAATGAACAAAAATCATAATTTTTGAATTTTGATCATTTGAGTCCCCTAGGTATTACATCTGTGTTATTTTCCATTGATTTAACATTATATGAGAAGACTATTGAGAGTTTAATATGAATTTTAGACGACATGGATAATCATAAAGCCAGAACAGAGTATATGTGAAATCTGTCCAAAGTTGCGAGGTATTTACTTCTACATTTAATGAAGCTATAATTTATTTTAGTATAAAAACCGTATAGTAATTAGTTTTCCTACAGCTTCATAAATAAACCAATTAATTATTGTTTGTACAAGTAAGTTGACAGCGTTTTGTCCTAAAATGTTAGCTTTTATTATGACAACGTGGATACATATCCTTTATTCAAAGTATCCTCCATCGGAAGCTATAATTTTTTCCAATCTTTTTAAAAATTTATGAATTCAGAAACTACTGAACTAAAGCGTATTCTCGTAAGAGCGTTCTACATTGATCGAAACAAGTGGTAGTCCGATGATGCCAAGTCAGGACTGTTTGTTGTCAGGACAAAGGCTGCTGAGTCAGAATTTCCCATCCACTATTCTCCAAATATTATAGTTTTAGACCAAAGTCGCAACATGTGCCCGAGCATTATCGTGATGAAAAATGACAAACTCTTGCTTGGTCTCATATTCTGGGCATTTTGCCTGTAATTCTCACTTCAAATGAATAAGATGTGATCGATATAATTTTCCATTGATTGTTTGACCACTCGGAAGTATTACCTAATATAGGACATGCTTTTCATCCCACAATATTTAGAGCATGGCCTTACTTACATGAATGTTTTGTTTTGGCGTCGATTGGGCAGTTTACCGGGCTTTGTATAAGGTTTTCTGCGTTCAGGGTTATCATAAAAAATCCATTTTTCATTACCAGTGACAATACAATGCAATAATGACTTTTTGTTATACAGTTGCAGCAACATTTCGAACATGCAAAATTGTTGTTCTATGTCTCTTGGCTTTAATTCATACGGCACTTACTTTTCGACCTTTTGAATGATTCCAATGCTTTTAGACGTAGAGAAACTTGTTACGTTTACTGAGAAGAACTTAGAGAAATTTAGGCTTGTTACGTGATGCCCAGTGATACAGCAAGTTCTTCTTGAATTCTCATTCAGCAAAGCGTCTAAATCCTCGTATATTCGATTCACCATTACATTCCGCTGCATAAGTTTCCTAATGCATACGATAGGTCTGAGACGCATTTTTTCTCATATTAAAGAATAGAAGTAGCGCTTCTCGCAAGCAACGTTTATTTGTCTAGAACCTTGACATGATTTTTCTCGATAAAATAAACGATACGGAAAGAAATTAGCGATACATACTAAGACTTTTACAGATAGGCTTTTCGTACTTTTCGTACTTTTCGTACTAATTCGTACTAATTCTATAACTGAGATTTGTTGAGCCTTTGTTTAAGAAATTACTTATTTCATTAAAACCAATGGTTTGGCTGACTGGCCATAATTTGGGTACAGCTATGTTCTCATTATCTGAGTATTGACTACTTTTTTCTATAAAAAATTCAAGTTTTTATCACCTGTCTCAATTCCTTCATTTTTGAGGGTATCAGAATAGTTGAAAAATTCATCAATGTATTGGATGAATTGAATACATAAAAATACATCAAAATAATATGATACTGATACCATAATCTTACTAACCGACTGTTGAGTCTTTCCACGTTTTGGATTCGGTTCATCGCGTTGAGTTCACTCGACAGACTGTCAATTGGACGGTGGATTGTATTAATGGAGCTATATTTCATCCATTGTTATATATAAACAAAAAAATCCTCTTTTTTACGATTAAAAATTATTAAACATTACTCGGAATTATCAACATGTTGCTTTTGATTGATATGTTAAATATGTTCAACACGTTCCTTTGATACATTTAGGGTCTCGCTGATTCTTTAGACCTATCGTGATCAAATCCAATGTACGATCATATCAAATAATTTTATGAACTTTTTTTGTTTTCATCGGTAACAGTGTTTTTCCTGCGTCCACTTCGTGTATCATCGTTTATATTAGGAGGTGAATTTAGTTTCCTATCTTTTTTAACGGAAGAAGGACATGTACGATAGTAAATAGATACATGTTAGCTTAATCAAAAGATTTTCCGTTATTTTCTACTATTTTTCCCATTTTTCTGACAATATGGCGATACCATGGCGAAAAAACGATGGTGGCTTCAAGGCGCTCCAATCATCCATAAATTCTCGCACTTCTTGTGCATGCCAGAAATGCGTATCAACGAGGTCGTGTTGCATCCATCTAAATAGGTTGTAAACAGAAGACACGCTGTTTGATGAGTACGCTAAGTACGCCTATTGCTTGCGATTGCTGATCTATGTTCGATCAATTTCTATTGCAGATCATTCAGTTGGTATTTGTGTACCTCGATAGTGACGGTTTCATTCTGTTTTAACAACTTGTAGTACAGCACTCTCTGTTGGTCCCACCAAATGCACAGCAGTATTTTTTGGCCGTGGAGGTTCCGTTATGGTGTCGATGTGGGCAGTTGGCTCAGGCCTACTCATGAGTTTTTGCGCTTAGGATTGTGATAGTAGATCCACTTTTTATAACGAGTCACGATACGCCAAAGAAAACTCTTCTTTTTTGCCTGGTAAGCAAAGACAGTGCAATGTTGTATCGATTCATAATGGCACTTTCGGTTAAATCGTGTGGCATCCATTTTCTTCTTTATGAATATTAGCCATTGCTCGTAAAAATTTACCAACTGCTCTGTTACTGACTCCTAACTTATTAGCGAGTTCTTTCTGCGTTGGAGTTAAGTTTTCGTCCAATAATGATTGCAATTTACTATCTTCAAAATTTTTCGGTTGTCCAGAACGTTCTTTAAGATCAGTATCTACACTTCTACACAGATGAAATCACTATTTACATGTTGTAAACGATGGAGCTTGTTCGCCATAACATTCTTGAAGCAATCGAAGTTTCTTCCAAACACTTTTTTCAAATCAAAATAGTGCAAAAGGACATATCGAAAAAACGATTTATCACGATTCATTTTTCATTGATCAAAAAATTATAATATTTACACGAATGATGGTGCCTGTTAACTAAATTTTATTGTTAAATGCCAAAACTAAAAAATAAATACTGGATCCTACACATCTGACTTTTCGTACTACTTATATCGTTACCTAAACGTGAAGGTCGGAAACTAACTTCACCTCCTAATATTTAGCAAACCACTTTCTAACGGTTAATTTTTCTGTTTCAGAGTACAAGTAATGTTTATAAAGCTATTTTTTTCGCGAAAAATCAATGCTTGATTAACACGCCAAACCACAAAAGTTGCTTTACTCACAATTCTATTTCTCACGAAAGATTGTCCGCCAGCTGTCAATTTTAATCACATATCTTTTGAAGGTTGGTATCAAAGAAAAATCATATGGAATTAATTATAGTAATGCCATATATGAGTCAGCATACGAACTTTTCAGCCCACCTGGTAGATTTAGAGATCATAGGGAGAGATTGCCGATAGCATATTTTAAAGACTCGACAATTTTTGAACGCCGCGTATGTACGCTCCCTTTATGACCAACTGCTACATTAATACGCTAACGGAAATTCACCGCTACGTCAGTAAAAATTCGTATATATATAAAGTACGCAGATTTGCTTACGTCACACGTTATAATGTAGCCAATAAATAGATATAGATATAGTTGTACGATTTTGCCACATGCGATGTAGCTGTTTTCGTTTGATTCACAACAGGGGCTAAGCCAAATAATATGCATACAAGCAACAAAAAACGCAGCTTGATAATGCAGCGGAATTCTTTATTCTATAAAAGATTAAGGTTTTCCTTTTTTTGTGAACATTGATATTGAATCTCATTATTTTGTAGTAAACTTAGTATTTCATAAATAGTTTTAAAAATTAATTATTAATGTTTAATCCTTATAATATTGTAATAATTACTTTTCGGAACAAAAAAAGAGGTAACCATTAATTTTCTAAAATAATAAAGTTTTAAATACTAAAATAAATCAACAATAGTAATTAAATTTTTGAAATTAATTGTTAAAATAAAATTCAAGTTGAGGTATCAAATTCTTGGAAAAATTTATAAGTAAAATAAAAAAAACAACATAATATTTAATTGCTTATATGTAAAAAACATTGTTCAATGAGTGATAATATTTTATTCTTTAATGACGTGAAAGTCTTATATTTAAAATATATCAACAGCACTAAAAGCAATAAAAAATTATTATTATATGTTTGATCATAATTATATTATCGGGTGTACAAATAAGCTTCCGCCGTTTTTTATAAAGAAATAAGAATTTATTGTAAAAAAAAGTTACGAATAATATAATTCAAAATACTGCCATCACTTTCTACTACTTTTGACCATCTTTCGAGCAGCAAGGGGATACCCAGTCTAAAAAATTGCTCGTCTTTTGAGAAGATCCACGAATCGACCCATTTCTTCAATTCTTCGTAAGAAGTAAAGTGCTGCTAAGCCAGACCATGAGTCATCGACTGGAATAGGTGGTAGTCTGAAGGAGCAATGTCTGGTGAATACGGCGGGTGGGGTAGGACGTCCCAATTCAGTGCTTGTAACGTTTCCTGTACGATTTTTGCAACATGTGGCCGAGCATTCTCATGCTGAAAAATGACTTTATCGTGCCTTTTGGTATATTGTGGACGTTTAATCTTCAATGCTCATCTCACTTGCATCAACTGTTGTTGGAGGTGTTTTGATTGTGTTGGAGTAGTTCGTATTAGATTACTTCAAGCTGATCCCACCAAATGTACAGCCTTAGCTTCTTGCCAAGAATGTTTGGCTTGACCATCGAAGTAGAGGTATGCCCGGGGTTACCCCATGACTTCCTACACTTTGGATTATCGTAGTGAATCCATTTTTTGTCTCCCGTCACGATTCGATGTAGAAATCCTTTGCGATTTTACCTTTAAAGCAATTGTTTGCAAGCGAATAAGCAAAGTTCAACGTCTCTTAGCGTGAGTTCGTAAGGAATCTAATTTCCTTGATTTTGAACCATACCCAGGGTTTTGAGACGTTGTGAAATAGCTTACTGAGTCACCCCTAACTCTTGTGCAAGTTCTTCTTCGGTTTGGCACGAATTTTCCTCCAGTAAAGCTTCCAGTTCTGTGTCTCCATAAACTTTGGTCTTCCACTGCGTGTTTTGTCGTCCACGTCAAAATCACCACTTAAAAATACGTATGTAAATGTAATTATTCTTTATTGCAATATAATATATAGTGTATGTTTACATAGTTGAAAATTTTTTGTGTTAAACATTTGGAACTTTCCGAAAGTATATTATATAAATTTTATTTTAATTTTTATATACATACTATTACTATAAATGTATATATATATATATATATATATATATATATATATATATATATATATAAATGAAATGTTTCTAAGCATTTGCTATAATCATATACAGAGTTTTCTATTGAAAACTGAGGTTTAGCCAAATATTCCGGCTGGAAACGATTCTTTAAGTCATCAATAGTAGGTATGCTTTGGAAAATTATCGATAAAGAAGTGATAAATAATATTCTCCATTAATTGAAAATTTCAATATAGAGGTAAATCTAAATGCATCTCAATATAGAGGTAAATAGTGTAGCGACCGGGCTATGTCGGCGGTTTCATACTCACCTTCGTGGCGCTACCGCGCCACTTGATGATATACTTAGGAAACTAAGTTTAATGCATTTAAGAAAATGAAGTTCATTTATACAACTTAAATAAATTCTTTGTCTACAATTCATAATGTTTTTTTTTTAATTATAAAATATCGTTTCATCTAAATCATTTAATAAATTTAAAAATATACTTTTTATAATGACAAACTGAAAAGTAAATTTGAAAATTTAAAAAATATAAAACACTCTCAAACAAATAATACTAATAATAATAATAAAACTTGGATTAAAAATTTAACAAATATTACCATTCCAAAGAAGTTGTAAATGTCCTTTCAATAAGTGCAAAATTTGGAATATCTTATTCAAATAAATTATTCAAATTCCTTGTTAGTCCTTGTCCTTCCTTAAAGAAGGATCATTCCTTGTCCTTAAAGAAATCATTGCTGACGTAGAAAATAATATTGTTAGTTGCAATAACGGCATGAAAAAACAATGCAGAACCTCATTAATAAAGGTTATTAATAATTTTAAAAAAGAAAATAGATTTCAAAATTATATAAATAGTAACATCATACATGAATACAAAACAGCCAAGAATTTCTTAAAAGAGCACACAAATATTATATTCCAAAATGCAGATATTTCTATTTCAGAAGATTTGTTTAAAAGACGATATGCTTATAGTTTTTGACATGAAAATTAAATTTCTATGAAACGCCACTACAATAATTTTAATCAGCATCGGAAAAAAATCGACAAATCAGTTATGTTCGCTTTTCGGAACTTCATCCATAAGTTCCGTCACGGTACTCACATAATAATTCTTATCGTAGACTACTTGCTGCAAGCATGCATTTAGATTTCCGCATGATAGTAGCAGTCTTGGAGCAAGGCTGTATGATAATAAAATGTCTGCAACATTTATATCACAGCGACCTAACTGTAAGCATACACTGTTACAAAAATTGTAAAAACATCATCGTAAATCCATCGAAATGTATTATACTGTTATAAGTTTGTATATATATATATATATATATATATATATATATATTTATATATATATATATAGCACCCGCAGTCTCGGTTTCGTTCGAGATAATAATTTAACCGATTTATTAAACAATTCAATAATATCAATGTAAGTAATCCTCTATCTATAAATCTATATTACTATAGATAATTTTATCCTCTGATAATATTTCTGGAGAACTAATAAACAATTCCAACTTGGATTCCCCTCGAAGCATCCGCAGTGGTGTGACCATTTCTTTCACTTTTTTCACGTTTTCATCAGTTGTTGATGTGCTTGGGCGTCCGAGTCGTTCGTCATCTTCAACGTTTTCGCGTCCATCTTGGCAATGCTTATACTACTCGTAAATTCTTGCTTTACTCAAAAAAACTCACCATATGCCTTTGTTAACATTTTACAAACTTCACTACACTTTCTTTTATTTTTTACGCAAAATTGAATACAAATTCTTTGCTTCAATTTTTTTCACAAACGATAATCCCCGAGCTCAAAAAACACGTCTAACGTTAGCGGCTGCCACTTAAAAAGTAAGCAATGAATATTGCTGAAAATTTTATCGTACTTCAGGGGCATGCATACCAACATAATATTTTTTTACAGACGGACTCTCCAAATCCACGAAATTTAAAAATTTTCGTTACTTTTTGAACACATCTCATATATAATAATATATATAATTTTGCATATATAATAGTATATTTAATTTGAAATATATATTTATATGTATATATATATATATATATATATATATATATATATATATATACCTACAAAAATATATTTATATAAAATATATCGAACTATTTTGTCCGCTATATCATCACCATATTTGGGCAACAAAAACAATTCTATAGCATCTGTCCATATACGACGTTTGACTCTTTCGGCTGATGCAAGCCTTATACGTTAGAAGCGTATGCTTTGACAGTGCGTTAATTTAAATATTGAATACTTCCAAAGATTCAATATTTAATAAAATAATTAGTTATAACAAGGGTTTACTTATAATAAAATTAGTAAATATAACAAACATATTATAAGACTTCTATAATAATTATGATAAAATTGTAACGTAATCGAATGTTAGAAATAAGAAAAATTAACAAAAGATCAATGCAATAAAAAACCTATAAAAATTAAGGCTGAGAAAAGAATTTTCCATGGTAATGACTGTTCGGGTATATAAAGCCCGAATTTTTCCACAAAAAGCATCAGTAGTAGTACCAGTAGTAGTAACAGTGTCTAGACAAGAAGTCTCATCTCTCACGCTCTCAAAAAACAACAAGTAAGTCCAAATAAAACAATAATTTCTAAATTAATTCTTATTATTTATATTCTCCTTGGAGAGAAGAGTGATCCCTTCAAAGTAGGGACCTGAGTCTCTTCCGCTATCCTCTCTTCTTCCTTATATCACCATATAAAAGAAAAAATATTATATTCAACAAAAATTATATTTTATTTGATTACGATGTACATTTGTATGACTCATGCCGCTCGTGCAATTTAAGTCACGCTTATGCACAGTGTACCACGCACTTTTCAATCATAATTAAAAAGACAGTTGGTCCCAGTCTAATACGGGCAACCGTAAGCCTGAAGTCCGCGACAGGTATATATGTATGTATACATATATAAGTGAATATATATATATATATATATATATATATATATATATATATTCATGGCCAAGAAGGTTTTGCTGTGTGTTTGGTGGGGTTGAAAGGGAATCAGCCACTATGAGCTGCTCCCATATGGCCAGACGTTTAATTCTACAATATACTGTGAACAACTGGACCGCTTGAAGCAGGCTATCGACCAGAAGCGTCCGCAATTGGCCAACACGATGAGTGTAGTGTTCCACCAGGATAACGCCAGACCACACACTTCGTTGATGACTTATCAGAAGCTACGGGAGTTCGGAACGGAGGTTTTAACGCATCCACCATATATCCCGGATGTAGCGCCGAATGATTACCACCTGTTTCTGTTCATGTCGAACGTCCTTGGTGGTGTAATATATTTGACAATCTAATATATATATATATATATATATATATATATATATATATATATATATATTAGGTTGTCAAATATCTCCCTTCCGCTTTTTTGCTCTTCATTCAATGCTCTATAAAAAGTGTTACAGTGGTCGGATTTACTTCAAATATGCGCCGATTTGTTCGATAATCTGTTTCCATCTAGACGGTAACTATATAAACCCCTCTCCTCATTTGCGAAGAACTCGGACAGCCACTTTTCACAAGCCTCTTGAGTCCAACTTTACACCACCAAGAACTCCCGTAGCTTCTGATAAGTCATCAACGAAGTGTGTGGTCTGGCGTTGTCCTGGTGGAACACTACACTCATCGTGTTGGCCAATTGCGGACGCTTCTGGTCGATAGCCTGCTTCAAGCGGTCCAGTTGTTCACAGTATATCGTAGAATTAAGCGTCTGGCCATATGGGAGCAGCTCATAGACACACAGCAAAACCTTCTTGGCCATGAATCCCGGCTTGGCCACTATTTGGGAGGGTCCACCGGCTTTGGACCACGACCGTTTTTGGTTGATATTATCGTATGTCATCCATTTTTCATCGCCAGTCACCATCCGCTTCAAAAATGGGTCGAGTTCTTTCCGTTTCAGCAGCATATCGCAGGCGTTGATTCGGTCCAGAAGGTTTTTTTGCGTCAAATCATGCGGCACCCAAACATCAAGCTTTTTTGTATCCAGCCATCAGCAGATGGTTTAAAATGGTTTGTTGACTAACTCTCATCTCCTGAGCGATGTGACAAGATGCCACTTGCCGGTTGAACTCGATAAATTCCATGTCGTCACAGGTATTCCGCCAGCTGGCTTTTCCATGGTGTCGTTTTCATCGGCTCTGAATCGTCGAAACCATTCCTCTACGGTTCAAGGTGACAGCGTGTCATCCCCCAAAACACTATGAATCTCACGAACCGTTTCTCTAGCGGATTTGCCTTTGACGAAGAAAAACTTTAAAATAGCGCAAATTTCGGTGTTAGTGAACTCCATGTTTACAAGTCTATAAGTTTTAAACACAATATCAAAACTAATCATGCATAGCGTCGTTTTGTACGTTATGTCAAGACCTTTCAAATGATGTATAGTATTGCCAGATACGAGCTCTATAGCGCTTGGTACATTGAAATCATAAGGCAAAAAGGCGGAATTGAGATATTTGACAACCTAATATGTATTTATATACATATACGCCTCATATGCTTGACGTGACACAAAACACATTTCTTTAAATTGAAAGAACAATATATTTGTTTAATATGAACAACTGTTTGTCATTATAAAAATATATATTTCAATTCTTAAATGATTTAAATATATATTAAATTTTTCTCTTCCCAAGATTCATAAAGAAAATCTGACATTTAGAATAATAATATCTTTCATAGGTTTCCCAACTTATAATATTGCTAGATTTTTGTCTAATATATTGGTTAAGATAGTTGGAAGAACTAGTTCTTACATTAAGGATAGTTGGTGTTCTTACAGTGAAATGAAAGATATTGTTATTCCGAAAAACTACAAGATGATTTCATTGGATGTAGTATCTTTGTTTACAAATGTACCTTTAGAGTTGTTAAATGATATTATACAGGAAAAGTGGAATGAAATTAATTTGCATACAAAATTAACAATGAATGAATTTATTAAAGCAATTAATTTGGTTTTTAATAACACAATTTTTTCATTTCATAATAAATTTTATGAACAAAAATACGGATGTCCAATGGGGTCGCCTTTGTCACCGAGTATAGCTAATTTAGTTATGGAAAAGTTGGAAAGTATAGCATTGTCAAAGTTGCTTTTTGAACCAATGATATTTAAGAGATATGTTGATGATATCTTTACAATTGTTCCGGAAGTTTTTGTGGATGAAATGGTGGATGTTATTAATTCTATACATGACTGAATTAAATTTACAAGGGAGGTTGAGGTTAATAGTCAGTTAAGTTTTCTGGACATTAATGTCATTAGATGTAGTAATAATAAGGTGAAACTTCATTGGTACAGAAAGCCTACTTGGTCAGATAGGTTTTTAGATTCTAATTCACACCACCAATTCGGAAACAAAATTGGAGCATTAAAGGGTGTCATTGACAGAGCAATAAAATTGTCACATAAAGATTTTAGACAAAATAATTTACAGATAGTAAGTAAAACTTTCATTAATAATGGTTATCCAATTCAATTTATTAATAGATTAATTGTTGAGAGATTGTTTGACACTTATAATACCGAAAATAGACATAGTGCAGGAATTAATGTTAACGGAGACAAAATTATTGTCTTGCCATATGTTAGAAGATTATCTGAAAGAATTTAAAGAAATTTTCGGAAATATAACATTCAAATTTTCTTTAAAAATAGCAATAATTTGAGAAGATTGTTTAATAATTGCAAAGATAGGGACGATTTATGCTTAAAATCACGAGTCGTTTACAAAATTAATTGTATGAATTATAATAAATACTATATTGGACCAACAGGTAGATATTTAAAAAAGAGAATTTATGAACATAAATATAGTTTGCGTAACTCACATATTACTTCCGGTTTAAAAGAGCATTGTTTAAAGCTTTTACATTCTTTTAATTTTGTGAATGTGGATATTTTAGAACATGGTATTAATAATAAGTATAAGAGTGAGAGTCTTGAAAGTACTCACATTTCCAGCAATCGAAATAATGTGAATTTAATGTTAGAGTCTGGTAGATTGGACAGTGTTTATCATTCCTTATTAAATTGATTGGACAATTTATGTAGAGGGGGAATTTATATTTAATTTACTAAATTTGGTGGTAGGGATGGGTATATATAGATTAGAATATAAGGTTTAGTTTAGTCCATGATGAGGAGCCGTAGTGAGTTCGAAACGTTGGACAAGTCTTCAATTAGGTAAGGGTGTTGGGGACAATCAGACTGCACTTTGCTAACAAAGAATTTTTTCAGCTAATATTTTATTTTCAGATTAGTCTACGGGGGTGAATGTAAACAAGTACAGTCTGACTGTCATTATAAATTTAATTTAATTTTTAATTTAATTTTTATTTTTAATTTTCATTTTATTTTTATTTTTATTTTTTATTTTATTTTTTGATTGAACTGATTAGACTATAAGACCAATAAAAAAATATTTATTAATTTGTGTATGGGCAGTCGACATAAGTACAATTAAATTGTTTTAAATGATTTAGTTGAAACGATAGTTTATAATTTTAAAAAAACTTCATTTTCTTAAATGTATTAAACTTAATTTCTTAAGTATATCATCAAGTGGCGCGATAGCGCCACGAAGACGAGTTTGAAAACCGCCGAAATAGCGCGGCCGCTATACTATTTACCTTTATATTGGGACGTCGAATTTTCAATTAATGGAAAATATTATTTAAAGAATCATTTCAAGTCGGAATGTTTGGCTAAAAATCAGTTTTCAATAGAAAACTCTGTATATGACTATAACAAATGCTTCGAAACATTTCATTTTTATATATACAGTAATAGTATAGAAAACATATAAAATTTAAATAAAATTTATATAAAATACTTTCGGATAGTTTCAAATATTTAACAGAAAAAATTTTATAATTAAACTAAAAATATTCAGATGTTCTACTGATTGTGATAAAGGGAAACATAATAATATACGAGGTCAAACAATTAGGAATGCGACAAAATTAAAAAATCGAGTCTATTTAAAAATTAAGGTACATCGCTGCGATCCCCTTCAAAGTAGTTCCCTCCCGCATCTATATACTAATTCCAGCGAGTTTTCCATTTTTCGTAATAATTCTGGAACAATTCTTGTGGGAACTCTCCGAGTACCCTCCTCACAGATTCTTGGATGTCTTGAAGAAATCAAAATGTTGACCTTTGACGAATTTTTTCAAATGGCGAAATAGGAAAAAGTCGCAGGGTGACATGTCCGCTAAACGGGGTGGTTGTGGTACGTTGCGATGCCTTTAGACGCCAAAAACTGAGAGACCCTGAACGCATTGTGACAGGGAGCATTGTCGTAATGCAGAACCCAAGTCTTCGCGACCACGGGATGCACTTTGAGCACCCTTTTTCGTAATTTTTCGAGCACATTGCGTTAAAATACTTGATTTACGGTTTATCCAGGTGGTACAAACTCTTTATGAACCACCTCTTTGCTGTTGACGATGCTAATGAACATGGTTTTCACTTTGCACCTGTTCATTCTCGCTTTCTTTGGCCTCGCTTTCTTTATCCAGTGGACAGCCACTGTTGGCTTTGTCGTTCAGCTTCAAGGTTATATTGAAAGAACCAACTTTCATAACCAGTAATAACTCGATCGAGAAGAGTAGGATTACTTTCAACCTGCTGGAGACAATCTTGAGCGATGTTCATTTGGTGGGCTTTTTGTTCATCTGAAAGGTTCTTCGATACCATCTTCATGCACAGCTTTTTCATGGTGAAATCTTCGGTTAAAATCTTTTTAACTATCGCCGGTTAATATTCAACTCCTCAGTCAACATTCGAATGGTTAGTCGCTGGTCTTGACGAACAAGGGCGCGGACGCGCTGCGCATTCGCTTTAGTTCGCACTTGAATAGTTCACCTTCCGCTCCACGGCTCGTCTTTAACGCTTTCACAGCCTTTCTTAAAATCGGCATGCTATCGAAGCATCTGACTAAGAAGCAGGGCATCACTACCGTACACTTTAATCACTTTTTCGTATGTTTTTGTCGCGGTTTCGCCGAGTTCGCACAAAATTTTATCGCGTACCGTTGCTCTAAATTTCTCTGTTCCATTTTCGTAGCATGCAATACTCGCGCGTTGTTACCAAACACTAAACAGCTGGCGAAGAATTGATCGTACAAGGGTTGTCAAGGTCTTAATCGAGAGAGTAGGGATCTGCCATTACTGTGGCGATGTTACAGGTTCGCAGTATTAGCACAGACAAGGAAATAAAATCGGTCGCAATACTTAATTGTCTGAATTGATAAATTTATTTACTTAAATTAAATCTTATTAAATTGAATAAATAATTTTTTATAGGCATTATTTTTATTTTATAAAATTTTAATTTTATACTACTGCTTTATCATCTCAATTCAATACAATGTAATTGAGTTTAATTTAATATTAATATTAATTTAATAATAATTAATAATAGAATGTATTCTTTTTTAAAGAATTGTTATCTCTTTACTAATTTGTATGCAAACATACTTTCACACCGATAAATCGAAAGCCATTTATAATGCCGAATAAATACGATTTATTTATTTATACATTTATAGACGAGGGGCTACTCCAATTGAGAGTCAAGATCTCAAAAAGTTGTCTTTCGGCTCTCACCGAGCTCTCTTGCTTCTCTTCTGTAATCCAACGCGTTAAGTAAACAATATATCAAATTTCATCTATAAAATTGTGTGAGCGATAAGAACGAGAGCCAAAGAGAACTGCAGAGAACTAAAGGAAACCAGAGAACATCAAATCTCGTTATACGAGAGTGGATTGATAAGTTCCCGGCCTGACCAAGAGATGGCGCCACTAGGTATACCTTGAGGTGGCGTTCTATAGTACCATCCTTAGATAATTGGTAGTTATAGTTTCAGTCCAATCGGCATGTTAGTTTAGGTTTGAGAGCACGCTGAACAAGACGCCTCTGTGTTTTCCCTAAAAATGGAAAAGCTGGAAAATCGTGCTGAAGTCAAATATTTTTATTTGAAGGGGTTAATATGATCGAAAAAATCCATCAAATAGTGCTGAAAGACCGAAGATGAAAAGTGCGTCAGATAGCTGAGACCTGTAATATGTCATATGAACGTGTACAAAATATTTTGCACTAACATTTACATATGGAAAAGCTCTGTGCAAGATGGGTGCCGCGTTTGCCAACAGTCGACCAAAAATTGATTCGAAAGAACATTTCTACCGCCGATTTGGCGTTGTATAAGCGTAATTCAAGCGAATTTTTGTGTCGATTCGTAACAGTTGACGAAACTTGGATCCACCACTACACTCCTGAAACCTAACAACAGTTTAAATAGTGGATTGGACCAGCGGAACCAACTCCAAAGAAAGCAAAAACAATTTTTTTGGCGAACAAGGTTATGGCTACTGTTTTTTGGGATGCAAGAGGTATTATATACATTGATTACTTTGAAAAGCGTAAAACTATCACTGGTCAATACTACGCAAACTTATTGTAACGTTGAAGCCACGAAGTGAAAATTAAACCTCATCTGGCAAACAAAAAAAATCTTGTTTCATCACGATAATGCACCAGCGCACACGTCCATCGTTGCGATGGCTAAAATCAACGATCTGATGTTTGAATTGATGCCGCACCCTCCTTACTCTCCAGACCTAGCCCCGAGTGTCTATTATCTGTGTCCTAACCTCAAAAAATGGCTTGGCAGTATGAAATTTGCGGACAATGAAGAAGTAATCGAAGTTGTAAATGGATATTTTGAGGAGCTTGACGAATCAGTCTATAGAGATGTCATTACTAGACTAGAACACCGCTATGAGAAATTTAACAACTTTGGAGAAGATTATGTTGAGAAATAAAAAAAAATTCTTAAAAACGTTGTTTTTCTTGGTCAAGACGGAAACTTATCAATCCACCTTCGTATATTTTTAAGAAATTTTGAAATATTCGCTATATAATATCTAATTGTGCTGTTTTTTTAAATAAATAGTTTTTAATCAATTCTATTGCACGTAGATGAGGATCGTGGGACGTTTAATTAAAATTTACTTTTTGATAAAAATTTCCATTTTTTGTTTAAAATCTATTTTATCTTAGAAAATAAGCATCAGTAATAATAAAATTTTTTATAAGAATCAAATATTTTCGAAGCCAAAAAGTTGAGATTTGCATTTTGGTTCTCACTGGTTCCCTTTAGATCTTACTGAGCCCTCGCCGCTCTTTTTAGATCACTGAGTTTACCCCGGCTCTCTTTAGTTTTCAAGCTGGTTCTCTTGTTCTCTTTAGAAATGAGTATCCCCTTGTTTATATATGATAACAAGCGAATAACAATCCATTTTTTTATTTTTTATTTCATTAGCCATTTTCTAACCATTTTTGATAATATTTAAATGAAAAGTTTAATTTATTTTTGGTGACTTTTGATTTAAAAAAAAACCACAATTATTACGATATTATTTACAAATTAATGTTTTGTAGCCTCTATTAATTTTAAATAATATATATATATATATATATATATATATATATATATATATATATATATATATATGATTTTATAATTTCATGATTTGTATTTCATTGAAAAAAAACGCTTAAAACTTTTTTTAATTAATCGGTTCTCAAAGAGTCTATCCGAAGGTTATCCTCTGATTCACAGTCTAAAGCCTTAGCCTCTAATGAACTATATATAGCTCGTATATAGCTAAACATTCTTCTCATTCATTGGTAATAATAATTGTTAATCCTATAAGCTTCAATGGTATGCTGTCTTTTAATGGTGGAAAGAGTAGTGTCAAGCTGTATAAATTGTATTTTGGTTGAACGGAAGTAATCGAAACAGAAAGGATATCTGCACGTAATAAATAAAGGTAACACATCTTGAGATACTTACCATATTGATAATGTCGGTCCCATGCAATTAACGAAGAATGCGCATAAATATATTTTTATAATTGTAGACTCATTTTCGAAATTTATGTGGTTATATCCAACAATGTCGAAGAATGCGAAGGAAATCATCAATCGATTTAAAAAACAAGCCACGATCTTCGGAAACCCGAAAAGGATTATCTCTGACCGAGGTTCGGCCTTTACCTGGAATTTTTCCAGGATTATTGTGAAAAGCAAGATACCAGCACTCTCTCATTGTCACAGGCGTCCCTAGGAGTAATGGGCAGGTAGAAAGAATGAATCGAATGGTCAGGCCCCTACTCGCAAAACTGACCGCGACAAAGCCCGATGAATGGTTTATATACATTGACATTGCTCAAAAATATCTGAATGCAACGCCGAATAGAAGTACCGGAAGAACGCCTTTTAAATTACTGTTTGGTGCTTCTATGCGGCTGACGGAAGATGTTCATTTACGAGAGTTACTCAACGAAGAGTTGATTATGTATCATATGTTCGAAAGGGACCGTGACGAATCCAGAGAAAAGGCTAAAGAAAATATTTTAAAGATTCAAGAGGAAAATCGCAAATGCTTTAACAGGAAAAGAAAACAGGCAACATTATATAAAGAAGGCGATTTACTAGCTATAAAAAGGACACAATTCGGGTCGGGTTTTAAATTTTATTCTAAATATCAAGAACAATATCGTATCGTTAAATCGATGCGTAATGATCGCTACCTAGTAGAGAAGGTAGGCAAGCAGGAAGGACCCCTGCAGACCTCAACTGTGACTGAATATATGAAAGCATGGACATTAATAGCAATCGAAGAAACAGTCGAAGAATAATAGAAGGGTCGAATCAAACTACACATCTGGGACAGATGTTCCTGCAGGATGGTCGATTGTTTTTATTGCGATATGATTACTGTTTTACATTAAAATGTTATAAGCTCAGAATAGATATTTTACATATTTTACATTTTATATATTCTTTCAGAATTTTTTGCAAATTATTGTGCTTATGTGTAACATATATATTAAAGAATAATTGTTAATTATTATTACTATATTTTAATGTAAAAAAATTCTGCTATTATTTAAATATATTTTGAATTTATACTTTATTATTTATACGCTTCATACTTTTGTATAACATTTAGCAATATTGAATATTTAAGTTATATATATATATATATATATATATATATATATATATATATATATATATAAATATATATATATACATTTATATTAGTAATATGTATAGCTTTGAATATTAATATTTGTTATCAGAAAAGTTATTAAAAATGAAGAAAATGCATTACAGCATTTCCATATATACGTATTGGCAACTTATTCTCGAGCTTTCAAAAGCTACATTTTACTACTCGCGACAGAGAAACGTAATGAAATATAATCCTGTAATAAATTTCGATAACGAACGCTCTTTCGTGTAAAACATCTAGCGCTAAATAGATGTATATGATCTTTTGAAAATGTATAATAATATAGCTTTTTTATCAAACCTATAATAAAATATATAAAGTAAATGAATATATACCTATATTTATTCATAATAGATTTTTAATCCTGTATATACATATAATAGTTAAAAAATTTAAAGCACAGGAACCCCTTTGATTGATTTGATATTAAGTGTGTCTTGCTGCTCCATCTTTTTCAATATGCAGCAACTATATTTCTTTCTTCTTTGCCTTCAACTACAATTATTTTTTGGATATATGGTTACATTGTCAAAGCAATTTACTTTTTATGTTTTCTGAAAATGCGTAGCATGCAGAGCGATAAAACAAATTTTATTTGGTTCATTATTTTATTCTACAAGTGGGAAAACTCGAATTAGATGCTCAACCAGTGCATAGAATTCACAATAAATGTTTTCTTTGGAAGATCTGAAATACACTAAATTACGTGTAGCAGACGATTCGTAAAACTAAATAATGCGAAATGACGACAAAAACCGAAAAAGTACATTTTTTTCACATTTTGTAATAAGACTATTAAAATTCGATTTAAAACTTTCTTTAAAAAGTCTTTTCTTTAAATTTAAATGTGTAATACACATGCAAACTTTTACATTAATAATTGCTTATACACATACATGTATATGGGCGCGACCAGCAGCGACCAGCTGTTCGATAGGGTTTTGTGAAGATGGGCGCGATCAGCTGCTTACTGAAGCAAACTCAACGGAACGATATCCCAGTAAGTCACCAGTAAGTCAAAATACCGTACCTGACCGTTTATTTCCACTGATTACGTGAACGGCGGAAAACTGGCAGTTTCATAATCGCAGAGATAATAAGAGGAGATCGCCGATGCCCATGTTAGACATTGCAGTAAAATTTTGACACTCAGCGCTACGGCCGTGAACGTCGGTACTCCGTTCGTGCGATATTCCAGATGTTGGTTTTCGAGCTGGTGCGATCGAGGGAGAGATGGCGTTCAGTAGGGGAGACGCCGAAACAATAGATGCAATAAAGGGATTAACTGGTGTCAAAATTCTTGAAGTGCGTATAGATTTTCTTGCCTGCGTGCGTAAGTGTGTATGTATGTATTTATATACACACATATTTTCTTAAAATTTTAAATTCGCTGCGTGGCGATGATCGAGGCTACGAAAAGGTATACCTGGGTATACGCACTTAAAGAATTTCTTCGTCCACACCAGTGAATTCCATTTGCTACACCCCGCTGCCAAATTTTTAAGAAAATACGTATATATGTATATATGTATATATATATATATATATATCTACATTTTTTTTTTAAATTTTGAGTTTAAAACTTGATAATAAGACTGCGTTGATCTTAATAATAATACTACTTTGATAGAAAAAACTATACTTCCTGTAAATTATTTATATAACAGCATTCATTAAATTTTTATATAATAAATTTTATTTCATTGCTATTTACATTATATCATGCATTCATTAAAATTAATTCAATAGTTATTAGAATACAACAAATATTTATTTAAATTTATGTTTAAAACAGAAAGATACATATTTAACACGAATGAATATTTTGTAATTTAGAGTAAACCACATATTTGAAATAAACAGTTAAGTTTATTTGCATAGCGAACATATATTTATTACATTACACTAAATAAATTATTGAAAAGTAATAAATATTTCTTGAATTTTACTAAACGGAACTACATATACGTAAAAAATAAAGTTAAATAAATAAATATTTGAAAAACTATATATATACTCAAATTTAACAAATATATTCAATTTTTGGAAAAGCTATTCAATATGAACAATTAAATAGCTTTATTAAAAGGTGAAATATATTTATCTGATTATATCCAACGAGTTGTTAAAAACTAATAAACATTTTTTCGATTTTATATTTCGTAGTTTTTACTATTTATTTATTAAATTTAATATTTAAATCTTTGTGCTTCGTTTAATAAAATTAAATAAATATTTATTAGATTTTACAACTGGCAAGAAATAATCAAATAGATCTAATCCACCCTTTGAGAAAACTATTTCATTCTTTTGAGTAAATGGTTTTTTCAAAAATTGAATATATTTCTTGTGTGTGTATATATATATATATATATATATATATATATATATATATATATATATATATATATATATATATACATATACATACAAGAAAATGTTTTCTTGAACCAATAATTTCAAATTTAAAATCAGAAAAATAAATTCTTGGATTAATTACATATCTCCTAGATTTTTGTCAAGATTTTCTAGAAAATGGGTGGCTGAAATTGGAAATTAAATAAATATTTTCTTATCTAAATAAACTATTTTCTTGAACCAATAACTGAAGATTTTGAATCAAAAAATTTAGATATTTGATTCAAGCCGACAAAATTAAGTGAATATATACTTGGATTAAGAATTTGAATAATTCACTCAAGAAATTTAATTTAAAATGAAGAACTTGATTCTTATTTTTAAAACAATTTACTTGAAATACGTTTTTATTTTCAAAAACATGAAAATTCAAGTATGTTAAATGTTTAAAAGTAGTGCATAGTTCCTTGATATTTTCACCCATTTTCTAGAAAATCTTGACAAAAATCTAGGAGATATTTATTAATCCAAGAATTTATTTTCCTGATTTTAAATTTGAATCATTGGTTCCAGATAATATTTTCTTGAGTTAAGAAAATATTCATTTAATTTCCAATATTTGTGTTCTGCTGTTGAGAAAATTCAAGCTTTATTTTAGTACCTACTAACTTAGTTAAAGTTTATGCGATTACTTGGTTAAAGAAAATATTTACTTAGTACAGAAAATCGCAGAAATTTCTTGAATCAAGTAATATTTACTTTATATTAGAATTTTAGCAGTATATAATTTTCATGAACTATTTCGAAAAATCTATTTGTTAAACTAAGAAAATTTTTATTTAATTAATTCGATAGTATTGTTTTTTTGATAGTATCAGAAAAATCTTTGACCACAGATTTGATCAATCTATAATTTAAGTATTTAGATTATTTGCAATTCTAGCTATTAGATTTTCTGAATTCAATGCATTACTTTTTTGTTTTAATATAATAACCTTCTAAATTAAAATTTTGTTTTCTTAGATTAAGAACATATTTATTTATATGTGTATTGTGTAACTCTGTTCTATATATACTGTATAAAAACAATTAAATACTAATTTCTAGAAAATATTAGTTTGATTCTGTAAAGCCTTTTTTAGAGAATCAAAAGTATTGTGTTCAGGTATATGATTACTAAATTTAAGAACTTCAGGTTTTCCATTTTAATTTTAATCAGCTTTTTTCCTGAATGTAAGTCAATATTTCGATCGCCTTCAAATTTTGAATACGTATTCTATACGGTCAGGATTAAATGATAGGATATTTTTTACTGCAAATTTAACAAAAAAAAAAATAATAACAAAATAATGGCAACATTTGTTGCATGTATATTGGTAAACTGCCTGCTAGGCCTCATACAATTTGCGTGCAGATGGACAGGTAATAAACAGTGAGAGCAGGCGAGAGAAAGAAGCGAAACAGTATAGAGGACACTCGCGGGTACATGCAGGTACATGATATGGTAACACCCACTAACATCGAGTAATCGATGTTAATCCCCTTGGATTTTTCTTTTCTCCCCTCTCCATCTCGCTCTCACATTCCCATTCTCTCTCTCTCTCTCTCTCTCTCTCTCTCTCTCTCTCTCTCTCCCTCTCTCTCTTCCTCTCTCTTTTTCTTTGTCTTCTCCATACAAGGTAGTTATGTGTCACATATGATTATATAGGATTCTGATATGATACTCCAAGAAAATATAAAAAGCAATCAAATAATTTTCGGAAAAGTTTACAGTCTATAATTAGCAGCTTTTTCGAGATCCATTGCATTCGTAAACATAAATCAATTGCTGATTTTGGCCATGAATATTCACATATTTCTTATTCTATACATTTTTCTGTACCAAGAGTTCCCAAAAAAATATATTCATACTAACGGAGGATATAGAGTAGTAAATGAGAATATTACAGTGAAGTGCATTGTTGTTAATAAAAAACGTTTAAAGAAAAAATATATAGATTAAAAAATATGTATTTTGATGAGATTTTGAACTTTTAGTTACATCGTTTAATGTAACAATATTTTCACTGGGTATTAATGTGATTTATTATAAAATTGAAATTATCACCAATTTTTACTACCATATATATAATCAGAATTCTAAAAAACATATATATAAAAATTTTAATAAAAATGGCGTTAGTCGACTACTTGAAAAATTTGGTAGCTCTTTGCTATAAGAGATTTTCTCAGCTTTGATATTTGCCATTTTTCCTTAAAGCTGCCGTAGGTTTCAAAACTTCGAGCTGCTTGCTAGCTGCTGCGAGACTATATATACATGTAGCAATAAAATTTCTTTTTGATCAGTACAAGCTACTCATCTTTTATTGCACCCCCCCGCTGCCAGCCTATTGTCTCGACAAGCTTTTCCTCTGCACGCGCCGAAGACAGTCGTCTCCCCCCTCGATCGCACCATCGCACGAGCTCGAAAAACAACATCTGGAATATCGCACGAAACGGCCAGTACCTCGCTTTGGCCGACAGAGGCCCTCGTTTTCAGTCGAAAATTTTTACTGCAGTCTGGCCCATAAGCGTCGGCGATCTCCCCTTATTATCTCTGATAATCGTTTATGACATTTACATGGGAAGTATAGGAAAATGCATTCCAGCATTGCCATATCTACTTATCGGCAGCTTACCGGAGGCCTTTCGGAACAGACTCATGAACTAAAAAACATTCCTATGCAGGGCAAAAACTATTTACAACTTATAAAACTACATATTGACTTTTATATATAACTTTCCCTACTCATTTTTTTCTGCTTGTGCATTTAGTACCAACGACATCCGTCATGAACTCTTTTTAACCTTTTTTGAATCAAATGCATTGCTTATTGTAGACAATTTTGAATAACTGATAAACAGAAATAATTATAGATTTCATTTATATTTTCTTATTTTAAAAACATTTTATTCCTGCTGAAAAAGGAATATAAAAGTTTATGTAAATACATTAAGGATTTTATTACTTGCTATGATGCTTCACCAATATAAAATGTTATATTAAAGCTTATTAAAATAGAATTAATTTAATAAAATTGAATTTCTCTTATTCAATTTTATTTTAATAGACTTTATAAAAGAATTCTTATATTAGTATATTAATAAGTGAATTAAATGAAACACGAATTAAAAGTTTATTTTAATAAACTGTAAATTAATAAATATTTCTATTGGTCTGACAGTCCAATTAAATAAATTAAAATTAATACATGACTGTCATTATAAATTTCAATTAATTATATTTTAATTAATTGTATTAGTATTGATTAGTATTAGTATTGATATAAATATATATTGATATTATTATGTATTAATTTTAATTCATTTCATTGGACTGTAAGACCAATAGAAATATTTATTAATTTATCTATATACAGTCGACATAAGCATAATTAAAGTATTTTAATAAATTTTAATATAAATTTTTTGAATTAAGAAACCTTGTATAAATGAATTATATCTTTTTATACATCAACTAGCTTTAATAACCCATTTTCAGCAGTGATGATTATTATAATGATCAAACAAATATATATATATTTATAACAGAAATTTACCTATTCACTATAGATACAGCAGAATTAAGAGTCACTTTTGGAGCATTTACATCATCTAATGGTTTATATTCTGGCAGTAGTGAATCATACATATCAGCTTCTGCTTCTTCATATTCATAAGTGTCATTGTTTGAACATTTTGATATTAAAATCTTTTCAATATAATGATAATGTGCTAAATCTTCTATATATTTTTGATACTTCGTTTCTGGTATTAATAGAATATGCAACGCATCTATTGCCCTTGC
Organism: Sycobia sp. Sy_11; assembly: GCA_018907035.1. Taxonomy (NCBI): domain Eukaryota; kingdom Metazoa; phylum Arthropoda; class Insecta; order Hymenoptera; family Epichrysomallidae; genus Sycobia; species Sycobia sp. Sy_11. Next base: position 46,599 of record JACCIC010000074.1, read on the forward strand.
TCTTATTTTACATTGCACATATGATTGATAACTTTTAGGAAAATCAAATCTCATAACAAAATTACACTTAGGAATTTCAATTCCTTCTTCCAAAACAGCCGTTGAAATCAATAAATTACATTCACGAATTCTAAACTTTTTAAGTACTTCTTCCTGCTTTTTATGTTGTAATTCTAGATCTTTACCATAGAACTCATTATTAATATTTTCATTTGTATAAAGAGGACATAAGAAATAAAATGTTTCATCACATTTACTTAATTCACTTAATAAATAAAATAATACTTTTGCAGTTGCATTATTCTCTACAAATATGATTCCACAAAACAAATCTATATTACTCAATGCTCTAGGACTTGGAAAAGTTTGCAGTCTTTTTATATTATCTTTCTTTGTTAGATAATTTTTAAATGGTTTAAAGTATTTACTTTGTTGCTTAGTATTTAATAGATCACTTGTTTCATTATTGACATTTTCATCTTTAATTGTAGGTCTGAAAGTTTTAAGTACTTCTAATAATCTGTGAATTTTTAAAGAAGAGAATTTCAAAATCTTTTCAGCTTCACTTAAACCAACAAAAAAGTCATCACAATAAGCTCTAATTTTTAAAAATAAGGTGGCAACTACACTTAATAAAAGATAATGCCTTTCATAGGGTGTTCTAATTTTAAGCTTTTCTATTAACAATAAAAATATTAATGCTACTCTATCTGCACCCCATGGACCAAATGTTTCAAGAATATGTAAAAAATCCTGTATCATTTCACAAGGTGTTTCACTGGGATCAGGAATCTTTTTAATATCTTCTAAAAAATCTTCACTATAAATTTCAATTGGATCATAACGATGATCTTTCAAAAAATTCATTGTTACATTAGCACATTCTTTTAAATACTTTTCAACAGCTGACTCCTCTTCCATTTTGTAAGCTATCATATATTCTCTTGGCTTTGGACTGTATCTTAAAACAGATAACAGCTCACAAGCTGTTTCTATTTGACAGGGTAATAAAGATTCTAATCTTTGTATTTCAAAACTTAGTTGACCTGGCTCTTTTGTTAAATTATACAATGGTGCAGCAAAACCAATTACTCTGACATCTTTATTAGAAACTTTAAAATAATTTAAAATATTAATAAGATAATGATTGCTAGCCAAATCATGGCACTTATCAATTATAATTAAATTGATATACTCTGGAAGAATTTTATTATATCTTAGCAATTCATAGCATATTTCTGTAGTCAATATTAATATTTGACTATCTGAATACAACTGATCTGTGTTAAAAACATGTATATCGCTACATAGTAATATTTTTAAGTCAGTAAGTTGTTCAATATCTTTAGCTTTATTGATACATTGCTCGTAGTTTTCCAGCAAATATATTATGCGTTTACCATTACATGATATAGCTTTCCTATTATTTGCAGCGGATTCTTGAATCAATTTTGTTATAACAAAGGTTTTCTCTAAAGTTTTACCTAAACAAATTATAATATTGCGTTCTCTAGCTAAATAAAAAAGTTCAACTTCATGTTCTCTTGGTGTAAACGATTTCGTATGAATCTGATCATTGGAAAAAAAAGCCATTGAATTTGATAATAAATTAATAGAAAATGATAAATGTTAACGATATAATGCACAATTAGAATTTATCTCAAGAATGCTCAATACCTCTGACGGAAGTCCGAATTGATCGCAGCGACTACTAAAGAAATTAATTGCGGTAGTTTGCAGAACTAAACAGAATGTTCTGCACTACCGAGTTTTCAGGGATTTAGTTTATTATAATTGTTGAAAAGGGGAGTCCATATAATATATATATATATATATAAATAGTATAGCTAGCTCTACTGAATTTGAAAGATATTGTCCAATCTTTTCAAAACGACGAGGAGTCCGAACCTCTAAACGTTTCTCCTGAGTAACTTATAGATTGCATATCGCTGTACTTGTAATTATTCCGCTCACCTGCTTTTGCTCAAAATTTATGTATTTATGTATTTTGAGTTGCTGATTGCGAATACCATAGTAGCTTCGAGAATATATTTTCAATTTTCATAGAATCAGAAGAAATTCTTAAAAATGATGGTTTTGCGAATTTGCTTCGGAAACTACTAAACATATCGAAAAATATTTTTAATAAAATTTATAAATTTTATCAAAATATATATTTCTTATTCTAGATATATTTTTTGTGCAAACAGCATTTCTCGATAAAAACTAAACGTAAGGTAACATCTAAATTCGGTATTGACTAATTGGAAGTATATTCAAATTATATAATAGTAAATCCATTTCTCTATAAATATAGCAAAGAATGTTGTGTGTATTGACAAGGTATGACAAATATAAAGTTTGAGTAAAAAATATCTGATCTAATTGAGGGAAAAGTTAATTCGCGGCTCCCAAATACACACACACACACACACACACACACACACACACACACACACATATGTATATGTATATATATATATTAGGTTGTCAAATATCTCCCTTCCGCCTTTTTGCCTTATGATTTTCGCGGCTATGTACAAAGCGCTACAGAGCTCGTATCTAGCAAAACTATACATAATTTGAAAGGTCTTGACATAACGTACAGAACGACGCTATGCATCATTAGTTTGAATATTGCGTTCAAAAGTTATAGACGTATAAATATGGAGTTAACTAACTCCGAAATTCACGCTATTTTTAAGTTTTCCTTCATCAAAGGCAAATCTGCCAGAGAAACGTTTCGTGAGATTAATGGTGATTTAAGGGAGGGCACGCTATCACTTCGAATCGCAAAGGAATAGTTTCGACGATTCAGAGCCGGTGAAAACGACATCATGGATAAGCCAGCCGGCGGAAGATCTGTGACGACGAATACCGATCAAATCATGGAATTTATCTAGTTAGACTGGCATGTGGCATCTCGTGATATTTTTTCTACTATGGTCATCACCATGGCTTACGGCATCTGTACGCCACGTCCTTCTACCTTCGCTTCAGACGATTCTTGTTACGTCATCTTTGCCTTCTTCGGCTGCGTTCTGCTGTCGCTCTCCCCCTTTCTAGGCGAAGCTGCAGGGGTCGATCTGCCCTTGCACGTTGTGCATGATTACACATCATTTGACGGATTGTCGCACCTTAAGCAGAACCTGTCTTTGACTGGGTGTGGGAAATCGGCGTAGCCGTGACCTAACTCCTTGCAATTCAACATCTTTCGCGCTTAGCTGGAATGCGGACTTGCCCCAGTAAAAAGCGTCAAGGACCGGGATGGGTGGGGCTTCCTGGGGGATACAAAATCTTGTGGGGATTCCACAACTATGTCCATTAATGCTTGAATATGGTTATGCTTCTTGGCGGTATCTGTATTCTTCGCCATTTTCTCAGATACGTTATCTGCAGTGATGACTGCAGTTAACCTGCGGGGTATTGGAAAAAGAGTTGTATGTCGGTATGTGCTTTCGACTGTGACCATCCGTGATCATAGTGGATGTAGCAGCTGGGCGCGTTAGGGGCTCATCTGTGTTTCTTTCGTCTTTCTAACCTTGCCATCTTTCATCAATGGGCGCCTCAATTCTTCATGCTGCTTAAATGTCTGTGGTACGGTAGGTTTCGGGTGGATTTGATGCGGGAGTTCTGGATCGGTAGTTCGGGTATCTATATCCAGCAAGGTTGGTTCGAATGACGAATCCTTTATCAACTGACCTATCTGTGGTCGTTCCGCGTCGATCCCTAGTTTTTGAGTCGCATCCGGATTGAAAGAGATCAAATCGATCTGGGTTCCTTGATCTTACGTCTCGTGTAAAACCTCTACAATTTCCTGCATATCTAGGTGGTGTATCATCACCTTTGGTGTACATTCTTGTGTGGACCGTAGACTTCTGGGGAAATAACGTCCTTGGGTAAGTCTGTCTGCGGGTGGTGCTTCGTCACCTCTGGTGCACATTCATGAGCGGACGATGCACCCCTGGGAGAAAGAACGTCCCCAGGTGGATTTACCTGAAGGTGATGAATCCTCACCTTTGGTGCACATCCTTGAGCGGACGGTGCACCCCTGGGGGAAAGAACGTCCCCAGGTGTCTATTTGTTGGTGGTGAATCTGCACTTTTGGTGCACATCCTTAAAGGGACGGTGCACCCCTGGGAGAAAGAACGTTCCCATGACCGTCCATTTGTAGGTGGTGAATCTTCACCTTTGGTGCACATTCTTGAACAGACGGTGCACCCCGAGGGGAAAGAACGTCCCTAGGACCCTGAACTTTGTCGATGGGGTCGGCACGGCGTAAGCCGCGACCTCTTTCTCTGCATCGAGACATCCTCTTGCTCGCAGCTAATTGAATCTAAGGGAGAAGAATGTGGGTCGTTAGGGGAGTGCAACTATTTCATATCACATATATGAATTTTTGTCTTTTTCCTAGTGGCTACATCTTCTAATTCATAAATGACAGGTGAGATTTTATTTATTACTCTTCACGCTGCTATATATTTTGGCGGTAACTTGACCGATAAATGGTCTGATTCCGATGATAGTAGATGGTTTCTGCGGCATACCATTCGTTAATATTGAAGTTTTCGTGCCTTCTTTTCTTATTGTATTGATGCGCTTGCTTCTCGTGAGCACGGTGTAGATTTTTCTTTACTAATTCGTAAATTGCTGACATACGTTTCATTCTGTCGAACTAGTCTTTAGTTGTTAGTGATGTTATGTTTACTGGTGACGCATGTAGAATGCGATATTAAGAAATGCTGGCGACACTTGTGTGCTAGCGTGCACCGCAGTAATGATCGCGAATGCGAACCCTTGCAAATGCAAATGCCAGTCCTTATGGTCATTTTGGACAAAGATTGATATCATTGATTTAATGATCCTATTCACCTTTTCAACGGGATTGACCTGCGCGTGGTATGGTGCAATGAATTGCTGGATAATGTGTAATTCATAGAGTTTCGCCATTACGAATTTATTTGCGAATTCCGTGCCATTGTCGGTGAGTAAATACTTTAGGTAACTCCACTTGAAAATAATTAGCTCCTCCAGAGCTGTTATCACCGTTTGGCCGGTGGCTTTTCGCAACGGCCTTATTTCTATATATTTCGTAAAAAGATCTTTAATAACCAGCAAATATTTGTTGGCCTTTGCTGGGGGAGCCGGTCTCATAATATCCGCAGCAACCGTTGTCCATGGGCCTTCTATGTTTCTTTTTCCCACGCGGGTCTATGTCCTGCGGGTGCTCTGTGCAACACATTATGGATTTGGCACTCGGGACAGTTTGGCACGTATTTATACGTGCCTGCTTCTATTGTAGGCTAGTAGTAATTTTGGCTCACCTTCTGGAGAGTCTTCTCTACTCCGAAATGCCCTGATGTTGTGGTGTTATGGCATTCGTGCCTTATTCTCTCTCTATCTTTCGATGAGATTATCATTTTCCAGTCCTCTGTGCTTGATCGAAGTGTCTCTGTTATCGGCGCTGGACGATGTTTGTATAGCAGACCATTTACGACTTTCCAATCTGCTAATCGTTCGGGTTGACAGCGTAGCTATTTTAGCTTACGGTTGTACCACTCGTCTTTCTCTATCGGCGTCAAGAAGCGGTGTGTGACGCCATTTCGGTCGGTGGTCGAGATAACGCGTCCGATACCTTATGGACTGTGCCTTTTCTGCGGACGATGTTCATATCGTAGACCTATAGAGCCGTGGCCCATCGTGCCAGACGTCCTGCTGGATTTTTTAGGATGTGCAACCACCTTAAGCTGCTATGGTCGGTCACGACTGTGAAGGTCTCGCCTAGCAGATAACCCCTGAATTTCTCGACAGCCCATAGAAGCGTTAAACATTCTTTTTCTGTTACCGTACAATTGATCTCAGGCGCCGTTAGCATCCTGCTGGCGTATGCTATGGGATACTCTTTTTCCTGAATTATCTGGCTCAGCACAGCTCCCAGAGCATAACTACTCGCGTCCGTTTGTAAGGTGTAAGGACTGCTTGGCACGGGCCTTGCCAATACTGCTACTTGCGTTAGCAAGATTTTCAACTTATTCAAAGCGTCCTCTTGTTCGCTTTTCTACCTCCACGGTACGTTTTTCTTAAGCAGTTTAGTTAGGGGTAGCTTGACTGCTGCTAGATTTTCGATGAAGCGTGCATACCACCCAACCATTCCGAGGAAAGTTCGGAGCTGCCTTATATTTCGTAGAGCTGAATATTCGCTCACAGGTTTAACTTGGTCGGGATCTGTTCGCAGGCCGTTCTTATCGACGATATATCTTAAGTATTTTACCTCTGGGCAGCAAAATTCAGAATTCTTGCTGTTTATTCGAAGTTAGTTATTTAGGCGGTAAGTTATTTCGTTGCTCTGGCAGCAAGCCTTTCAGACCTGGGGTGATGGACTCCTGTTTCGGCTTGATGAGGGCCCGTACAATGAGTGTATGGATCGGGACGTTGATGATGTACGGTATTCAGGTGAGGGGCTTCTGAAGCGTATAGTTCTTTCGCTCTGACTCTCCGGTGATCGCTTTCTATTCACCGGCGGTGAAGTGTTTCGCTTCCTCATGTCCGGCGTGGTATCTCACCGTGTCTCTCCTCAGTTCGTCAGTATTGAGGCTGTTAATTTAGCAAGCGTAACGGGGTTTGTTGTCTCTTTTGGTTTATCCTCATGCAGATAAGCATCGATGGACTCATTTGATCCTTGTGTTCAGTCTCAAATTTCCTCCTCTAAGCGTACTGCGAAATCTATTAGACGGAACTGGATTCCTAATCATGACTTTATATTTTCCATAGATCGCCAGCTTTTATAAATTGACCTTGCCCATATACGTGTTGCTCCGCACAAAACTCCCAGTATGAGTTTTAATACACCCTCAATGGGAAGTTCTAAGCTCCCTATGGTTTCCTCGAGTCTTTCTATGAACTCATCGACGTCTTCTCGCGGCTCTTCAAAGAAGCGCACTTGCCATTGTCGGAGCCTCTGATCTGCTCGCGCTTCTCTCATATGCGTGCTATATGTATGTTGGTTCGACAACGAATCTCCACTCGCATCGCGCATTCTCGTCGCGTTACTATAGTGCTCGTTCGATCTCGATCGATTAAACGGCTTCGCGATACCCGACCGTCGAATATGACGGTTACAATATATATATATATATATATATATATATATATATATATATATATATATTCTTTCTAAGATTATTTTAATGCGTCATATATTTCTGTATGTATGTATGTATGTATTGTAACATGTATAGGTTATCTTACCATATACATGTTAATTACCAATAAAAATTAGGAAAAAAGAAGGGAAAAAGAGAGAGAGAGAAGGAGAATAATTTTTAAGATAATATAGAAAATTTTGAAATTATAATATAGTTTACTGTAGCTGAATAACAGTTATTATCGTGGTTAAAAAGAATATGAATCGCAAGCTACCTTCGCTCGGATATTTTTCAATATTTTTCAAAAAAAAAAATAAGAGTAAAATAAGAGTAAAAAATTGCTGGAGATTCCAATATTGACATTGTTCATCTGAACTAGTATTTACGTAGAAAAACCGGCCGGTATTCTCTTTGACGAAAACTCTGGAGAGTTTTTATCATAAAGAGAGAGATTGGAGACCAAGTTTTTTAATTCAACGTTGCGTAGAAAATTTTCGGCGTTGTTTTAGAACGTTGGTGAATCTTCTGAATACTCATATTTATTTCCAATCCGTTGAATAATAATTTTTATTGATTTTATTCGATATAGAGCATTTGCTGAGTAATTTAAATATTATATATATTTAATTTATCAAATCAAACTGTGAGAGAGATAGAGACATTTTAACATAGAGTAATAGGTACAAGAACAATAAGCGCGCACGCATCTTTTGATAGTAATTCTTCTTATTTTCCGCAAGATGGTAATTTTTTTTTTTACTATAATTAACCATTATAATTACTATTAGGATGACTATTTTTATTAATAGTACGATTCGATTATTATTGCTATTATGCTCACTATTATTATTATTATTAATTAATATTAGTATTAAATCATACTAACATATTACTAACTATTGCCATTGTTACCTCGATTAGGATGTTTTTATATTTAAGCACAATGTAAAATAAGCTAAAATTAACTTTATAATTGTGTTCATCTATTATTATTAACATTATCTTAACATTATCATTAATAACGTTATTTAATTAATGACGCGTGCATTTATTTTATAAATAAATAGAAATATGTTTTTAGAATATAACTTAGTTGTACGGAGTTTAAAAATATAGAAATAATCATCATAATTGTAAGAGATGAATGGACGGCTTTCTCTATGAAGAAAAAACGTCCCTTTATCTCCCCCACCACGATGTAATTTCCTGCGGAGAAAATTTCGGCGGCGCCGGGCTCGGACTATAAATACGGGCCCTGAAAACTGTGGAAAGCAGATTGCCGGTCGCGTTCTTTCCGTATGGTTCTGCTTTGCGATATATTGTATTAATTCTGTTGAAATAAACAGTAAGTAAAATTTTCGGGCAATATTTTATTTTCTACAATCCCTTAAATTCACGCGCTCATTCTTAGAGCTGGAGACGTTAGCCAGGCTGACAAGAAATTGTCGCTCGGCCTTATTGTCTCCGCTGAGATTAAGTGCGGAGATCTGAGAGATAGTTTGCTGGTCAAGAAATTGCGCCGCTGCTACCCTTAGATACGCCGAAACTTCGGGATCCGCGGTACGCGCGCTCGTTTTCAGGGCAGAAGGAGCTGGTCAGGCTGACAAGAAATTGTCGCTCGACCCTGCTGCCCCCACTGAAGATAAGCGCGACAATTAGATGTTATCGAAGTCGTCGCCTCCGAATCAAACCGTTTAGGTTAGGGCTACCTTGGAAGTAGCTTTAGTAAGCGGCGTAGGAATCGCGACGCGCGCATCGAATCGCGAGGAATTTTATTTCGCGGTCCGCCCCATAGATCCCCGGCTTCAAACGCGTCAAGCGTAGGCCGAAAAAAAGAGGGGTAAAACCGTGGGGAATCAGCGGCATTGCATCGCCGTCCAATTTACGGCGTGGCACCAACACTAGTTGGACGTCACAAAAAATTTTGGGGGCTCGTACGGGATTTTTACAGATCGCGAAATTTTCTTTATGTTTGAGAATTATCTATTTTTTTGTATTTTTGCCCCGGTTTCGGCACCGAATCGCGTGGTTAGGAATAAGGTAGGTCCGAAGTCTAGGGTATATGTCGATGGTATATAGATATTTTTTTCTTATTTTTTTTTTCTAGTAGAAAGAAAAAGCACATATAAACAGAGGAAAAATAGGGCTCACAAAAAACAGCAGCGAGAAAAGCGGCTGCTTATATGAGGAGAGATTCTCGAGCAGGAGTAAGAGAGGTTATAAAGGCAGGGAATTGGCCGTGTTCCTCATAGGGAACTGGAGGATACCGTGTGGCGGATATTTCGCCCAATTCACGACCATTACGTGAAACGTCTCGAGGCGAAGCGCCCGGTGGAACAGAATTTTTTTGACCTTCCGTCCCCAGCATTCGGTGACGGATAATTGGGCAAAAACTACAACCGTACCCGAGACGCCGAGCCCCCAGCGGATCAATAGCAATAATTCGCGACCGAGAAGACTGCACCCGTTTTAAAAAAATATTTCCAGCGCGAATCACATCGTCCTCCAGTAGCCACGCCGCTGGCATTGATCCACCGTCCGACGACGAATTTGCCCTCTTTGCCGGAGTTGATTAACAGGCCCTGGTTCGGATACCAAGCGACAGCGGCAACTACCGCGGTCACCGACACACCAGCGCCATCGACCGTCGCCCCGTCGGAGCCAGCTCCAATACCAGCAATAGAAGAAGGGGTAAAAACGCCAACCCGCTCTCCGATAAGACCTTCCGCGATATCACCGTTTGGCACGGTGATACCACTGAACGCGGCAGGTTGTCCGCAGACACTCCGGGGTCCCAGCGACTGGGAGCTCCTCAGGGCGAGAAAAAAACGCGAGCAAACCGGCGCGGAGGTATCATGAGAGCTGGACGCAGGAGGAAGTAGGAGTAACGGCACTGCTACTCCCCCCGTCACCGCTCGTGACTCGCCCGCTATCATAAACGGAGAGAGGCAGGAGAAAATTGCCCGGCGCAAGCTACTATTCTTCGGTCCGGATAGCGAGACCGAAGAATAAAGGTACAGCGATACTCAGCCGCCCGCCCACATGATTGGCCCATATAGCGGTAGAGAGAGAGAGAGAGCGAAGGTTCACCCCCCCTCCGCCGCGTCGAGTGATTCGACCCTCCAGCGGAGGTCAGTGACCCGCCCATGTGCTCATGCTATTGGCCGAGAGGGACCGAGGTCAGTGACCCGCCACCTCCAATGCGCTGCGTCTAACAGAGTAGGCCCGTTCCCTCCATTGCGCTGCGCTTAACCGAGTAGGCCCGCCCCCTCCACTGCGCTGCACCTATTGGAGAAGGCCGCCCCTCCTCCGCGCGCGCGTGTGTGCGTGTGTGTGTGTGATTTTTTTTTTTTTTTATTAGGCGTAGGCAGAGCAAACTCTGCACTAGTGGCCTCTCGAAACCAGCATCCCGCCAGAACTATCCGGGAATATTACTTCGGGGGGGGCTGTTAGTTAGCCTATACGACTCCTCTTCTTATGACACTATCCTACGTCCACCATCCACACAAGTGATCAGGGGTTCGGTGTTCGTTCTCTGCATCTTAAAATAGCATCAGTTAGCCTGGTTCATCCTGGGCCATTCGCCTAGTTCTATCGGCATTTCTGAGTTTGGTCATCACCTCTTTTGCGAAACTGGCTACTGCCTTCCAGTTTTCAGAAGATTCCAGCATTATTGATAGGATGCTCTCTGGTCTTATTGGCTTATTGATGATGTTCATCAAGTGCTCACGTTGTGTTCTAAAACGAGGGCAGCTCACTAATATATGCTCGGCATCCTCGACCAAAGTCGGACAGATGGGGCAGAAATCATTATTATCCAGGTCAAAGCGATGTAAATAGAACCTAAAACAATCATGTCCAGTCAGCAACTGGGTTAGGTGGAAATCTAGTTCCCCATGTTTCCTGTTGATCCATCTTTGTATGTCTGGAAAGATACGATAAGTCCATCGGCCTTTGTTAGAATCGTTCCATCGTTTTTTCCATATTTCTATAGAACGATGACCTTCCACGTTTTTAGCACCTTGTAGAGAATCCACTGCGTCCTTACATATGTTGTGCAGCTTAGCCAGTTCATCTGCAGCTAAATTGAAAGGAAGAATTCCGGCAAGTACCTCAGCAGCGTCGGTAGATACTGTCCTGTAGCCACAAATAATACGTATATAGGAGCGACGAAGGGTCGCAATGGCCAGCTCACAATACGATTTAATTCCACATGCATGATACCAGATTGGTGCTGCATACATGCTGACAGAATTAACAACATAAGCTAATAGCTTCCTCTGGGGTGGGAGTGGGCCACCAATGTTAGGCATGAGCCGACACAAGACAGCTGAAACTCGTTGCGCTTTTTCGCCAGATATCTTTAGATGCTCTTTGAAGTTTAACCTGGCATCAAGCTGTACACCCAAGTATCGTAAAGATGGCGCAGAACTAATGCGGAAGCTGCCAACTTTAAGCGTAATAATATCTACCTTCTTACGACTGCTGACAAGAACTACTACTGTCTTGTGCTCCGCTAATTGTAGACCAGCCGACTTAATCCATCTACTGATGTTGCTGATTGCCTCATTGGCATTTTCAGTGAATTCATCAAGGGTCTTAGCCGTCACTACCAGAGCGATATCGTCGGCGTACCCTACTGTTATTGAACCAGGCGGTTGTGGAATCCTCAACACGCCATCATACATAATATTCCAAAATATAGGTCCCATAACTGAGCCCTGGGGGACTCCCGCAGTAACCTTATGCGATACAATGCCTTCATCCGTTCGGTATAATATTACCCTATTCTCAAAGTAGCTGGCCACGACATTCTGTAAATAACCAGGTACTCCGAACTCTTTAAGAGAATTCATAATAGAAGCTCAGCGCACTGAATTAAAGGCATTCTTGACATCTAGAGCGACAATGGCACATTACCTTTCCATCTCTTACCACTGATTGCATTTTTTGCGGTACACACTACCAGTTTAATGGCATCGACTGTTGATTTTGATTTCCGAAATCCAAATTGGCGTGAGGATAAGCCGTGCAATCCTTCAGTGAATGCTTCCAGTCGGCTACATATTATTTTTGCAAATATTTTACCTACCGTATCGAGCATACACAATGGCCTGTATGATGAAGGATCATCAAGTGGCTTATTGCCCTTAGATAACAGGACTAACCTTCGAGTTTTCCAGCAATCAGGAAAAATACCCTCAAGAAGACAAGCATTATATATTTTTAGAAATATAAATGGATTCTTCTATATCGCCAACTTAACTGCAGCATTAGGGATACCATCAGGGCCAGGGGCAGCATTGTCTATAGTCTTAGCGTAAGCATTATGTAGCTCCATTTCTGTTATAGGAGGTATATCGTCCGAGTGTTGCGTGCCCAGTACAGTTTCATCGGTGTCATTGGGAAAGAGAGCGGAAACAATCTTATTAATCAATACCGTACTAGTGGGTTGTATTGGTACCCTACTTAATCGTGCCGTGACTGTTTTGTATGGTCATCCCCATAAGTCATTGTTCGCCTCTGCACACAGTTCAAGCCAGCATAGACGCTTGCTTGCCTTAATGGCCTTGAAAAGCGCTCTTTGTGCTTCTTTAAATAAAGTATTAAACGTATCACGATGGATGCGGGCTCTTTGGACAAGTCTGCGTGCGCGATGACATTGTTTGCGCAATTCTGCAATTTCATTTGTCCACCAGTAGACAGATTGACGATGTTTAAATCCGCTCTTAGTCCTAGTCATCGATGCATCGCATGCTTCAGAGATATGCTGCATGAGTGCATTTGCCAGATGGCCTGGTGCACCATATTCTAAACGCTCTGTTATTATAGTGGCGAACACTTCACAGTCTAGCGATCTGATGTTCCATTTCCGTGTGGGCATCCACTCATTGCACTTGTTCTTTACTTTATTCTCTGCAATCTCGTACAAGATTGCCCTGTGATCACTGTGGGTGTAAAGGTCGCTTACTCTCCAATTAAGGATCCGCTGAATCAAGTCATCACTGGCGAATGTTACATCAATGACTGATTATTTATCACCCCTAATGAAAGTGGATTCAAATCCCTTATTAACCACGTGGAGTTGAAGAGAATTAAGGCCATCAAGCAGCATACTACCTCTGTTATTTGTTGAAGCGCTTCCCCAGGCTGTGGACCACGCGTTAAAATCGCCAGCGATTAATAGTGGTTTCTTGTCTATGGCTTCATCAACTAATTTAGCTACAAGGATTTCAAACTACTTGTCCGTCAAGCTTGGAGGAGCATATACACTAAAGACGTATATTTCTTGTATTTTAGCCCAGGATATCAATTCGCTCCGATGACTCGACTGCTTTAGTACCTGCCTATTTTGACCAATTCAGAGGGCAGCTCTATTGCTTGTGTCACTTATCCAGCGCTGTGGTCTGACCCTGTCACAATATGATTCGGAGATTACAGCAATGTCTATTCTTACCTCCTTTATTATCTGTTTCAGCAGGTCATGAGCTGCTACGCAATGGTTGGTATTCAGTTGGAGTATTTTCATGTTTTATGTCTGTTTAAAAACTCCACAGTGATCGGGCACTTATAGCTGTATGCTAGATGGTTAATCTCCTATTTTCCTTCACATTTACAGTGTAAACAGCAGGGCTCGTTGCTGCAGCTGATCCATCCGATTCGAACATGCCTTGCACGTAATAACTCAGCTGCGTGGCTATATGGTACAGACACCACCGCCGTCTGAGTACCCCCATAAGCTTGCCGCAAGGAACGAGCGATTAGCAGGTTAGTCTCCTTTAGCTCGAGGTGTGTTTTCAGAGCCTCTAATACTTCATCCTTTGTGGTAACCTCATCTATATCTTTAATCTCCAAAGTAATAAGATTAGTCAGGACCGAAGTGGATGCGCTATTGCCAACCTTAGTTTCAACAATGCGAGCCAACTCATGTGCATCTTTGGCTGTCCGTTCCAACTGAAGTACAAGGGCACCGCTTGCATTTCTGCGTATCCTGTTAACCTCATTCTTCACATGAGATAACTCCGGGTCATCTTTATTTGACGCAGTACCTCCGCGTATGTAACGCCTTCATTGGCCTTAATCAAAATGGAATTAGGCGTATTTCGTCCATTAAGCCTGCGTGTACTAGATAATTCTTTATCTTTACCTTTGGGCTTCTTGCGCTTGGTGGTCTGCCATTGATTTTCCTTGGCCTCAGACTTCCCTGTAGGTACTCCATCCGACTCTGGTGGACTCCTTAAGCCCACCGATGGTTCTTTCGTCCTTTTGCCACCTATTGTTTTAGGAGTGGAATCCATTCCTTCTGCTGCGCTTCGTTTCGTATCAGAGCGTAGACTCGGCGTAGTCTGAATCACCACTTCATGAATACCAGGACGGTGATACTGCAACAGATCATCCTCTGCCATACTGATGCATTTGTATGGGCATTAATAGAACGAGCAAGATTCTTAATGTTCTTGTGCACGTTATGCCTATCTTTAACAAAATCCAACAATTGGCTGATCTTCTCACCAAGTCGCACCAGATGACTGTTTCTGCGCGTGATGGAGATTTCTCGATCCGTCATTTCTTGATCCATCATGACATTTCCTTTAGTACCTAATGTACTTAATAATAAATCCGGGTTGGGATTATTTTTCCTCCTATCCTTCATTCCTTATTTTAATCATTTCATGAATAATAATTCCATTTTTTTAATTTTTTTATTATTAACAAAATCTAACTTATTAAATTCCTATTATTAATTACTTACCATTAAGTTTCATTTTTTTATTGTTTAAAAATTTCATTATATTCTCTTCCCTTTTGCTTGTTCTTATAAATAATTGTTAACCTAATTTTTAATAATAATAATAATTTAACCGATTTTTTTCCTAAAGTTAATCAAGATTTTTTTTTATTATTTCCCTGTTTTTGTGTATAAAATAGATTACTTGTGATAATTAAGATCTTTTATTATTTCTTTTTTTTCAATTTTTATTTAGAATTTTTTTTTTGTTAACTTTAATAATTAATTTAATATTTCAATAACTCGTTTTTTTATAATTAAGACTTCTTTTTATAATTTCAATACCTATTTATTTAATAATTCAATTTTTCTTTATAAATTTTTTATTAATTTTAATAATTAATTTAATAACTTAATAATTCGTTTTTTTAAGAATTAAGACCTTTTTAAAAATTTTTTTATATTTTTTGTTCTTTTATTTTTTTTTATTAATAACTATTTTTATTTATAAATTTTTTATTAACGTTAATAATCAATTTAATAATTTGTTTTTTTTTAATAATTAAGACTTTTTAAATATTTTTAGAATTTCAGTGTTTTTCTGTTTTTTTTTTTATTTTCTTAATAATTGTTTATTTAATAATTCAATTTTTATTTATAATTTTTTTTCCTTGTTCCCAAACGGGAAACTTCTCTATCTAAATGGTAGGGTTAAATAGGGATTATCCTTTGACTAATGAAGACAAACTCAACACGATAGAAGAGCGAGTTAGCTCTCACCATAGGGCTCTTTGCACGTTCGGAACACTGTCGCGAAATAATCGCACTTATATTGAGGAATTACAAGAGGCCTGTGCAGAGATACACGGGGTTAGAAAAGGAAAACGAAGAACTTAAAGCTGGGTTAGAAAGAACTTAAGCGATAACCGCGCGCGCTTTTAGGGAACTAAACCGGAAACAAACCGTCAGCGAAGGAGATATTAGAAAAAGCCGTTAGGCAATTGAACCTGAACGACTGAATAAGGTAGAAACACTACCAACTAATTGCTCTCAACCAACTGATCATGTTTTATTTTTAATTAAGCGGTACAGTCATCAGAAACTTATCTCGTTGACTAGCTTTGCATTAGTTATATAACATTATAACGTTTTTAAAATACTTTTTTAACTAATAGGTTACTTATTCTTTATGTGACGAAGAAAGTTTTAAACTCCCGTACGATGGCATACTAGGAATAAACTTCATAGTGTAGCAAAGATCCATAGCAGATTTTGGAAGGAATACATTGAAGATCGGAGAACACGAACTGCCACTAGGTGGTAAAAGTAATTCCGAACAATCCCCAAGGATACTTAACACTAACTTTGCCGGAAACCATAATAAATTTTTATTTTTAAACTATGAAGGAACACTAATTTGAAACGACACTGGTTGTGAAGCGAGCGTTATTAAACCAAAACTACTATCATCATTGGAAGTTGTTGATACAACACACGAAACTTATCTAAAAGGAATTGATGGATTACTAATGCTAATACTAATTGATGGATACTATACTCGGTGCCGTCCCCTTAATATATTAGGCGTAAAATCAGCAATAACAGTGATACCGAATAACAGTGCCTTACCATGCGATGCGATATTAGGATCCGACTTTTTGTACAGTGCTAAACCAATTATTGATTTTGGCGAAAAAATCATTACGGTCGAAGATGAAAGAACAAAATTAGAATTTCTACGCGACGAAGAAATACTAATATATAATAATGAGGAATCTGAAAGATGCAATGCATGATTGGGAGTTCGAGAATCTTAAGTCCCTAATGCGATTTGACAATACCAATCTCCAAGAGATTAACTGGAGTAAAGGAGATTATGAAAACCTTTTTTTGGCATCCGAACGGTACGATGATATACCTGTATTTTCGGACCGACTAACCAAGTTAATCGAACTTACGGAAATCAATAAACTGCAAAAGGAAGAATACCAGCAAGCCGTGAAATTGTTGAAAAATAATCCGGATCGGTTTTATCTCGAGAGTGATGAACTTACTACAACTAAGGTAGTAGCTCATAAGATTCCCACAACTGATGATATTCCGGTGAGTACGCGTCAATACAGATTGCCGCATGCTCTGAAAGACGAGGTCAACCGACAAGTGAATGAGTTACTGCAGAAAGGCATAATCAGACACTCTAGAAGTAGCTATTCGTCAGCGCTTTGGGCCTTACCAAAAAAGCAATAAACTTATAATAAACCACGTTGGAGAGTTGTAGTAGATCTCCGTCCTCTGAACGAGAAAACAGTAGCAATGACATACCCGCTACCCAATATTGTCGAAATACTCGACACCGTTGGTGCTGCATTGGATTGCATCTCCGGATTCCATCAAATACCAATGAGTCCACAAGACATGCATAAAACTGCTTTTTCAACACCTGACGGGCATTTTGAAGTCGTTCGCATGCTATTTGGTTTGAAGAACGCAGGCGTGGAATATCAGCGCGCGATGAACTTTACGCTCGAGGGCCTTATTAGCAAGGGCGTGTTCGTCTATATGGACGACATAGTAGTCTTCGCCAAGACACTGGAAGAACACGAAACATTGTTCAATGAAGTAATGGAAAAATTACGTAAAGCAAACTGGAAACTCGATCCCGGAAAGTGCAAAATTCTACAACGAAATGTAGCAGATTTAAGACACGTTGTTAGCAAAGACGAGTTAGCACCTGCCCCAAAGAACCTAGACGCGGTAGAGCGATTCCCGCGTCCTAAGCACGTTAAAAATGTTCGACAATTTTTGGATTTAGCCGGATACTACCGTAGATTTATTAAGGACTTTGCCAAAATTTCTAAACCTCTCACCAAGTTTCTGCAAAGCAACGAACCATTTGTCTGGGGAGAAAACGCAGAAAATGCGTTTGCATGCCTAAAAAGTTTTCTATGCACCGCGGCTGTATTGCGATTCCCTGATATGAATCAGCCCTTTATTATCACGACGGACGCGTCGGGTTATGCTATTAGGGGCATCCTATCACAAGGAAAACTCGGTAGGGATCAACCGATCGCCTATACGTCACGAGTTCTGCGCGGACCCGAGTTACGCTATGAGGTATACGAGAAAGAAGCACTTGTTATGCTTCATTCCGTGCAGACTTTTAGGCCGTACGTATTCGGACGTACGTTTATCCTCGTGACTGACCACCAACCGCTCGCGTGGTTCAAAACAGCTGATTTGAATACGCGTGTGATAAAGTGCAGGTTTAAACTTTCAGAATATGACTATAAAGTTGTTTACAACCCAGGAAAGACGAATGTACACGCTGATGCGTTGTCACGTAACCCTGTTGAGAACGTAAACGTAGTCACTCGAGGGAAAAGAAAAAAGCAACTCAATCTTGATAAACTGGTGTCAAGTCCTGAAAATCCGGATCCTCATTGTACTGAGCCTCCCAAAGTTCCGAAGGCATGTACGAAGAATGCTAAATTAAAAGAGATTAGAAGTACTGTCCCAAATCACCGAGTTACCAGATCTAAAGTCCGAAGAGAAAATGGCGAGGATAATACGCAGAACGTTTCTAATTTTTCAAGAGTTAAAGATTTTCCAAATTTAAGTAAAGATGAAAGAAATTGTGCTAATTTTTCTAAGTCGGGAGTTGATATCATGGGGAATGGCGAGGATAAGACATCGAATGTTTCTAATTTTTCAGAAGGAATTAAAGATTTTGCAAGTTTAAGTAAAGATGAGAGAAATCATGCAAAAGTCGGGAGTTAAGGCCATTACCAAAGAATCAAATAGGAAGATTTTAACGAAAAATGTTCGTCCGCAACGACGTAAAACTAAGAAACAAACCCAAGAACGCAACGAGAAAATGTAAGGGACTGAAAAAGCGGCTATCAATAGCCAACTAAAATACAGCGGTCCAATTGATACTTCTACTTCTAGACAGGGGAATATAGATACCCCGGATCTGCAACAGATAGAGATAGGGACTAATAATGATCGAACTTGTATTCGTAGACGACGAGGACGACCACGAACTACAGAGCAAAGAAAATCAGACGATATTATCGAGAGTAAATCTCCCAAATTGGTAAACACGCAGCAACATAAAGAAAACCAGCCACGTACTAAGATAGATAAATTAAAAAATAATAAACCAACATTTGTTCGAAAGAGAGATGTAACAAATACCTCGCAGACAAGTAGCGAATCTATTAGCGAATCAGACAGAGAATCGTCATATGTACTGCAAAAGCCCAAACGGAAAGGTAGAAAATCTAAACAGAAATTAATTACTTTAACATCTGAAAATAATAGTAGTCAAAGTAGTAGTCATTCGGATACCTCTAGTAGCGAAAACTCAGTAACAACGGATCGGAGTAACCGTTCAGAGTACGAAAAAGATAATGCTAAAGAGAACACAGCTGAAGATTGGAGGACAAATCCGAAAGAGAACAAAAATAACTTCGTAGAAACCAAAGAATTGATTCAGTTTCACAACGATCATATTGCCTATTTCATCAATAATAAAGGTGAACCTAGCGATGTAGCAGCCCCGAAGCTCGCCGTATCAAATAAAATTCCAGAGCAGCAATATGTAGAGGAAGCTAGAATAAGCTCGTATAAACGGAGCAATCGTAAATTTCTAATTGCCCTGAGTATCAGGGGCGATAAGCCCGATTTTTGCATGTTTTCCATTATCAAGAATAAAGAAAAACATGCAAAAAGTATGTAAAGAGTTAAGAGCATTTAGTTTAGAAAGAAAAATCGAAGAATTCAGTATAGCTCACTCGCCAAACATAGAAGGGTTAGAATGGTGCGAAGTTATATGTATTTTCTTAAACGAATTTAAGGATACAGGTATAAAGATAATAATTTGTAAAGGGACTTTAAAATTTGACCCACCTGATCGCTGTGTTGAGATATTCTACGACCATCATAACTGACTTGTTGGTGGTCATAGAGGCATTTCAAAAACGTATAACCGTATTGACAGGATTATTACTGCGATAATTTACAGGCAGATATACAAAGGCGCATCCAGCAATGTATAGACTGCCAATTGAAGAAACTTGTACTTGTAAAAACAAGGTAACCCATCGTGATTACTGACACTCCAGGTACTACATTCGAGAAAATAGCCCTCGATATAGTGGGCCCATTACTAAAAACAAGAAACGGAAACGAATATATCCTAACCATGCAGGATCAATTATCCAAGTATTGCATAGCTGTTCCGCTGCCCAACACTGTAGCGTCAACAATTGCCGATGCATTTATAAAGAGGTGTATCTGCATCTATGAAGCTCCGAATGTAATACTTACAGATCAAGGTAGAAATTTTTTGTAGTAGTTTTGTGCAGCGGGTTGCAAAGAGATTCAGAATAAAAAAGGTCGGGAAAATGGCTTTCCACCCTCAATCTAACGGGTCTTTAGAAAGGTCCCATCATGCGTTCGGAGAATTTTTGAAACAATGCACGGAGAAGGACTCCGAATGGGACGAATGGGTGGAGATAGTGATGCTGAATTATAATACGCGTCTACAAGAAAGTACGAAGCATACTCCGTTTGAAGTAGTCTTCGGCAGATTAGCTAGGTTTTCCTCCAACGACCTACTACGTGAAGCAGATCTGGTCCCAACATACCAGGGTTACGTGAAGGAATTAGTGGTTAGGTTAACGGGGATAAAGAGATTAGTATACGATAACCTTATCCAGTCGAAAGAGAAATTAAAGAAACTATACGATCGACATGTAAAAGAAGTAAAATTTAGAGTAGGCGATTATGTTTTCTTACTAAGTGGCCCGAAAGCCGCGAAACTGTCGAATCAGTATTCCGGTCCGTTTCGTGTATTAGAAATCATCGAGAAAAATAACGTAAAAATTCAGTATAAAAAGGGCGGAAAAATTGTTCACGCGAACAGACTACAGATATTTTATATTGATAATGACGCGAGAAACGTTGAAACAAAGCAATAACCCCGAGTATACGCATAACTGGTAACCTAACTAAAATAGTATGTCGATATATGAGTATATATATATATATATATATATATATATGTATATATATATGTATGTATGTATATGTGAGCACAACTGTACATATTCGTCGAAAAAAACAATCGAAAAACATACAAAATACAAAAAAAAACGGATTACTAAAGTAGAGCGTCAATACGTCAAATATTTTGCGTTACTTTAAGTTTTGAATAAGAATACTTAATATTATATAATTAAGAGCATATTATGTCACAACCTGCCTGATAAATTTAAATATACAATTCTAACTTTGGCTACGATTCGATACATATTTATTAAAAATGGGGTAGTTAATAAACACTTGCGATTAATCGTTAAGCTATACAAGCATTTATGAAATAAGACTATGTATATATTACTGTTAGTGAACATTATAATTAGTTTTGTACTTCTTTTTTTTACCACGTTCTTACCTAGTTTGTAAATGCATACTTGTAAATCTAAAGGTATATTATAACATGCAAGTTTTAAAAAAGAAGGAGACCAGAGATCGATTCGACTGACACAGCCAGCTATATTGCTTCAAGAAATGACGAGCAGCTAAGAGTGACATCTAGCAAAAGGAGAACACCAAAGCGACCCAAAGAAATGGAAGTTGATACTTGTACCAAAGGAACTCAGCATGATGGTTGATTGGGTTCATTTCAATCTACAACCAACCATTTAAGGTTGCGGGTGTTGCGTCCAGCGATTACACGGGATATATATATATATATATATATATATATATATATATATATGTATATCTGTTCGGAGATAAAGAGGAAACGGCCGGTTGAATTGCCATAGCACGCCGACCTGTCGAGTTCTCAATGAATTTCAGGCCTGGGAAAGTGCGTAAGGATAGAGAAGGAGAGAGAAAGGAAAAGAGACAGGCGTTTGGCACCGTCGCCCTTACCACCATCAATATATATATATATATATATATATATATATATTTATATATATATATATATTTAAAGGTAAGGAAAGATTCGTAGATATTCTCGGAGTATTAATTATTCCGTAAGAATAAATATGTTTATATATATGTGTATATATATAAACTGTCTGCCTCTCGCCTAATGACGAACATCATTGCCAAATGCCTGCGCGGCGCACGCCTTTCAGTTATAAAAGGTCGAACCAGATGTGCCCGTAGTAATGCAGCCTAGCCATAGGCCCAATACGATCGGCATAGGCCGAAGTATCCTCTCTCTTCCTGCACCGATTGTACTTTCCCGCCCCACCTGGAAAATTCGGATCGAAGCGGAGGCGCGCTAATGCGCTATTTACGACCCATCCCCCTTTTTTTATATACGAAATACGAAAACCAAAAAACCGTCTAATAAACCAATTTTCTAGGATACTGAACCAACTAAAATACGTCCGAAATTTTAATTTCGAGTAAAATATAAAGATTTTCGAAACAAATGACGTAATTATATAATATTATTTCTGAACATTAATTTCGATTTTCTAAACTATTAATGTAATGAAAAACGTACAAATGTTCGTAGTATTAAGCGCAGTTGATATTATTATTACTAACGCCTAGGTTTATAGTTATTGTTGTTATTAATATTGCTCTTATTTTCTAATATTGATAAAATTATTAATATTGTTACCATACTTATTACTATTCTAAGCACTAATATTGCTATTCTTACTAATATTACAATTCTAATTGATAATAATGCTATTATTAATATTATTTAGTTATTATTACTGTTCTAGTTAATATTTTCGATATTACTATTAATATTATAAGAACTACTAATTGTTACTACTAGTTTAAACAATAATTATGTGGTGCTATGCGCTAAGGATTATTATTATTACTCTTGTTATGATTATTATTACGATTATTACTATGTTTAATATTATTTTTATAATTAGTTTACACAATAATATTTCTGCGCTATTTTGCTCTTATTATCATTAATACTAATACTACTATTTTTTTACTATAATTAACCATTATAATTACTATTACGATGACTGTTTTTATTAATAGTACGATTCGATTATTATTGCTATTATCCTAACTATTATTATTATTATTATTAATTAATATTAGTATTAAGTCATACTAACATATTACTAACTATTGCCATTGTTACCGCGATTAGGATGTTTTTATATTTAAGCACAATGTAAAATAAGCTAAAAATAACCTTATAATTGTGTTCCTCTATTATTATTAACATTAACTTAACAATATCATTAATAACGTTATTTAATTAATGACGCGTGCGTTTATTTTATAAATAATTAGAAATATGTTTTTAGGATATAACTTAGTTGTACGCAGTTTAGAAATATAGAAATAATCATTATAATTGTATGAGATGAACGGACGGCTTTCTCTATGAAGAAAAAACGTTTCTTTATCTCCCCCACCATGATGTAATTTCCTGCGGAGAAAATTTCGGCTGCATCGGGCTCGGACTATAAATACGGGCCTTAAAAACTGCGGAAAGCAAATTGCCGGTCGCGTTTTTTCCGTACGGCTCTGCTTTGTGATATATTGTATTAATTCTTTTGAAATAAACAGTAAGTAAAATTTTCGGGCAAGATTTTATTTTCTACAATTCCTTAAATTCACGCGCTCATTCTCAGGGCTGGAGACGTTAGCCAGGCTGACAAGAAATTGTCGCTCGGCCTTATTGTCTCCGCTGAGATTAAGTGCGGAGATCTGAGAGATAGTTTGCTGGTCAAGAAATTGCGCCGCTGCTATCCTTAGATACGCCGAAACTTCGGGATCCGCGGTACGCTCGTTTTCAGGGCAGAAGATAAGCGCGACGATTAGAGGATATCGTAGCCGTCGCCACCGAATCCAACCGCTTAGGTTAGGGCTACCGCGGAAGTAGCTTTAGTAAGCGGCGTAGCAATCGCGGCGCGACACATCGAATCGCGAGGAACTTTATTTCGCGGTCCGCCCCATAGATCCCCGGCTTCAAACACGTCAAGCGTAGGCCGAAAAAGGAGGGGCAAAACCGTGGGGAATCAGTGGCACTGCATCGCCGTCCGGTTTACCGCGTGAAACCAACACTAGTTGAACGTCACATAAATAAATTTCTGTGTTTCTTTTTATTTGTAATAGAAAATATCATAATATTCCCCTTGCACCTGATAATTATTCTGTCCTTTCCTGGATCAATAATAATCTATTAATATAAATTAAAAATAAATTCCAGGATAAAAGGTAAGTCCGAGGAAAAATAATAGTAAAGAACCTACGATCCACCGAAATTGTTTTTAAAACAAATTAATCCATTTGGGGTTCTTTACACCTCTGTTAACGGTAGCTTTTACCGGCCATTTATTAAATAAGTATTCCGTTACAGTATATATATATATATATATATATATATATATATATATATATATATTGTAACATGTATAGATTAGTTCGACCTATACATGTTAATATTTTCAACAAATAGGAAAAAAGGGAGGGAAAAAGTGAAAAAGAGAGAGAGAGAGAGAAGTAGAATAAAATTTAATTTAGTATAGAAAATGTATAGCAAAAGATACCTTGTTGATATTGAGGTCGTCAAAAGTTTTTTTTTCTTAAAGATTGTATTGTGACCATTATAGTGAAGTCAATTAAGTAATTGGAGTAATCCGAAAATATAGAGGTTCGTGGTGATTGAATTTATTTGGTTACCAGAATAATAAGACAATTGTTATAAAACATTCTTGTTGAGTGTAAGGCGCATTGACCGACCTGTATCTCAGACATCGAGCTCACATCAGTTACTTCGTTGAGTTGTATTCTTTTCTGGGTCGATTTATAAAGGTTGGTGGATTTTCTTTTATTTATTACATTTTCGAATTTGAGTAGAGTATTATATATCCTCTTTTCTTCAATACTTTTTATTAACGATATTAGACTTTTAAGTTAGCTGTAGAATTGTGAGAGAGAAAGAGAGATATAGCCATAGAGTAGGAATAATAAGAGTAACAAGCTCGCACTCAGTTTTCATTGGTAGTACACCTTGTTCTTCGTAAGGTGGCGCTCTTGTTGCCCTGTCTCTCTACTATGCTTATAGATTTATCTCTCTCACACCCTGTGTGAGCGGATTCGAGCGGTATTCGATCGCGGGTACGTATTAGGTAGGGTTGGGATAAAAATTATTATAATTTTATTAATTAAATAAAAATTTCAGTTATTTTATTGGTTAATGAAACAACTCTACTTTCGATTTTTCATTGTTAATAGTAGAAAATCTTAGCAACATTTTCCTCCCGGTATCTGATCATTAATCCGTATTTCCCTGGATTACCGACAATTTATCATAATATATTATAATTTCCAGGGTAAACAAAGGTAAGTCTGAGGAAGAAATATCCGCAAAGAACCTACGGTCCAAAAAGATCGTTTTAAACAATTTAATCCGTTCGGGATTCTTTGCAACTCTGTTAAAGCGCTTGTGTCAAAGCGCTTGGTGAATATACATACAAAAATTTAGAACCCACGAGAAAAAAATTTTCTTTTATATTTTTTTTTAAAAGAGAAATTTTTCTTTTCTTATTATTAATAAGAAAATTTATTTTTTTCCCTCATTCCTCAGACTGCTTTTAAAGACGTGAGTAAAAGACACAAATTTTTATTTGTGTGTATTTTATTATGTCAGGCTATATACAGGGTCTACCCTTCTTAACGACTAGGTGTCGCACCCGTAGGCCTTAAAATAAACATATTTGCGTTAGCGTCTTAGAATATTCGTCACACAGAATAGACAGTGTATAATGTGCGTGACCTGACTCCCTAAAGTAAACTAGCGCAATAATGATAATTTCAAAATTTTTTTTTCTGTATATCGTCCTTGATATTTTGACAGAGCCTGAGCCTAGTTCCATCTTTTAAAAGCGGATAGGCAGAAGTGTTAAGAGTTCTTTGTTCCTGGGCTTAGAATATATATATTTTATTTTTATTGTATTTGTTTTTATTTTATTTATTTATTAAACATTTTGTTAATTGTTTTTATTATATTTTTTTATCAAATTAATAATATTTGGATATAGTAGGAATTAATACCTCTCAAGGGATGGAGACATCAATTCCTACCATTAATAGCAAAATACAATAAAATCAAAGCCCAAGATAACACCTCAGGTTTGCCATATAAGGCAATAAAATTAATTTAAACAGTTCTCCAAAAGTAGGAGTCACCTCACGAACACTGAGGAACTCAAATTGTGTTAGGAAAGAAATTTTATATTGTATTTTTTCCTTTAGTTTATAGAGAGCACCCATTTTTTTAGCAGGTCCCTCTATAAAAATAATAGCAACACAGTTTGAGTTATCCTCCACACTTATTGCTGTAAATAGGTTTTTTTACGACATGGCCAAATGATCAACCTCTCCCTCCTTTAAAGCACCGTCGACTCCGGTCGACCAATGGTGCTTATATCTAAGGGGAGGTGAAGTTGATGATTACCTCCATCAGCTGTTTCTGCGAAGCGATGGTACGATATTTGACCGGCTTCGCAGAACAAACCAATGGCTGAAGGGAGAATATGACCAGTACGATTTTGTTGAAGAAAAAGGAGAAGATCCGGGTCATGTCTTCCTTCAGCATGAGTCAGCCAGGAAATCCTTTATTGAAAGGATTATTGCCCAGGGTGATCCCTCCTGGCTAGACTCTACAGCTGATGGAGAAGACAGGCATCCGTTGGAGTCACTGGAGCATGACGAAGAGATCCAACGGAATCTTGAAGCCTCTAGATTGCGCTTGAGGGTGGGTCTGACCATCCAGCCTGGTGTGGATGAGCAGACGACTGCAGGAGGCTTACTCCTCCCACAAGAACACCCGGAATAGACGACCCCACACCCGTCGTCAAGCGCAATCCCTAATTCCCCGCCTGGCAGTCTACCGCCATGCACAATGGATGATTTTGTGCGATTTATCGCAGTTCAAGACCAACGAACAAAGAGGTTAAAAAAGCGTTTACTGCACGGACGAAAGTGCAAATACAAGACATATTTGTGTGTCACGCATCCACCGTGCAGGAAGAATCGTCAGTCTCCCTGCAACCTCCAGCCAGTGGTGTTTCGACGCCATGCTCAAGTCCTCAAGTTCGTGAACGTGGCTGAAAAGGGGGGAACTCCTCGAACTCCATTCAAAAACGAACCTCCAACCCTGGAGGCGGAATCGAACACCTCCTAAGAAGAAGTCTACTAGAATAACCAGTCCGGAGAAGGTTAACCAAACTCCACCAGATAAGAAGAAGAGTCCGGAAGGCCCAGTCAAATGTTATAAATGTGGTGAAATGGGTTACCGCGTTTATAACTGCCCGAAATGTTCGGGAAACGGGAAGTAAGGCGATCCATAGAAGTCAGGTCGACTTGCAACTCAAACATGACCCCAGACGAAAATATTCGTATAAACGACTGGCACCGTTCCGATTGACTGACGGCTTATCTTCTGGAATTATTCGAGTAGGCGAAATAAACTCAGAAGAAAATACTGGTTTTGATCTGACCATTGAGTTTTCGAGCTTATCATCCATTGGCCTTACGGATATATCACGGCAGGAACAAGAACGTATGAAGAAGCTCTTAAATAAAATCCTGCCAGCGGGAGAAGTGCCACTGGGTCGTACAACTTAGGCGGAATATATAATAGATGTAGGAGATGCTGGCCCTATACGTCAAAAGGCATATCCAGTCTCTATGAAAATACAAGAAGAGGTGCATTCTCAAGTTAGAGAAATGCTAGAGACTGGTGTTGCCGAACCATCCACAAGTAGATGGTCAAACTCAGTGGTGATGGTACGTAAGAGCAACGGGAAGTATAGATTTTGCATCGACTTTCGAAAAGTTAATTTAGTTTCGAAACCCGATGCATACCCGATACCTAACATGGTCCAGATTATAAGGAAGCTACAATCAGCTGGATATATTTCTACCTTAGATCTGAGTAGCGCGTACCATCAAATACCACTTCATGCGGAATCCAAATCGATAACGGCATTTACGGTACCTGGAATGGGTTTGTTCCAGTTTACCAGGATGCCCTTCGGTTTATCTAACGCTGGAGCGTCGTTGCAATGACTTATAGATCGAATTATCGGACCAGATCTCGAGCCGAATGCCTTCTCATATCTTGACGATATTATTATCGCCACAGATACATCGCGTTCTTTCTCGAGTACATAAAGCTGGACTCACGATAAATCGAGAAAAGAATGTCTTTGGACACACGGAAGTCAAGTACTTAGGTGTTCTCGTGAATCGTGAGGGATTCCGTCCCGGTCCCGAGAAGATCGAACCAGTAATGCCTTACATGGAACCGAGAAGCCTGAAGCAACTTAGACGTTTCCTCGGGATGGCATCGTGGTATAGGAAATTTCTAAAAGATTTCGCTACCATTGCCGAACCACTCACACGTCTAACTAGAAAAGACGGTCGTTATGAGTGGACCGAGAAACAACAAGCCTCTTTCGACAAGATCAAATCAATGATCACTTCGGCATCCATCATGTATAGACCGTTGTTTGATATCCAGTTTACCGTGCAAACAGATGCGAGTGGCATTGGTATCGGAGTGGTCCTTACGCAGGAAATCGGCGGATAAGAACGGGTGTTGGAGTTCGCGAATAGAGCACGCTCCTACACTGAAAGAAACTATTCGGTAACCGAGAGAGAGTGCTTAGATGTCATATGAGCTACTGATAAGTTCCGTCCTTATATAGATGGATATCATTTCGGTGTCGTTACGGACCACAACAGTTTGAGGTGGATTCGTACGATGCAGAACCCAACTGGCAGACTCGCACGATGGGCTCTAAGATTGCAACGGCAAAGTTTCGATGTAGAACATCGTAAAGGGACGTTGAACAACGTGCCAGACGCCCTTTCGAGGATGTTCGAGGGAGACGATCTATTTTGCTCAACTGTAACCTGGGCAAGAGATACCCAAGACGAGTGGTATCTACAATAGTTCAAGAACGTCCAAGATCGTCCCAACGATTATCCGAAATGCAAAATAATCGGGGGACAATTATATTGTTATCGTCCAGATGAAATCCTCTTGGAAGATCGTCGTTCCTAAGGAACGTCGTGATACATTTCTTAAAGAGTGTCACGATAATCCTACGGCCGGACATCGAGGAAAACTTTCGCTGGAGTCAGCAAATACTATTACTGGCCTGGATTTTATAAGACAGTTCAAGAATATGTGAAAAACTGTCTTATATGCCAGCATTCCTAGGTGGACCAAATACCACCTGCTGGTTTAGTGGGTCAGAGAGTATTAGAAAGACCTTGGCAAATGGTCACTGGCGATAATACTCGACCATTTGTAAAGAGTCGCCATGGATTTGAGTATATCCTGGTATTTCAAGATTTGTTTACACGGTGGGTAGAATGTATCCCCATCCGTAAAGCGAATGCCAGGACGATCCTCAAAGAACTGAAGGAGAGGATCATACTCAAGTTTTTCCTGTCGGATAATAGAACTGAATTTAAAAATCGTACGATTGACGAATACTTAGTGGAAGCGGGTATACTTCATACCCTTCTTCCACCGTACCATCTGCAGGCTTATCCAGTGGAGCGGGTTAACAGGACTTTGAAAACCCGTATAATGGTGTTCGTAGAAGAATACCATAATATGTGGGACGAGAAACTCGTTGAGTGAAATTTCTCACTAAATACGACGCCACATAGTTCCACAGGATACTCTCCGACTCTATTAAATTTTTGGACGAGAGCTGACTCCGCCAGGAACTTTCCGCCGCAGCCAGGATCAAGCTACAAAGAGAAAGAGAGAGTTCCTGGCTAGCGAAAATGGGTAAGTTGAGAGAACTCCAAGAGGCCGCTAAGACACGATCTCAAGGACAACAGCGTCACCAAGCAGGATATTATAATGCAAAGTGACGTTCTTTTCCATATCAGGTGGGTGACCTGGTATGGAAGAAAAATCGTGTCTTATCCTCGACGGCTCAAGGGGTAATGTGCAAATTAGCCCCTAAATACGTGGGTCCTTTTGTTATAGTACAAAAGAAAGGGACTAATACGTATGAGCTGGAAGGTTGTGATGGACGGATTGAACAGTTAGTTCATGCTGAATAACAAAAGAGGAAAACGATCTCTTGGAGGATGCTTCTACGCTGGAACCAGAAGATGAGGTTTTACCCCAACCGTCGCTGGAATCAGAAGAAGAAGAAATGAATCCTCAATCTTCGTTGGATCACGATCAGGCGACCAGCGATCCATCTGTAATGCGAGAATCGTCACCAGCGGGTGAAGATTCTAGGCGAGGTCCTCTGCGCAGGACGATCCCAAGAATACTCGCGAAGCGTTAGGTTCCATCCTGGGTAGGAAACGAGCTCGTCCGCGTAAAAATAACATTTTGATCCAGCGGTCTTCGTCTCAAGATATGACGTCCTCTCGTCGAAAGGGCCCAACACAACGAAGACCGCGTGGGAAGCCACGGAAGGAGAAATAGTTTTCCCCTTCCTATTAATATTGTCCATCCTTCTTTTATCTGCTTTAGATGGACAATTTGATGGATGAATCCTTCGTTGCCCGTTTTAAGGAACTGCTCGGGGAGATGTGAAGGCAAGGCTTGGCCTTGACGGTAGTCTGTCGGGGTTACCGATCTGCTCGCCCCATCCCTCCCAGTTGGATCCTTTCGGAACCCTCCTCCAAGGTGATAGAAGAAATGGAGGAAGAAGGTCCGAATTCGGACGAGGGGGAATACGTCCCCCTCAGACGTCCTAAGTCGACGTCGGGGTCTTCTCGTCCGAATGGCAACGAAGGAAGAACGGGGTCTCCTTCGCCTCCCACCACTCCAAGGGCCCAGACGACCCCTCCCAAAGCAGGAGCTTCGGATCAAGAGGGGGTGCATTCCGATCCTAATAACCATTCCAAGTCCGCAAGATCTGGTCCATTCCCGGGACCTACAAACACCTCTCCTGGAGCAGGAGTTCCGGGACAAGAAGAGGTGGAATAAAGGGCGCAATCTAGCTCTCCAGCAGGAGTTGGGGAGCGAGAAGAGGCCTCTGAGACCGCTCCCACCAGTCCTGGAGTTAATGAGCCAGCAATGCGGGGAACATCAAGGCCACAATCGTCGGATTGTGGTCGCTCGTCTTTTCCTCCCGAAGCAGGAGTTTTGGATTCCGGAGAAGGCGAGAATCCTCCCCCTCGTATGACTCCGCTCCAACGAATGGAGCAGCGGCTCTTGGAAGCATTGGCCGACTTTAAGGCCAAGGCAGAAGTGTCCAAGAAAGCCCAGAGTAGAGTCATCGATCTTTGGGAAGAATTACGGGGTCGACCTAGTGGCAAGAAAAAGGTTGGTCCCGTCTTAACCCTGGAGCTTGATGACTTAGTGGAGTCATCGAGAGCTCAGGAAGCTTTCCTGAACTTACACCGGCAGCGTCGTGAGTGACAAAGGATGG
The DNA here is from genome assembly GCA_018907035.1 of Sycobia sp. Sy_11. NCBI lineage: Eukaryota > Metazoa > Arthropoda > Insecta > Hymenoptera > Epichrysomallidae > Sycobia > Sycobia sp. Sy_11. Next base: position 77,915 of record JACCIC010000074.1, read on the forward strand.
AGGAGTTCATGGCAGCTCTTGCACGCCAAAAGACCGCCGAGGCCGAGGTAGAGCGGGTGCTTGTCGAGCTTCTCCGTACCCGTGAAGAGGCTCGCCTGTTAGGGGAGGGTGTTCCCTCCTCCCTTCGGAATTCCGCCAACTTGGCCGTGGATGAGCGGCTAAGATCAAGAACGGCTCGACGACCTGGAGGGAGTCGTGGTGGTAGGATGCCAAGGTGTACCACCGGTGGCCCTGCTGGTCGCGGCAGGGGGAGTCAGTCGGGTAATTCCCGCAGAGAAGATGTCCGACCTGGGGTTTCGAAGAATTGAATAGAAACCCCAGATGAAAACTTCCAGTCATACCATGTTCAAGATCCTCGTAGACGGTACGGCCGACACCACCGGTGTTTCTTTTGCGGATACGCGGGGGTCACGAAAGAGAATAAGTGTGCTAATCGTGACGTCCATAAATTCGTAAGAAAAACATCCTAGTTCATTGATGAGGAATGAACTCTTGAAAAATGCTCCTCTTCATTGATGAGGAGCCGTAGCAAGCTCGAAATGTTGGGCAAGTCTTCAATTAGGTTAGGGTGTTGGGAACAGTCAGACTGCACTTTACTAACAAAGAATTTTTTCAGCTAATATTTTATTTTTAGATTAGTCTACGGAGGTGACTATAAACAAGGACAGTCTGACTGTCATTATAATTTTTAATTTAATTTTTGTTTTAATTTTTATTTTATTTTTATTTATTTTTATTTTTATTTTTATTTTATTTTTAGATAAAATTGATTGGACTGTAAGACCAATAAAAAAATATTTATTAATTTTTATACTATATAAACTTCTATCGTCTACTAGACATCACAAAGTATGTAAAATGTCCTAATCGTGGCGTCCATAAGTACCTCACAAAAACGACTTGGTTTGTTAATACTTAGTTGGATAGTTCTGGCAATATATCTCCTTTTTGTTTTATAAAATATTGTTACTTATTATTATTTTAACTTATTATTTATTTTAATATATATATATATATATATATATATATATATATACATATATCATGTTTTATAAAAATTCTCTTTTCTTTTCCCTTATTCAAAGTATCCCTTTCTTGGATTATTCATTTATACCTTTCCTTTTTGGATGCAGAGTACGCAACATCAGGAAGGGGGTGTAACACATATAGGAATTTCTACCTATATGTGCTAGAGGAAAAATTGAAAGACAAAATAGAAAGGAAAAAGAAAGATGGAGATAGAAGTACAATATATTATAAGCATATAATATAGTATTTTTTTGGAAAGGACAGTTGGCAAAATTAGCTTCTCTTAGCTGTTTCTTTTTTTTGCACTCATATGTTTTTCTATAAGAAGAAAAAAATATTATTATTGGAATATACCTGTATGCTGAAAGTCGTTCAATTTTTCTTCTTCTAAAAATTTATTTTTTGATTTGGTGTGTGGTAATATTCTATTATCAACTGAACTATGATTTTATTTCCCAACATCTTTGAGTTTGGCCAAGCTATACCACTGTTCTCTCAAATACCTTCTTGACAATATTTTTGTTTTGTATAAGCTCGGGAGAGTTTATATTGTTACGTGAAGAAGATATTTCGAGTCTGTCATTCTTCGTTGGGTTGTGAATTTCAGTGCCTTCATTTGAGGTTTGTAAATAATATTTAAATCTTTGTGCTTCATGTAACAAAATCGAAGAAATGTTTATTAGTTTTTAACAACTCGTTGGGCATAATCAAATTAGTATATTTCATCTTTTGATAAATCTATTTAATTGTTCATATTGAATAGCTTTTTCAAGAAGGAGATACAGGAATGCCCGGAGAAACACCCTGACTGGTGCATTAGAAAAGACATCCTATTAAAACACCGCCCAAAACTCTACTCGGACATCCTATGTCACATCCCATCTTCATATTTTCCAAGGATCGCGAACGCATCATGTTCGAGTGTCATAACACATCAACATCTGGACATTTCGGTGTTGAAAAGACGTTACGAAAGGTGTCCCGAGATTATTACTGGCCAGGAATGAGACGAGACGTCTACAGTTACGTGAAACACTGCCCAGAATGTCAGATATACAAAGTTTCCCAGAGGACACCAGCCGGCCTAATGATGCACAGAAATATTCAGGGGCCATGGACAAGCGTGGCTGCACACATAATGGGCTCATTCCCTGCCAGTAAAGGTCAAAATCGAAACCTACTAATTTTCGAGGACCTGTTTACTAAATACGTGGAGATTCGCCCACTGCGGAAGGCAACAGGCCAAACGGTACTGAAAGCGCTAGAAAAACTCGTTATATTTAAATACGGCTGCCCCAAGTTCTTAATTTCAGACAATGGCACTGAGTTCGCCAATAAATTAGTAAAACAACGGCTCGACGTACTGGGGATAGTACATCAGCTCATAACGCGAACCATGCGCAAGCAAGTCCGGTAGAGCGGGTAAACCGCACTTTTAAGGGTATGATCTCCATCTTCGTAAAAGAAGATCACAAAGACTGGGACATACACCTACCAGAGTTAGCATGCGCCATGAACACATCGGTGCACGCAAGCACACAGGCGTCGCCAGCCTTCCTGAACCTCGGCAGAAATCCAAGAGAAATGCCCACGTATAAAAATATCCGCCTAGACAATCAACCGCGTCAGGTGGAGGGCTCCGCTGGTTCACCATGACCGAGCCACCGCGTCGACCAGGAGACGCACTTACCCCCAATCTAACGAGTTGAAAAACCGACAACGCGGTAATACACCTATCCCCGCAAGCAACTCATCAAGAGACGCAGGAGCGTCAATACGACCTCAACCACCAAGGTCACACCCTAGACCTGGGTCAAGTCGTCCTAGCCCTGTACGGCATAATCGAACCAGGGAACCTGATAGAGTTCAGACCGGACTCGACCCAAAAGATAGACATTGGGGAAGAAAAGTCGCCAAGAGCGATTGACGAAAGCTCATTCGCGCTTTCGCTGCTAGACACCAGCATCCCATCACCCGACGAATCAATAAAACCCCGCCAGCCACCCGATACCACCACCAACAAAGGAGATATAGGAGAAACCCTGCTCGAAGAGGGCGTACGTCCGCAACGACGTAAAACTACGGAAAAGGCACTGAATGAACAGTGCGTACGTCCGCAACGACATAAAACTAGGGAAAACGCAGAAGACAAGGTTAACACCTTCTGCGTACGTCCGCAAAGACGTAAAACTACGAAAGAAGCAGAAGAAGACAGTAACGTCATCTGCGTATGTCCGGAAAGATGTAAAACTACTACAACAACATCTGGCGAAATAAAAGAAGAGATAGCACAGGAGTGCGTACGTCCGGAAAGACGTAAAACTATCGCAACGATATCAGGAAAAGAAATAGAAGAGGCGTTAGCTCAAGACGGGCGCGAAGGAGAAAACGAAAAGGATAGTCCGCAAAGACAGAAAACTACGACACCACCGCGTAGACAGGAGCTCAGACGTCCACATAGACGTGAGCCAATGAAAGCGCAGGAAAGCGAGAACCTTAAACAGGTAAAAGACGCAGCAACATCGACACTAGAAGGGGATAATAACGAGAAAACCGAAGGCCATAGTGCGCAAAGACAGAAAACTAGAAAACAGAAGGAAACGGACTGGATTTATAATCCATTTTCCGGAAGGTATGAGGACTTGGGCGATACGATCGCAGTAGGGCATACGCTCGACAGCGATGCGTCGCACAGAACAGGACCACTGGAAGAGTCTCGCAGACGTATAGTAGTCCACAGAACCCCAGAGGACGCCATACCGTACAGATCGGGGCGTCAAATACGATCTATCAGCCCCTTATCATACCGGCCAGGACCAAAGTTCCATCGGAAAAAAAAATGTAGGCGACCAACGAAAGTCGGAAGACCAGAGCCCATCGTTTATGTCAGTACCCCAGAGGATGGCGACGTACGCCTGTACCGCGGCAATCGATGCGCATTTTTGCGCTCAGTCGGAATGCAAAAATTCGGCAAGCGAAGCAAACGCGCCACATACCCGGAGAACAGAGACATGGATGGGTAAGATAAGATAATAATTCCGACAGTATGATAAAGAAAGCCTTGATCCCTATGAAGAAGGTTCCTGCGCCGGTAAAGAATCCCCAGTACCCATTCCGCGCCCAGAAAAATCGACCCCTTGCCACGATGACGATTGGAGATTGAACACCAAGAAGAAGTTCAACCTTTTTGCGATACCGCAACCTGCTAGCCCCGCCGCCAGCCTTCACGAGCCTCTTGCCCAGCAAACGGCGACGCAGAATTCTGCCACAGGATCCCAAGGTATCCCATCGCTGATGGCACTGAAAGTAACGCTCCCTGAGAACTTCACACTCCCCAAGCGCCCACATCCATCCTATCCAGCTAGGCCCCTCACCAAACAACAGGCCGGGATACCGGATGGTTGCGGGAATTGCAGTGACAACGGGCATAGGTATTCCAACTACCACCTCGTCTTGGAAGGAGGAGGAGGTATGCGACAGCCTAGAACAGTCCCCACGTGAAGGGTAGAAGACGACGCGACAGACGTCCATTACCGTGGCAGAGGAAGATAAGGCGCGTGAGTAGACCGAGCCAAGAAACACAACAGAGTAGTCGACATCCACGCCAGTCAAAGCGCAAAACACTGTGGGTCAGACCCTGCGGGAAGTTGCAGGAGTGTTCGGCCAGCACGCACAGTCGGTTACAATCATCATGCCGGATGCGTCGGTCTATATAACAAAGTAGATGGCCCTTAATACCATTCAGCCCCCTGGTCCAGCATATACAGCAGCTACCCCTTCATGTCCCTTAGACCGCGATACCAGCAATACAGTACATCATTCAGGCATCACAATCGCGACGAAGTAGGTCATGATACGGGAAACCGCGATGAGTAGGAAAATTGAGCACACGTGAGTGCGCCAATACGACGATGGCGCAAGGTTGGCGGACGAGTAGTAGCACTAGAAAAAGGGAGCATACATTGGCTCCTCACAAACAGAACGCTATTTGCCGGGTCCCGCAACGATGCCCACCGATAGCTGAAAGGCTACACTAAAAGATGCCAACCTCATTTTCAGCCAACTACATCGTAACATGAACTAGCGCAGCACGAATTGCTCCAGAAGAATACCAGCACGAAGAAGACACCATTATAGAGAGCAGACAATTCGAGCCCCACACCAAACAAAATCTATTAGTCATAAGTTGATAAAGATCACCTGTGTAAAGGCGCAGATTAGTTAAGTTAGCGTAGTTCGTACAACTAGAACTAAGGCCGTATTAATGGCGATTTTTCAATTATTTTCGTTACGACTAGGTTATAGTATAGAAGTTATAGGTTATATACCAACGGCGATTTCTTTTCTTAAATTCTTTTCTGTTATATACAAATGGCGATTCCTTTTTTTCCACTAGTTTATAATATACACAAATAGCGATTTTTTTTCAATTCTTTTCTTCACGAATGGCGATTTTTCAATTATTTTCTTTAGACTAATTTATAATACATAGGGTAAATATGTAGATGTAATTTTATTTACTCTAGATGTTAGAACTAGTTTTTAGTATATCGATTAAACTCGTAGATGTAATGTTATTATCCATTTTTGTTCGTTTACCCTCAGCCGATTAAACATATCAATGGCACGTCTGACTTTCTTTTTGCCACGGCTAGAAACCTGAAAACTTATAAATGACGCGTATGATTTTCTTTTGCTAAATGACACTTATGATTCTCCTGTGGCACAAAGCGAAACTACAAATGGCCCCAGGAAGCGATTTATAAATTACATTAATGATTTTCTTTTGTTATAATTAGAAGCCCCAAAACAAATGTATAAATGGCGTTCATGATTTTCTTTATAAGTAGAATAAGAATCCCCTTAGTATTATATCGAAGCATTACCGAGCGACGATGATCCTGCGAGACACCCGCCAGTCATATACAAATGTAGGTTTATTTTTCTTTTTCTAGACAAAGCCCACAAAGTTTTATTTTCTATTTCGAACGATTCCGATCCCCAAATAACCCTTACCATACCTAAGTTCCTATCCTCATCCCCACCAACAACTCCACCGTAAGAGCCGGCGCACAAACAGATGCACCTCACACGTTGGTTTGGAAGGGGGAGTTTGTAACCGGCTAAATTTGCCGGTTCCCTGTGAAAACCAGCTACCGACGGAAGAGCACGAAGAATCGAGAGTGAGTACCATCCAAATTACCACCTCCATCTCCAGCACTATTTCCCGGCCGTGATCACCAACCTCCTGGTGATTCGAATAGTTTAAATATACATTCGAGTGCAGACTCCGTAACCACCCGATCGCGGTGCGATCGCCCGTGCGAGAACGAAAAACGAAAAGAAGGAAGGAAGGAAGGAAGGAAGCTGTTGCGACCTGAAAAAGGAGAGGCCCTGTAAGTGAGAGTAGGAAGGAAGGAAGGAAGGACGAGAAAGAAAACCACCCGGAACGAGGGGAAGCAACTGCGGAGCGTCGTCCCGGCAAGTACCGTCTGTATTACTATGTGTGAACGAGTGCGCGTCCCCGAGAGTAAGCGCGCCATGATCGTACGGCCACTCCGCGTCCCTGCTAGCTAAACGATACGTACCGTGCTCGTTCCCCATCCCACTCCTTACCGTTCGATATTCCCCCGCACCCGCGGAATCCGCTCCCGTATTGAAATGTCGTCGCCGCGCGCTGAGTTTTATGTATTATCTTAGACATTTTAATTATTGTTTAATAAAAGCATAAAAGCATAATAAATGAATGTCCATATATTTTACAAGCCTGTTTCGTGTTATTTCGCGTTCCCATATTTCCCCTTTCTAGGTCCAGCGCAACCGGCACGCCGCTCGTGAAGAGCACGTAAGTAAAATGTAACCCGCGCGTAAATACGCGGTTATAATATATATATATATATTGTATAAAATGTTCGGCAAAATATCAACTTTTGGAAGTGGACGCTACAGTGTAACAACTTTTTATACAGAAGCGACGATAGGTAAATTACAGTCATTATTTATAGAAATATAGATTTTTATATAAAGAGTACTTTTTACTTAGATATTATTGATTTGTTTATGAAATTGGTTAAATTATTACCTCGGGCGAAGCCGAGACGGGGTATGCTAGTTATATTATATTTCCTTATATTCGCACGACTCGGTTCATCTATTTACACCGAGTAAATTAACACTTTGTTTTGTAGTTTCCAAAAATACTCTCTCATTCTTATATCGATCTAAGGTACACCTTAGTCTTCCGAAGGTCGGAATTTTGGTAAGAATAAGTAAAAATATTTTGCAAAATTTCCGCTTTCAAGCGTTTCTTTGAACATGAAAATTGGGACGATTTGTCTGATATAAATTTGGTCAAACTATTATAATAATGTTTCAATGAAAAAATGCGCCTTTTCTCTGAATTCATTTATTACGTGTGGACCTAAATCCTTTTTTAATTTATAAGTTAGGGTTCGTTTGAAGAGGGAGAAACATATCGGGATACGGTCGGGACTGATAATTGAAAGTTGTCGTGAAAAATTCTTAATTCATTTTGTTCTTTTCAAACTATTAACAAATAATACATTCTTTGTAAAAAAAAATAAATTTTATACAAAAAGAAATAAAATAAATAATTAAACTATTGTGTGGTCGGGATCTCCTTGTAGATTTCTTGTAACATACAATGACAACGAAAAAAATTAATTATTATTTAGTGCGGTTTTCATATATATACATATTTTTAAAGTGTTGCGAGCGAATTGGATTAGTAAGATTTCCAAGATTTCACTCGGCCTTCACCTATATTCTATCCCTTTCTATTATTTCTATATTTACCTATATTTATTCACGCGACTCGGTTCGTCTATTTACACGAAACCGAGTGATTTTATTTTATTTTATATATTTTATTCTGTGCTTCGGAGTTATGCTTGTGCATTTTAAATCACTCTAAGGTGGTCCTTAGTTAGTAATATAAAAAGAATGACATTTTAATAAGAATAAATTTATTCTTAGCAAAATTATCGCTTCCGAGTGTATCTGACATAAATTAAATAAATTATTCGGTCGGCTAGTCAGTCCTCTATTGATATGACTTGCAGTTTCTACAGTCTGAGCACTATAAATTTACAGGAATATTATAATAATTTAATTTGGAAAAAATACGTGTATTTTCTTCAAATAAATTAGGATCGGTCTTGAATTTAATCCCTTTTATTCTGGTAAATTTTCATTATACTTTTCTAGATGAAATCAAATTAACTTCGGGTATACCTGGTCTTCAAAACTAGTAATTTAATGACTCTTTCTTAAGAGTAAAGATGTCTTCCTTTTGTCTCGTGAAAGAGTTTTTCACTAGAAATAGGGAGCAATTAGTCGGTCAGAATAGTCGCTTCGTTTTTTGAGAGATATCCTTCCTCAACGAGAATTTAATAGATAGTAAATTGCTTCTGAAAAAGATGAATCGGTCGAAAGAGTGGTGATTCGTTTCTTTACTCAAGAGGCATCCTTCCTCGACAAGTTTCGAAATAGAACCGCGCTCCTAGTAAAAATTAGCGCACTTTTATGTATTGTACAAGTACGATAACAATATTTTGATTGGCTGAATTTAAATTTCTTTACATTAAGACAGTATCCTACTTTAAACTTTGAAAAAAAATGTTGTATTTTTTTTACATTTTTCGAAAGTAAATATATTCAAGAATGGTACCTCAAAATTTTAGAAAGATTCAGGTTGTCTAACTATACATTTTACCTTTCGAACGCACTTACCTGAGCGCGCTATTCCGACCCGCCCAGCGCGCGCGTTGGATAAGCCATCTACCTGGCCTTGTTCGCTGCAGCAGCTGTTCCCCTATTGTAAATCATTACACCTATATATATATTCTCATCAAAATATATACCTTTGCTTCTCAATATTACCTTCCCTTTATAATTTTGCTTCTGTATTTCAGTTCTGTATTTCAGTAGTGGAGAATCAGTCGTGATTTGAAGTTCAAAAAAGAAACATCTATCTTTTCGCAATGGATACGAAGAAAGTGTATCGTGCACACAATACTTCTAGTCGTCCATCTAGAACTAGAAAACGTTCTTTTCACGGAAACAGATTCACTGATGAAAGAGGAACTGATAACACGAGTATGTCAACAGCAAAACTGAAAAAGTCTAACAATCCGAGTTTTGATGTGAAAGTTGATAATACTGGTGGTTATTCTTTTATTCATTTTTTACTGTGTTTTCAATGCTCTCACAGTAGGAAATGTGTTCTGTTTGCCATATACAAATGAAATGTTCACAATATGGGTTGCAAAGCCTTGGTTTCAAAGTGTGCGTTACTTGTGGCTGTGGAGACAGGTACATCAATTTGTGTCCGACAATCGGCATTGGATATGAAATAAATCGTCTGCATTTAATAAACTGCTACCTGCATTTTTAATGAAGGATTCAGCCCACTTTTGAAAATAATAGAAATTATGAGCCTGAAAAATCGGCCAAACCACCATGCAGTTCGCCAATATGCGCGACCAACAGCGCATCGTTCGAGAGAACCACCGCTCGACTGAGGTTTCTAAGGAGAACAGAACTCGAAAAAGCAGGCTAAATTAGATGGAAATACTTGCCTGGAACAAGTTGAAGGCATATTGTATGACGCAGGCATCGCTGATTGAACGTAAGATAATTTTTTCTACGATTTTTTACTTACATAAACTTTAAACGCGTTTTTCTTAAAACAGCGTCTTCAAGTACCATGGTCGTGAAAACTAAAAAACTATTGAACTGATCTTTATGAAATTTTGAACACATATTCTATATGTTTGTATATACCGTCCTAACTACAATCAACTTAAAATTTTAATTCTAACAATATTTTTATTGAAAAAAAATATGGAAAAAAGCAATTTTTTTTCTTTCGTATTTTAGCCGCCATTTTGTTGATTTTGCACGTACATAAAATATTCTAGTTATATCGATTTCTGGAGTCATACTGAACATACAACTATTTGATTTTTTTGTTTCAGACCATCCGTCGGCAAGATTTTACGACCACGACAACGTTACCTACTTTTTAAGGTGTTGGCTTTCACCAGAATTTACATGTATAAAAAATGTATAAAATAAATAAAAAAAATTTTTTGTATGTACTTCAAGAGTGTATTTGTTAAGCATTTCAAATCCTACATCTATATCTTCAATAGCATTATCAGAAAAATTTATAAAAATAGCGTTTTTCGAGGGTCTAAAGTAGAATACTACCTTAATATTATCCCTAATACACGTTTAATTTATTATATTATACTTACTTTAATGTATGTTTGTGTTTGTTTACTAGTTTCTAACGCGTGTGTATTATTATATTTACTTCTGTGGGTTATTAGTCACGTTACAATCATATTCAATACATACATAATTTATAATGTAAAAATTATACTATACGATACGATATTGATAAATGTAAACAATTATTAATTGAAATAAATAATAATAATAAATACACAAACTTTTGTTTTAATTATCTATATTAAAAATTGTTCAAGTAATTCTACCTCCTTCAGTTCGACGTGGCGCCATAATGGAGATATTTTAGAGTATATATATATATATATATATATATATATATATATATATATATATAAGGGCTACTCACCATGTTACAACGCTGAGGAAAGACGCAAGAATGAAGCATGAGTTCTGGAATTTTTGTCTCTCTCGGTTTTGTTTTCTGGTTAAATCCGTCCACAAATTGTAAGACAATAAAAAAGAAGCAAGAAGTGAACAAAACGAGCTAAGCACGCATGCAAACTTTCAACCAATCACAGTAATTGTGCAAAAGAGACAAAAATCCCATATCTCTGGCCTCTCTCCCGCACCTTTCCTCAGCCTTTCCAGGAGAAAATGAGTAGAGTTAGTTAAATTAGTTAGTTAATTAAATAAAGAGTAGCGTTAAATGAACAGACAACCTCTATGTATATATGCGTTAAGGGGAGTATAGAGCACTTTTAATAAAGATCGCTCATTTTTTCCTGGTATTCCTCTACTGGCGACTTCGCGGAATTAACTAAAACCTAATATCACTCTCACAATCTCTATTGGCAACTTAAATGTAATATGTGATACTATCTGTAGAGAGGAGAACTAAGACAATGGCAGACAACAGCGTTAAAGAAGTATGCGGAAGCACTGTTAGATTAGTAAAATATCGAAGTTCTTTAAAACTTTTTGAAAAGAAATTGACAATGATCGAAAAATCTCAAAATGAAGTCTAGGAAATGTTATAGCAGCAATGAAACTGTAAAAAAAATATCCTTAAGTTTTCCATGTATCGTGGAAAGGGTTTTAAAGTGGATAATTGCTGATAACAACTAAACCTTTTATAACATTATTGATACTAATTTAGATTTTCATTCTATGCCTAAATGTGAAGCAGATAAAATATATCTCGTAATATTGAAATGGTAAACAATCACAAAGAGTGCGCGAAAATAATAAAAATTCAATGCAACAAAAAAAACTCATTTGCAGCTGTTATGATAAATATTTTTCTAAACAAAACATATGTACAAGAATTATTCAGAGAAATAAATCTATTTAAATAATTACTTTTATGTAAATTCTTTTGTTGTTAAATGAAGTGTTTAATTCAAATGTAAAGAAGTATATTATATCACATTTATTCTGTTCTTTAATATGCTACGGAATTATAAAAGATAGTACAACATTTAAATAAATATTTGAAGTATAAACACTTATTTTTTAATTAAAAAAGCCTCTTTTCTCCATATACACTGTACAATCTTCTGTACAAACTTCTATGACTACCATTTTTGCAATAATGCAGTGGTGGCCTCGTATATGTGGTGGGCTTTTTCTTTGCCAAACTCGTTGCCTATATTTGTTGTTTTATTATATAAATTAAATAAAAAAATAGATAATAGGCAGAGATCGCCAGAGCCCACATAACAAAACAGGACGACTTTTCAGCTGCCGTGAACGGCCGCTACGCCGTGACCAGTCGTTGAAGCGGCGCTCTCTTCAGAATGGATCATCTAAAATTCGTTACCAAATTATGAGTCGAAATTAAAAAAATATATACATATATCTGGCGCGGTTATTTGTAAAGTTTAAAAACCAAACACTCATAAAAAATTACTTTACATTTTCAAATGTATTGCATAGATAATAATTTACAGTTAGATTTAGTGATAACAGAGTAAAATTAAATTACTAGAGAAAACCTACATGGTCAGGTACGTTGTTAAAATTTATCTCACACCATCTATTCGGAAACAAAATAGGTACTGTAAAGGGAGTCATTGACAGAGCAATCAAGTTATCACACAGAGATTTTAGAAAAGATAATTTAAAATTAGTTAAAGAGATATTCATTAACAATAATTATCCAATAGACTTTATGGATAAAATGATTGCAGAGAGAGTGAATCAAATTTATAATAGTAGTAGAGAACATAATATGGAAAAGAGGGATAATAATAATAATAAAATCGTGGTATTGCCATATGTAAGAGGATTATCCCAAAGAATTAGAAGTGCATTTAAAAAACATAAGATTCAAGTTTACTTTAGAAACAATAATAATATTAGAAAGCTATACTAATAAATTTAGAGTGGGGATGGGGTATATAAAGTAGCATGCTGGGTTTTTTATTTAAGTTTAGTTCCTGAGGATCAACCGTCAGGTTGTCCTTTACTAATATAGATTAAGTACTTTTATTATTTTTTATTTTTATTTTACTTATTGTATTTTTATTTTTTTTATTTTTTTATTAATTTTATTTTATTTTTATTTTTAATTTTCTGATATAATTTATTGTAGTAATAAGTTTTATTTCAGATTCTACGGTGGTGATCATAAACAACTATCATTATTTTAGCTAATATTAGGTTGTCAAATATATCCCTTTTGCTTTTTTGCTCTTCATTCAATGCTTTATAAAAACTGTTACAATGGTCGGATTTACTTCAAATGTGCACCGTTTCGTTCGATAATCTGTTTCCATCTAGACGATAACTTCATAATACCCCACTCGTAGAAACCTCTCTCCTTATTTGCGAAGAACTCAGACAGACACTTTTCACAAGCCTCTTTTGAGTCCAACTTTACACCACCAAGAGCGTTCGACATAGACAGGAACAGGTGGTAATCACTTGGCGCTATGTCGGGGCTATATGGTGGATGCGATAAAACCTCCCATCCGAACTCCCGTAGCTTCTGACGAGTCATCAACGAAGTGTGTGGTCCGGCGTTGTCCTGGTGGAACACTTTAGCCTTCCTGTTGGCCAAATGTGGACGCTTCTGGTCGATAGCCTGCTTTAAGCGGTCCAGTTGTTCAAATTAGATGGTAGAATTAAGCTCATAGTGGATGATTTCCTTCCAATCCCACCAAACGCACAACAAAACCTTCCTGGCCGTCAATCCCGGCTTGGCCACTGTTTGGGACGGTTCACCGGCCTTGGAGCACGACAGTTTTCTCTTGATATTGTCGTATGTGATCCATTTTTCGTCGCCAGTCACCATCTGCTTCAAAAATGGATCGAGTTCGTTCGGTTTCAGTAAGCACATCGCAGGCGTTGATTTGGTCCAGAAGATTTTTTTGCTTCAAATCATGCGGGAACCAAACATCAAGCTCTTTTTGTATCCAGCCTTCTGCAGATGGTTTAAAATGGTTTACTGACTAACTGTCATCTCCTGGGCGATGTCCCGAGATGCCACATGCCGATCTAACTCGATAAATTCCATGATTTGATCGGTATTCGTCGTCACAGGTCTTCCGCCGGCTGGTTTATCCATGGTATCGTTTCCACCGGCTCTGAATCGTTGAAACCATTCCTCTGCGGTTCGAAGTGATAGTGTGCCATCTCCCAAAACACCATTAATCTTCGTTCTCTAGCGGGACGTTTCTCTAGCGGGTTTACCTTTGACGAAGGAAAACTTTAAAATAGCGCGAATTTCGGTGTTAGGGAACGTGTTTACACGTCTATAATTTTTGAACGCAATATCTAAACTAATCATGCATAGCGTCGTTTTGTACGTTATGTCAAGACCTATCAAATGATGTATAGTCTTGCCAGATACGAGCTCTGTAGCGCTTTGTATATGGCCGCGAAATTCACAAGGAAAAAAGGCCGAAGGGAGATACTTGACAACCTAATATATGATATTATAAAGACTGTAAGACCGATAAATATATTTATTAATTTATTTTTTCCGCAATTTTCAGAATAATATTTCATCCTTATTAAATTAATTTAATTACCATATTTATTTTTAAAATAAATAAGAACTAAAAAAGCTTCTTAAGACAGCAAATAATACTTTAGGTTGTGTCCATACATTATAAATTTTAAAGAATTTTTTATATATTTTACTAAGCTATAAATTCTACATTTTCTAAAATTTTGATGTGGTATTGAAAGTCGTTAATTAAATTATTATTATATAATTTTTTTAGTAAAATAATATGAAAATATAGTTAAAGTAAACTAATCTTTAATAAATATGTAACGTTCCTATTCCCTTCGGGATAGTTTACGCGGTATTTTCCCAGGGTAATTTGAGAGGGAAGGAAGTATATTCGGGATCGGGCGGCGGATCAGGAAAATAATTTACCAGAACACAGTATATTTTTTTATAACAAAAATAAAAATATGTTTATTTTTATAATTTTTTAATTTAATAATAAAAATATGTTTATTTTTAATAATTTTTCTATTTATTTGACAAGATTCTGAAAAAAATTAACTTAAGTTATATGTATATATATATATATATATATATATATATATATATATATATAATAGACTCTAAGTTCGCGCTAGTTTCAGCGACGTTTATTTAATCCGGCGCTATTTACCGCACGGATACGCGCCGCTAGTTTCCACGCGGGGAATTTAAACGTGACAGATAGAATTTAATCTAGATTAAAACTAACTTAGCTTAATTCCGCCGATCTTTTGAGAAGCGCCTCGCAAACAGGATCAAGAATTAAGTGGGTAGTAATTTAATTAGAATAAGAGAACTGCTGGTGTTTTAAGGGGCGCCTCGCAACCAGGATCATGTTCACTTCAGAATAGGCAAAATTATTAACCGTCGCTCTTTTGAAGAGCGCCTCGCAACAGAGATCAAGCTAATAATCTCGGAAGGATATTTTAAGCAGGGGTTTTTAAGTTCTGGTTAGTTTTATAGCTCCGGGAGGAGTTCAAGTGACATGACTTCGCATCAGTCGGTCCACTGGACGAACTCCCTGATTTTGCTTTTTACAGGCCTTTTTATATTTAAATTGTCGGGTAATATCGCCGCCGCTCGTTTATTATCGGATGAGCCACCGATTTATAATAATAATATGAACAATAATAATATCAATAATAATGATAAGAATGATAATATTAATAATAATAATAATTAATATTAGTTATAATTTTCACAGTTATATGGCAGTCATATGGCAGTCGGTTTACTGCGTATAAATATTGTTTTATATACATACAATAGCGTACATATATGTATGTATATATATACTAGCATCCCCCGTCTCGGCTTCGCCCGAGATAATAATTTAACCGATTTCATAAACAATTTAATATCTCATTAAACAGTACTCTATCGTCCAGGTATCCCGAGACGATTCTTACTGGAAGTGTGCGTGTTCGAATGATAGAATACGAATCTCTTCATAGAAGTTGTACTGACATACCTGGACATTGTTTTCCACCAACTATACCTAAAAATCTCTGTAGAAGTCGTTCCAAATCATCTGGTAATTGCATTCTATCATCCGAACACGAAACTCCCCGCAGAGTTGTCTCGACATACCTGAATATCGTTTCCTACCAACTAAACACGATACTCTCCGTATAAATCGTCCCGTCATACATGGACATCGTCTTCTACCGTCTGAACACAAAATTCCCCGTACAAGTTGTCCCGACATACCTAAACATCACTTCCTAACGACTAAGCACAATACTCCCCGTAGAACTCGTTCGGAAACATCTGGATATCGTATTCTACAGTCCCGACACGAATCTTCCGATAGAAGTTAATTTCCTCATACCTGAACGTCGTTTTCTATAAACTAAATACAATATTCTCCGTAAAAATCGCTCAGAGACACCTGGACATCGCATGCTATCATCCGGACACAACTCTGCCTATAGAAATCGTCTTGAAGCAACGGGATATGGTGATCAACCTCCTATACACGCAAATACAGTCTCGCTCAGTAGAAACCGTATTTAAAATGTATATATATATATATATATATATATATATATATATGTATATATATAATATATACATATACATATTTCGTATATTTCCGTTTTTTCAATTAAATACCATGGATATTTTGTCTTTTTATGCAGAAGTGAGCATATATATATATATATATATATATATATATATATATATATATATATATATATATATAGTTTCGAGGTTATTGGTAAAGAATCCTATATGTTGCTATCATTTTTTTTGTTCAAACTAAAAAAAAACATAATTTCTTGTCACAATTCTGAAGTTAATGTAATGTATAAAAACAAAAATATAATTTGTCGTCACAAACTGTATTCAGTATGATTTAGCATATAGAACCATTTTATAAGAGAAGGAGAAAGAAAGACAGAGAGATAGAGAGCTTTTCCCATGTAAGAGAAAATAAAATTTATGATACGAATCTCAAAATTGGATATGAACATTTGTTGAGCTGGTCTGGTATTAATACTTTAAGCGGACTACTTTGAGTTGATCTTCGTGATTCAAGACGGCACCTAGTGGTTGCTGGTGGAACTTATTGTTAAAAGCATTAACTTAATTTATTGATGAAAATAAAATGATTTTCAATAAAAAACGTAGCCTATACCCTTCCCAAGATAATATAGAATCTATATGTCAAATTCCAGAACAATCGGTTCAGTAGTTTTTTCAGTTATCGTGTACAAACAAAAACACGCTTTGTCTTTATAAATTAGTTTGATATGATATGATATAATATGATATGATAATATATATATATATATATATATATATATATATATATAGGTGTATATATATACTTGGTGTTAATAATATTTTACTTTATTTATAAATTAAATACAGCGGGTGAATTCGTTTAGGACACCCGTTGTATATGCTGGAATGCCATGGTATTCGCTGCTGGCGCGTGTCGTTCGACGGCAGAGTACTATACTGGACTATTGCTGGGAATTGAATAAATGAAAAATCACACAATTTATATTTAAATATAGCAGTTTTAATAGGACAAGTGATATTATAAAATGACAATATACTCAATGTACAGACGAAATACGAATAAATGCTCGCGCTCAGGCAGTGCCTTATATCTACTCTTCTTCGCCCATATGGCGGGTCAAATTTCGGGCAATAAGCCCCATTCGTCGATCGCAGCCTAAACACTTCGCGCAGCCGGACGGTCGGAGAACCCGAGGTGGTAATCTGACATCGTCCATACTTCTTTGAAAATTCTCGAGATTTTCTTATAGCTAAAATACAGTCACCTTATTTGTGAATCTGTAAGACAGCTATTAGAAAGAAAATTTCCGAATTTTACGTCACAGCACGGATCAATTGCTTTTATGGAAGCATAACCAGTTAAACCTCTTTCGTAAAATCTCAAGATTTTCCTCCCGCTAATATTTGATTACCTTAGTTGTAAATCATATAAAAGCCAGTTTTCAGGAAATTCTTCGATTTTACCCGTCATGGTACGGATCAAACGTATACCTTAGTTATATACAATTTTGCGGCCTTTAACGAAGGTTTGCTCACGATCCTGATTTCAATAATTATCAGGTATGTGAATAAGTCTTTCCCGTTTTTTTCAAATTTTGAGCCTTTATTGTGAAAAAATGGTTACAAATGAATTATTGAAAGTATTGGCCATCACTAGCTACAACTTTTTCCCATCTTTCTGGCACCATACGAATCCCGTTGCGAAAAAATTCGACCGGTTTGACCTCTATCCAGTCATCCACCCATTTTTTGGCTTCCTCGTAGGAATGGAAGTGCTGGTCAGCCAGGCCATGCGTCATCGATCTGAAGAGATGGTAATCAGACGGAGCAACGTCTGGACTATACGGCGGGTGGGGTAGGACTTCCCATTTGAGCGTTTCTAAGTATGTTTTCACCGGCGGTGCAACATGTGGGCGAGCATTGTCATGTTGCAAAATAACTTTGTCGTGCCTGTCGGAGTATTGTGGCCGTTTTTCTCGCAGTGCGCGGCTCAAACGCATCAATTGTCGTCGATAGACCTCGCCTGTGATCCTTTCATTCGGTTTCAGAAGCTCATAGTAAACCACACCTAGCTGGTCCCACCATATACAGAGCATGAGCTTGGCGCCATGAATATTTGGCTTGGCCGTCGATGATGATGCATGGCCGGGTAGTCCCCATGATTTTCTTCGCTTCGGATTATCGTAACGTATCTACTTTTCATCGCCAGTCACGATACGATGCAGAAAACCCTTTCTTTTATGTCGCTGAAGCAGCTGTTCGCAAGTGAAAAAACGCCGTTGGACGTCTCTCAGCTTCAGTTCGTACGGCACCCAATTTCCTTGCTTTTGGATCATTCCCATGGCTTTCAAACGCTTGGAAATGGTTGTTCGGTCAACTCCCAATGCTTCAGCAAGTTCTTCTTGCGTTTGACAAGAATCTTCATCAAGCAAAGTCGCCAATTCTCGATCTTCAAAGATTTGCGGCCGCCCGGAACGCTCCTTGTCTTCCACGTCGAAATCACCGCTTTTGAAGCGTCAAAACCATCCGCGAACACTTGAATCATCGACACAACCTTCTCCATAAGCCTCCTGAAGCAATCGATGCGTCTCGACAGCAGATTTCTTCAAATTGAACCAATAAAGTGAAACCTCCCGCAAATGACGTCGACTCGGCTCAAATTTCGACATTTTCACGATATCAAAAATTTATGATGCGAAAAAATTTTAACTAATGTGTTAGTATGGAATTGTTGACATATGAATAAGCTTTGATTATGACATATGTAACCATTGAATACTCGCACAGTATTGGTGGCGCCATCTCTTACAAAAAACGGGAAAGACTTATTCACACTCCTAATAATTAATTTCAATTCAAATCCAATTAAATTAACTCATTCAGAATCCAATTCAAAATTTCAAATTATAACTTATAAAATAAGATTTCAAATCGCTAACCCATGATTTCGTTCAGCATTATTCAATATCTCGTATATACTCACATATCATTTATAAACAGTTTTTATAATTCGTGCGGCGCCGTTTTGTCCGAAGAGATCGCATAACATTTCGTACTCATATATTCTCCTGCGAACATAATATTATATCAATCTTTTATTTACATTATTTCCAATCGTAAAACTAAACATTTCTCGCAATATAATTTATAACTATATTTGGTTACAAAAGAAATACTAAACTTATATGTATATATATATATATATATATATATATATATATATATATATATAATGGCAACGCGATATTATAAAAATTTCTTAAAAACTATTACGCATTATTTTAATATGTATCAGTTGAATAATTCCAACAATCAAATCATAAATTAATTTTATCTTTATACTTCTACTTTCTTAAACTATAAACATATAAAAGAAAATAACTTATTTTAAATTTTAATTCAAACAATATACAAAACGTTATACGTGAATCTAATGACTATATAATAACAACTAGAATTCTAATCGATAAATAAATCCTTAATTCTAAAAATGATAAAAAATGTAGACTTAATTTTAGAGTTAATACTAATTCTGAAATCTATTTTCAATTCTGCTCGTAACAAGTACGATAGTGTGCGTGCGGGCATGTATTAGAGGGAGATAGCTTTCGCTAGCCTAATACACTTGGCGCGGCTCTTTCTCGTCGTGCGAGATGTATCTCTTCTTACTCACTTTCCTGTTGTTCCTAGCGGTGAAGAGAGATAAGATGTGTTGCGCTCTCTCTCTTCTTCGGTTTTTGGCTGTTGCACCGACTACCTTCTACAGTAGTCATCGCGACCTTTGCCCATTCTCGGTATGTTTACTCTCATATACTTGTGTAAGCGCTGCTCTCAAAGCTTCTTTACTAGCATCCGTTTGCGGGATAAACGGGCGGCTCCAGACTGGACTGGAAAGGACGGGTGCGTTTGTGAGAAGCTGCTTGATTTTGTCAAAGGCATCTTGCTCTGCTTCTCCCCAAATCCACTTAGCTTTTTCCTAGTTAAGCGATGTAACGATGCGCAACATTTGAGATATCTTTCAGGAATCTTCTGTACCATGATATCAGGTCCATGAATCGTTTAATTTCTTTCATGTTTCATGATGGTGCTATATTAAGTACGGCAGTCACATTTTCCGGATCAGTTTGTAGACCGTTTTTGTCTACTATGTGCACTACATATTTTAAACTCGAAAGGGCAAAATGACACTTATCTGCATTCGGCTTAAATTTCGCTACTTTTAAGCGGTTGAAAACTTCTTTTAATTTTTCCAGATGTTCCTCGAAAGTAGACAAGACTTCAACAATATCTTCAAGATATGCAAATGCATGTGGTGCTATTTCTAGAGTTATTACTTTGTCTAAAAGTCTTTGAAACGTAGTCGGTGCTGAATGCAGACCAAACGGCATTACGTTAAATTCGAAAAGACTTTTTCCGGCGACGGTAAAGGCAGTGATAGGATGGCTATCAGGCGTTAATGCTACTTGCCAATATCCATTCCTTAGATCGAGTGTTGACAGATATCGGGCTGCTCGTAATTTATCTAGCGTAGCATTAATTTGTGGTAACGGATACATGCCTTCTTTTATCACTTTATTTACTTTTCTGAAGTCCATACAGAGTCGCGCTTTTCCATCTTTCTTTTTTACAATCACTACTGGTGAACTCCATGGACTACTAGACGATCGAATTATGATTTCAGCCATCATTTTATCAACTTCTTGATTCACAATTTCTTGCATAGATGGGTTTCTGGGTCGATATTTTTGCTCAACGGGTGTCTTCTCCTCTAGCACGATTTCGTGTTGCAGAAGAGGAGTAGGGCCCTTATTTTGATTAAACTTATCAATTTCTGTTTTTAAAAATACTTCCAACTTCCGTTGCTCAGATGTATTCAAATTTTGAAGTCCACAGGGTGCTTCAATTGTACATACTTGATGTGCCTGATTATTAGATATTTTAGTGATTTCGCAGTTATTCAATGTTATCCTCATTTCGAGCCTTTTTAGTTTGCCTAAAAGCATGCCTAAAAGCATAGGATGGCTCAATCCAATTCATCACTAAAAATTGTTGTTATATTCGTACTCCTTATACATAGATTGGTCCATATATATTGTCCGAAACTGATTTCTGAAACGTTTGCCAGCACTGCAATACGATTACTAGGCTTGCTATGCCATTCAAATTTTATACAAGTTTTACTGAGTTGTTCGCTTACGTAGGAACTCACCGATCCTGTATCTAAAAGTGCTGACACTTCGTGATCGCCGATTGTAACTTTTACGAAATGTCAATTGTCGTTTTCCACTTTTAGTTGTTGAGGAGCCGAGCTGGGTTCGGTGTAAGCTCGGCCCTCCTAGTGTTTCTCGACGGATGACACTTGCAATCAGGAGTATAGACATTATCGCGTCCACAACACGAACAAAAGATCTTCTGCTGATTTGTACACTTAAAGCGGTCGTGCACTGCCTGTTTACATCTCCAACAACAATTATTTCGGTCGTACACTGTAGCTATTTTATTATTGAAATTATGCACACGAATTTCAGGTTTTCTAGTTTTATGATTATTCGTATTTTTCTGCTTATCACACTGCTTTTTTGTTTCTAAATATTCTTCTACTTGTTGTATAATATCTGACGTAGAGGTGACGTCATCACGGTGAATATGTAGACGATATTTGCCGAGTATGTTATAGTACATAGTTTCGGTTTTTTGTTCTTCCGAAAAACCTCCTCGACGTCTCATTAGTGTAATTAGTGAGTTTCCGAACGTACGGATGTCTTCATTCGACTCCTGCATACGTTTATAGATAAAATTGGGTTATAGAAAAAACTGGGCGATAGATAAAATTTTCTTAGCCCTTTTTCTAATTCGGTGAAAGTTTTGAAATTTGAGGCATAATTTCTGTGCTAAAACTGTGCATCACCTCTTAATAATTCTGGAAATCTGCATAACCATTTCGAATTATGTTCCATGATGGTAATAATTTTTTGCACACTACCAGTCCCTGTTTTAACACTTCACATACCAACGGGAATTACAGTTTTTTACTAACTGCATTTCAGCATATATTTTTTTTACTTGTTGAAGTACAGTAAATAAAAAATTATAATTCTTATGTAAAAATAGTTTATCATCAATTGTTGAAGTGCAGTTCGTAAAAACCTGTAATTGTCTATCGATATGCGAAGTGTTAAAATAGGAACTGGTAGTGGATAAAAAACTATTACCATCGTGGATCGAAATGATTGTGCCATCTGTATGTCGGGGTAGTAACTTACCTCGAGGTTATGGCATATTTTATATGGGCTTTACATGGACTTTATGCTTCTAGCCATACCTGAGCCTGTTCTGAAAGGCCTCCAGTAGGTTGCCAGTATGTAGATATAGCAATGCTGGAATATTATTATCATCTATAAACAACGTACTACTTATTTGTAAAGGGAAGAAGAGAACCACTTTGAATGTAGAAGAGAGACGGGGAAAGTTCTTCGAGAGCCAAAAAGAACCGGCCAGTGAGAGCCAAAAAGCACATAACTTTTTGGTGTCCCAAATGTATAATTCTTATGAAAAATTAAATTATAAATCGAAAGTTACTCTTTTCATTTTTTAATTTGAAGATTATTTTCCATGATAATATAGAATTTAAATAAAGAAAATTAAATTTTTATGAAAAAGTAAATTTTAATCAAACTTCCCGCGCTCCTCACCTGCACGCAATAGAATTTATTAAAAAATATTTATCTCAAGAAAAAACAATTAGATATTATATCGCGAATATCTAAAAATTACCTAAAAATATATAATGAGTTTGGACGTTCTCTGGTTTTCTTTAGCTCTCTCCAGTTCTCTTCGACTCTCGTTCTTATCGCCCATACAATCTTATAGATGAACTTTGATGTAACTTGGCGTTGTATTACAGATGAGAAGCAAGAGAGCTCGGCAAAAGCCGAAGAGAACTTTTTGAGAACTTGACTCTCAATCGGAGTAGCCCCTCATCTATAAATGTATAAATATATGAATTGCATTTATTCGGCATTGTAAATGGCTTTAGATTTATAGGTATGAAACGATGTTTGCACAAAAATGAGCAAAGAAATAACAAATATAATCAGCAAAATATCTTTAGAAGAATTAAAAATAAGGAAAGAATATAAATATTGAGGCCTACGATGGCTCGATCGCTAGAGCGAAGGACTAGTAACTTGGTGATCCGACTTCAAATCCCGGTCTCGGCCGATTGATACAAGCACTGCTGTAATAATTTACATGTGCTTTGTTTACAAACACATCGCAGACCTCCGTCGCTGATTAGCACCGGTATTTGGAAGCATAAATAGAACGACATTAAATAACATAATAAAAAAAAAGAATATAAATATCAAGTTTTGATATTTTAGAGGATATTTTAATTATTACAATTATTGAAAACATAATGCATTCCTTTAATAATAATAATAAATTAAATTAAATCGTATAATATTGTATCAAGATGATATGACAGTAGTATTAAATTAAAATTTTATAAAAGAAAAATAATCCCGATAAAAAACTATATATTCAAACTAATAAGATTTCATTTAAATACATAAATTTATTCTCCTTTGATATATTTATTTATACAAAAATATGGATTTCTGATCAGCATTTTTAACACTCATTCCATTCGGTTTAAATTAATTTTGATTGATTTTGGATTATAAAAAACCCCAATTAATTTACATTACGATATGATTGGCAAATTCATTTTAGAACCTTTATTAATTTTGAATAATATATATACAGATATAATTGTGCAATTTCATGATTTTGATTTCTTTGAAGAATACGTTGAAAACTATTTTTTACCTAATCGGTTCTTCAAGAGTCAATCCGAAGGTTACGCTCTGATTTGCAGCCTAAAGCCTTAGCCACTAATGTACTATATATTGTTCGTGATATAGCTAAACTTTCTTCTGAATTACTGATAACAATAATTGTTAATCCTATAAGCTTCAATGGTTTAACTTTCTCTATTAATTTTTTTCGGACATTACAATTGAATTTTTTTAACGAATGTATAAACGAATCAATGTATAAATGTATAAGCTTCAATGTTATGCTGTTGTTTAATTTTCTCTATCAATTCGTTTCGGGTATTACAATTCTATTTTTTTGAAAAAATATATAAACAACTGAATTTTGGAATAATTTTATTGATTATTATTATAAAAATAAAATTTTTAAAATAATAATACAGATATATACTTAGTCGTTCATTAGAAATGCCGCATAAAAAAACTTGTGGCACAAAGAATTTAATCACGAAACATGATGGATTCGTATCTTTTGTTTTCAACAAAATATATGAAATAAATATTGTAGATTTTACTAATGTTTGTAAAATTTTTCTACTTTTATTATTATTACACCTACTTTATTTATTGCACTTTTTTTTATGGAAATTGTATTTCCGATACTAAGTGATAAATAAGAAAAATTATTTTTTTCACTGCGATAAGATTACTGGTTTATATTCAAATTTTATAAGCTCGATTAGATATTCAAAATTCTAAATATTCTTACAGAATTTTGTAGAAATTAATGAGCTAGTGATAACATATATATATATATATATATATATATATATATATATATATATATATTTATTTATTTATTTATTAAAGAATAATTTTTAATTATCTTTATTATATTAGTAATATGTATCGCCTTGAATATTAATTTTTGTTATAAGAAAAGTTATTATGAATGACAAAAATGCATTTCAATATTGCCATATATACGTACTGGCTATTTCTTATCGAACTTTGAGATTCTACATTTTCCTCGGAACTACTCGCGACAGAGCAAGGCAATGAAATATGATCCGGAAATAAGAAGCTTTGATAAGGAACTTTCTTTCGTGTATAAGATCAAGCGCTACATAGACGTAGTATATATATATGTATGAAAGGGGGCTATTCATACAATTTTCATTGTGGATACGTTTCTGAAATGTCGGTACTGCAGAACATTGATTTTAGTTCTCTAACTTGACGCAAAATTTTTCTTTATGGGGTGCATCGATCGATTCGGATTTCCGGTAATCGTGAGGAGCATTCCTAATGGAGATCTTTTGGAACAGATCCTCTATCAGCTTCTATCTTCGTTGACAAGAGTGCGCCCGCTTCAGCGACTGGACGTCCTAGCTAAAAAGTCGTCCAGTTTTATTATATGATCTCTGGCAATCTATCCCTTATATCTCTGATGAAAGTAGAAAACCTGAACCTCCATCATTTATATAATTAAAAACGAATTACTCTTGCATTTATTATGTCAGGCTCTGTTATACATCGGTCTGTCACTCCAGTGATAAATATTTTTCGAAATTTTTTAAGAGGTGTGAGTATTCTTATTTATACTTTTTTTAGATTACATCTATTTACATATATGTAGTGGTAAGTAAAAAACAAACATTTGTATAAATATATAAGTTTCATTGTGGAACTTATAACAATAAATGTCTATCTAAAATGTTAATTATCAATTGAAAGCAATTTGTTTTATTATATCTATCTTTTGAGTGATAAAGCAAGTTCTGAATAAACTCTTATAGTAATATGCATTTTGATACTATATACTATATAAGCAGTGCTTGTTCAAATTTACAATTTTTTTTCCAATTAATAATTTGAATTTATCAATATAGTATTACATTTTTATTTAATTTTTAGCGTTCAATACAATTAAATAGTTTAAGATTTGATGATCAGTTAGCATCAAGAACTCAACTGCCACCAAATTTACCAGGTGGGCCTTATAATAAAGCAATAGAAATCTACTATTATGAAAGAAATACTAGAAGTCAAATTCAACCACCTATTGAAGTTCAAATTGAAAGTTCAATGATGTGTAGGTAAATATAAATTAAAAGATTATCTAATTCATTAAAAATTCCATGTCAAAATTACAAGAATCTATCTACAAATCTGCGCATTAGCACCTACAAGAAGTTCTATCGGTTATTTTATTATACAAAATTGATACACTTGGTGAACCTTTACATAGATTAAAAAATATTCAGTTCAATTTCAGGAAAGTTTATGGTTTTTCAAAATGATATGAATTGTTTTCAAATCACTCTTTTAACACAGTATTATTGAGAATGGTAATTTTGATGATATAAACTTGAAAAAAATTTTTTATTAAAAAAACAATATTAAAGTTATTTATAGTTTTTTTCAGAATTATTCATTGAGTCTAAATATATGAAACATATTAATGAAGAAAACAAAATGCTAATGCAGACAACATTTCCTAATTTTTTTTAATTAAAGACTATAACACAATATTAAAATTAAACATGTGTCATATTACATATTATATAAGATAAGCTGTATGTTATTGGATCAAATATTACAAAACATAGATGGAACTATGATTGTACATTGTCTCACTTGGTACCGATAGAATTCCCTTAAGAATGTACAAGTGTTAAATTTTTTCTTTTTGATTATTTTCTGTCACAGAAAATAGATTAAAGTATAGTATTATCAACTGAAGGATAAGATTAATAGAACATAAAACGTAAGTTTAGTTAAAAACAAGATTTTATCAGTGTAAAGTGTGCTTACGTATTTAGACTGTAAATGTACTATCAATAATAAATATCAATAATAAAATTTTAAAATAATTAGCAAATAAATTTATCTAAAAAGCTTTTGAAAACAAGTTGTAAGTCACCTTTAAAATCTTTAAAATTTAACCACGTATTCTATATAGTCAGTAAGCAATGATATAACCAGAGATACTAAGGAGAGATCGCCGATGCCCATGTTAGATATTGCAGTAAAATTTTGACACTCAGCGCTACGGCGGTGAACATCGATACTCCATTCGTGCGATATTCCAAATGTTGGTTTTCGAGCTGGTGCGAGAGATAATAAGGGGAGATCGACGATGCATATGGGCCAGACTGCAGTAAAAATTTTCGATTGAAAACGAGGGCCTCTGGCGGTCAAAGCGAGGTACTGGCCGTTTCGTACGATATTCCAGATGTTTTTCGAGCTCGTGCGATGGTGCGATCGAGGGGGGGGGGGACTGTTTTCGGCGCGTGCAGAGGAAAAGCTTGTCGAGACAATAGGCTGGCAGCGGGGGGTGCAATAAAAGATGAGTAGCTTGTACTGATCAAAAAGAAATTTTATTGCTACATGTATAAATATAAATATATATATATATATATATATATATATATATATATATATATATATATATATATAGTCTCGCAGCAGCTAGCAAGCAGCTCGAAGTTTTGAAACCTACGGCAACTTTAAGGAAAACTGGCAAACATCACAGCTGAGAAAATCTCTTATAGCAAAAAGCTACCAAATTTTTCAAGTAGTCGACTAACGCGATTTTTATTAAAATTTTTATATATACGTTTATTAGGATTCTGATTATATATATGGTAGTAAAAATTGGTGATAATTTCAATTTTATAATAAATCACATTAATACCCCGTGAAAATATTGTTTTTGTAACTTATCTCGTAAAATACAAAAAATTCCATTAAATGATGTAACTAAAAGTTCAAAATCTCATCAAAATACATATATTTTAACCTATATATTTTTTCTTTAAACGTTTTTTATTAACAACAATGCACTTCATTGTAATATTCTCATTGACTAATCTATATCCTCCGTTAGTTTGAATATATTTTTTTGGGAACTCTTGGTACAGAAAAATGTATAGAATAAGAAATATGTGAATATTCATGGCCAAAATCAGCAATTGATTTATGTTTACGAATGCAATGAATCTCGAAAAAGCTGCTAATTATAGACTAAACTTTTCCAAAAATTATTTGATTGTTTTTTATATTTTCTTGGAGTATCATATCCTAATCCTATATAATCATATGTGACACATAACTACCTTATATGGAGAAGACAGAGAAAAAGAGAGAGGGGGAGAGAGAGAGAGAGAGAATGGGAATGTGAGAGCGAGAGGGAGAGGGGAGAAAAGAAAAATCCAAGGGGATTAACATCGATTACTCGATGTTGGTGGGTGTTGACATATCATGTACCTGCATGTACCCGATAGTGTCCTCTATACTGTTTCGCTTCTTTCTCTCACCTGCTCTCACTGTTTATTACCTGTCCATCTGCACGCACGTTGTATGAAGCCTAGCAGGCAGTTTACCAATATACATGCAACAAATGTTGCCATTATTTTGTTATTATTTTTTTTTTGTTAAATTTTCAGTAAAAAATATCCTATCATTTAATCCTGACCGTATAGAATACGTATTCAAAATTTGAAGGCGATCGAAATATTGACTTACATTCAGGAAAAACATGATTTTCTTAAACCAAGAGAATAGATTTTCTTAAGAACAAAAATTCAGTCAAGTAAATATTTATTTAATTATAATGTTATAATTACTTAAATTTAGCTCATCATAATCTAAAAATAAGCATTTTCATTTTCTAGAAAACGTTTCTTTCAAACAAGCTGATCAAAATTAAAATGGAAAACCTGAATTTCTTAAATTTAGTAATCATATACCTGAACACAATACTTTTGATTCTCTAGAAAAGGCTTTACAGAATCAAATTAATATTTTCTAGAAATTAGTATTTAATTGTTTTTATACAGTATATATAGAACAGAGTTACATAATACATATATAAATAAATATGTTCTTAATCTAAGAAAACAAAATTTTGAATCAGAAGGTTATTATATTAAAACAAAAAAGTAATGCATTGAATTCAGAAAATGTAATTGCAAATAATCTAAATACTTAAATTATAGATTGATCAAATCTGTGGTCAAAGATTTTTCTGATACTATCAAAAGAACAATATTATCGAATTAATTAAATAAAAATTTTCTTAGTTTAAGAAATAGATTTTTCGAACTAATTCATTAAAATTATATACTGCTAAAATTCTAATATAAAGTAAATATTACTTGATTCAAGAAATTTATGCGATTTTCTGTACTAAGTAAATATCTTCTTTAACCAAGTAATCGCATAAACTTTAACCACGTAAGTAGTTACTAAAATAAAGCTTATATTTTCTCAACAGCAGAACATAAATATTGGAAATTAAATGAATATTTTCTTATCTAAAGAAAATATTATCTGGAACCAATGATTTCAAATTTAAAACCAGGAAAATAAATTCTTGGATTAATTAAATATCTCCTAGATTTTTGTCAAGATTTTCTAGAAAATTGATGAAAATAGTTTCTTGAACTAATAACTGAAAATTTTGGAATCAAAAAATTTAGATATTTGATTCAAGCCGACAAAATTAAGTGAATATATACTTGGATTAAGAATTTCAATACTTCACTCAAGAAATTTAATTTAAATTGAAGAACTCGATTCTTATCTGTGAAACAATAATTACTTGAAATACGTTTTTATTTTCAAAAACATGAAAATTCAAGTATGTTAAATGTTTAAAAATAGTTCATTGATTCCAAGCATTATTTTCTTGACTTTAAAAATTAAAAGTTTAAACTAAGCGAATAATTTCTTGAATTCTTTTACAATTTTACGTTAATTTACTTTTATTACATTTATTTCAAAACTTCGAGCTAACCGGGATTCTATTCGCAGACCTTTGGATTCACAAGCTAACACCTTATTAATTACGCTATCGCAGTACGCTGTGGGCAATTATAAAAATCTTATATATATCAATTTTAGATCTCTTATAGTTATACATTATGAAATTCATTTATGGATTCCAATGAATAGTTAATATATTATAACAATTTATATATCGTTTTGGTTTTAAAACGTGATTTTCCACATCCAAATAATATTTTCTTAAATTGAATCATAATACGTATACGAAATCGAAAACTAATTAATTTTTGTATTTATATCACAGAAAAAAATGGTTTTCATATCAAGTCAATAATTCTGTGTAATTAAAAATTAATAAATATTTTTTTATTGGTCTTACAGTCCAATCAATTCAATCCAAAAATAAAATAAAAATAAAAATAAAAATAAAAAATAAAAAAAAAATGAAAAAAAAAATAAAAAAAAAAAAAAAAATTAAATAAAAATTAAAAATAAAAATTAAATTAAAAATTGAATTAAAATTATAATGACATTCAGACTGTCCTTGTTTACATTCACCCCCGTAGACTAATCTGAAAATAAAATATTAGCTGAAAAAATTCTTTGTTAGTAAACTGCAGTCTGACTGTCCCCAACACCCTTACCTAATTGAAGACTTGTCCAACGTTTCGAGCTCGCTACGGCTCCTCATCAGGGACTAATCTAAACCTTATATTCTAATCTATATATACCCATCCCCACCACCAAATTTAGTAAATTAAATATAAATTCCCCCTCTACACAAATTGTCCAAAACCAATCAATTTAATAAGGAATGATAAACACTGTCCAATATACCAGACTCTAACATTAAATTCACATTATTTCGATTCCTGGAAATGTGAATACTTTCAAGACTCTCCCGTTTATACTTATTATTAATACCATGTTCCAAAATATCCACATTCACAATATCAAAAGAATGTAAAAACTTTAAACAATGCTCTTTTAAACCAGAAGTAATATGTGAGCGACGTAAACTATATTTATGCTCATAAATTCTCTTTTTTAAATATCTATCTGTTTGTCCAATATAGTATTTATCACAATCCATGCAATTAATCTTGTAAACAACTCCTGATTTTAAGCATAAATCATCCTTATCTTTGCAATTATTAAACAATCTATTCAAATTATTGCTATTTTTTAAGAAAATTTGAATGTTATATTTCCGCAAATTTCTTTTTATTCTTTCAGATAATCCTCGGACATATGGTAAGACAATAATTTTGCCTCCGTTAACATCATTTCCTGCACTATGTCTATTTTCGGTATTATAAATGTCAAACAATCTCTCAGCAATTAATCTATTAATAAATTGAATTGGATAGCCATTATTAATGAAAGTCTCTCTTACTATCTGTAAATTATTTTGTCTAAAATCTTTATGTGACAATTTAATTGCTCTGTCAATGACACCTTTCAATGCCCCAATTTTGTTTCCGAATTGGTGGTGTGAATTAAAATCCAAAAACCTACCTGACCAAGTAGGCTTTCTGTACCCATTAAGTTTTACCTTATTATTATACATCTAATTACATTAATGTCCAGAAAAATTAACTGACTATTAACTTCAACCTCCCTTGTAAATTTAATTCTGTCATGTACAGAATTGAAAACATCCACCATTTCATCCACAAAAACTTCTGGAACAATTGTAAAGATATCATCAACATATCTCTTAAATATCATTGGTTCAAATGCAATTTTGACAAGGCTATACTTTCCAACTTTTCCATAACTAAATTAGCTATAACCGGTGACAAAGGCGACCCCATTGGACATCTGTATTTTTGTTCATAAAATTTATTATCAAATGAAAAAATTGTGTTATTAAAAACCAAATTAATTGCTTTAATAAATTCATTCATTGTCAATTTTGTATGCAAATTAATTTCATTCCACTTTTCCTGTATAATATCATTTAACAACTCTAAAGGTACATTTGTTAACAAAGATACTACATCCAATGAAATCATCTTGTAGCTTTTCGGAATAACAATATCTTTCATTTCATTGTAAAAACACCAACTATCCTTAATGTAAGAACTAGTTCTTCCAACTATCTTAACCAATATATTAGACAAAAATCTAGCAATATTATAAGTTGAGAAACCTATGGAAGATATTATTATTCTAAATGCCAGATTTTCTTTATGAATCTTGAGAAGCCCATAACATTTTGCTACAGTTCCATTTTCACATTTTAAATACTTATATGTATTATCATTTATATATTCATTTCTTTTCCAATTATTTAATAACTCTTTCAAATTATTTTGCAGCTTAATGATATGTGGATTACCAATCTTCAAATAAGTACTATCATCATTTAATATATTATTTATACAATTTATGTAATCAGTTTTATTGGAAGCTACAGTTACATTACCTTTCTCGGCCTTTTGGAAGATTATATTAGGGCTATTTTTCAAAAAATTCTTCGCGGTAATTAAATCATGTATAAAATTACTATTTAAAATTACTATTTAAAATTTTTCTTTTATTTTTGGATTGAATTGATTGGACTGTATGATTGGTTTTTAATAACACAATTTTTTCATTTGATAATAAATTTTATGAACAAAAATACAGATGTCCAATGGGGTCGCCTTTGTCACCGGTTATAGCTAATTTAGTTATGAAAAAGTTGGAAAGTATAGCCTTGTCAAAATTGCTTTTTGAACCAATGATATTTAAGAGATATGTTGATGATATCTTTACAATTGTTCCGGTAGTTTTTGTGGATGAAATGGTGGATGTTTTCAATTCTGTACATGACAGAATTAAATTTACAAGGGAGGTTGAAGTTAATAGTCAGTTAAGTTTTCTGGACATTAATGTAATTAGATGTATAATAATAAGGTAAAACTTAATTGGTACAGAAAGCCTACTTGGTCAAGTAGGTTTTTGGATTTTAATTCACACCACCAATTCGGAAACAAAATTGGAGCATTGAAAGGTGTCATTGACAGAGCAATTAAATTGTCACATAAAGATTTTAGATAAAATAATTTACAGATAGTAAGAGAGACTTTCATTAATAATGGCAATCCAATTCAATTTATTAATAGATTAATTGCTGAGAGATTGTTTGACATTTATAATACCGAAAATAGACATAGTGCAGGAATTGATGTTAACGGAGGCAAAATTATTGTCTTACCATATGTTCGAGGATTATCTGAAAGAATAAAAAGAAATTTGCGGAAATATAACATTCAAATTTTCTTAAAAAATAGCAATAATTTGAATAGATTGTTTAATAATTGCAAAGATAAGGATGATTTATGCTTAAAATCAGGAGTTGTTTACAAGATTAATTGCATGGATTGTGATAAATACTATATTGGACAAACAGATAGATATTTAAAAAAGAGAATTTATGAGCATAAATAT
Source organism: Sycobia sp. Sy_11 (assembly GCA_018907035.1). Lineage (NCBI taxonomy): Eukaryota > Metazoa > Arthropoda > Insecta > Hymenoptera > Epichrysomallidae > Sycobia > Sycobia sp. Sy_11. Next base: position 111,203 of record JACCIC010000074.1, read on the forward strand.
AGTTTACGTCGCTCACATATTACTTCTGGTTTAAAAGAGCATTGTTTAAAGTTTTTACATTCTTTTGATATTGTGAATGTGGATATTTTGGAACATGGTATTAATAATAAGTATAAACGGGAGAGTCTTGAAAGTATTCACATTTCCAGGAATCGAAATAATGTGAATTTAATGTTAGAGTCTGGTAGATTGGACAGTGTTTATCATTCCTTATTAAATTGATTGGTTTTGGACAATTTGTGTAGAGGGGGAATTTATATTTAATTTACTAAATTTGGTGGTGGGGATGGGTATATATAGATTAGAATATAAGGTTTAGATTAGTCCCTGATGAGGAGCCGTAGCGAGCTCAAAACGTTGGACAAGTCTTCAATTAGGTAAGGGTGATGGGGACAGTCAGACTGCACTTTACTAATAAAAAATTTTTTCAACTAATATTTTATTTTCAGATTAGTCTACGGGGGTGAATGTAAACAAGGACAGTCTGACTGTCATTATAATTTAAATTTAATTTTTAATTTAATTTTTATTTTTAATTTTTATTTTATTTTTCTTTTATTTTTTTTTTTATTTTTTATTTTTTATTTTTATTTTTTATTTTTATTTTTATTTTTATTTTTATTTTATTTTTGGATTGAATTGATTGGACTGTAAGACCAATAAAAAAATATTTATTAATTTGTATATGGGCAGTCGATAAAAGTACAATTCAATTGTGTAATTAAAAAAATTAAGTTAAAAAATTTTTTAAAATATAACATGTATATTTAGAAATTAATTATGCTTTACGTATACACATACTATATACATGATTAGAAGAAATTAAACGAAATTATGGAAGAAATTCCTTATTGAAGAACTTATTCGCTTCGATTCAAAATTACACGGGAACCCAGTTCTCAATATTACCCTTTTGTGTATTATAGTGTATAACTCAAGATTATTATATTGTGAAATTTTGAAACCAATGTCTTGATATAAGGAATTGAGTTCTTGAGAGAAGTTAATTAATAAACAATCAGTTTCTTGCAACCTAAATATATTAGATATAATTAGAAAATATTGATTAAATGGTAATTAATAAAATTCTCTGCCTTCGAATATTCAATAAATATATCCTTATATTTAGATATAAGTGATATTTTATATTTATATTTGATCTTTTATATTATATTTAATATTTTCAATTATAAAGTGAAGAGTAGTAAATTTGTTTTTCAACAATAAAAGCAAGGTTATTATTTTCTTTATTTATGAAACCAATATCTCAATGTAAGTAATTAAGATCTTGGAAGTAGTTATTTATCCAATTAATCGTTGAACTAAGAAAAATACTAGATAAATATTAGTAGATATTGATTAAAATGTAGTCAATAAATTTTTGTGACTGTATATTAAATAAATATTGTTTAGATTGTGAAATATGTTGCTTCAAATAAGAAAACCAGCATGTCGTATTTTATATTGTTTTAAGAAAAGTTTGGAAAAAAGGGTGTAAAAGAGAGATTAGCTAGTATATTGTAGTACATTAAAGTATAAAAATGAAGTAAAATTTTCTGTTAATCTCTTTTATTATAGTACAATTCGACAAATGTGTCTTTCCTCATTATATTTTCTTTTATGTTTATTGTATGGGGTGCTTCGAGTTGAGAAAGTTTTAGCCTGACTGACCCTTCGACGATCACTTTATGGCTATGCAATAAAATTTAGGGAAATTGAAAATTTTAGACGTGCGTACATCTTGCAGACAGATTTATAAGAGAGTGGGAGCAACCGAGGCTAGTTGTTCACACGAGAATAAGGATCAAGAGAGTTTTACTTCAACCACGAAGCAGAGAACATCGAGTTACTTTTCATTTGACCATTGGTTGAAAATATAGATATTTGTATATTTTATATATAAAGTAAATTTTTCACTTTATTTTAAAATTATATTTTAGTTTATTCAATATTTTCGTTTTCCTGTCCAAATTAGTATTCAACCTTTAACAACTGGCGACCGTGACAGGACAGAAATTTATAGTGTTCGGAAATATTGAATAGTTTTAGTTAAAAGTGAAAATGGACCAGTTAAAGAAGAAAAGAACTGTGCTACGTATTGGATTTACGAAGGCTTTGACTCTGTTTAATAGTTTTATTAATTCAAAAGAGGCGCCACGTACAGAAATAACTATCGCTTACAGAAGTCTATTATCTAAGCGAGATGATATAAAAAAATGTCAAGACGACATTATAGAAATTTTAATAGATAATGCAACCGAAGAAGAACTGCAAGACGAATACGAAGCAGCCGATGAATATAATGCAAAGTTTATAGCAGCAGAGTATTGATATGAAGAACTTATGCAGGTAATAGTAAACAATGAACCGAGAGTGATAAATAATATTGTGCGACATAGACCGAAAAATACTGTGAAGCTCCCTAAATTTGAGCTTATGAAATTTAGCGCCGAAGTGTGCGAATGGTTGCAGTTTTGGAGTCCTTTCAAGAAAATTCATGATCATAAGCATATTACCAAAGAAGTCAAATTTCAGTATTTGATGCAAGCGATGGTGCCAGGCTCTCGCGCAGCAGATTTAGTAAAAAGTTACCCGCCAACGGGAGAGAATTGCGAAAAGGTGATTGCAAGCCTAAAAAGAAGATTTGGCCGGGATAGATTGCAAATTGAAATTTATGTTAGAGAGCTGCTACAGTTGATGCTTCAAAAGCTGCTGAATCTGGATAAAGAAATATTTCTCTGAAGTTTATATGATGCGTTAGAATCAAAATTGCGTTCATTAGAAACATTAGGAGTGGCTACAGACAAGTATGCCGCTATACTTTTTCCTCTAGTGGAGTCTGCATTACCAGAGGAGCTATTAAGAGCTTTGCAACGTAGTGATTTATCAAAGGAAATGGTCTAAGAGAATGAAGAAGAAACGATTGATCAACTACATCAGCTGATGAGATTTTTTTAGAGGCAGAAGTACAAGGTAAAACGAAAATTTCGTTGGCAGCCAAGTGTTTTGGATTAAAAAAAGTGGATCCATGGAGCGAGAGAAATCTAAAAGACGCCATCAAGTCGAAGAGAAGAAAGTTCCAACTGCTCGAGAATTGCTTGTTACGAATCAGCAAAGTAATTCTTGTCTATTTTGTGACAAAAAGGGGCATGAGAGTTCCAATTGCTTTATAGCGAAACCATTGCCACTTAAAGGTAGACAAAATTTACTTAAGAAAAAGCGCGCCTGTTTTAAGTGTTTGAAGTTTGGACATAATGCGAAGTATTGCCGAGTTAATGTTAAATGTGAAAAGTGTAACCGTCGGCATGCAACACTAATGTGCTTCGCTGAAGCAGAAAAGAAGAATATGAATCCAGATATTATAAAAGAAGAAAAGGTTGAAGAAATTGTTGTTGAGCACAATTGTGCCAGTGTTAATGAAGATCCTCATGTGTTCATGCAAACATTAAAAATTAAGTTATACAACGGAGAGAAAGAGACAGTAGTGCGCGCTCTTATAGATACAGGGTCATATTACTCATATATAAAAAGGGATGTAGCACGTATACATTATAGCCCTATAGCAAAACAGGAAATTAAACAACAGCTATTTGCTGGAGATAACACAGGTATAATAAAACATGATAAGTATTTAATACATGTGAAAAGTTTAGACAGACTTTTTGAATACAAGTTTTCGGCGTTTGACTAGGATATAATATGTGAAAGTATACGTTCCGTGATAAAGGGAGTGCGGTACAAGGAGTTAAAGAAATTAAATATTGATTTAAGTGATATGAACAGTGAAGAAGAGTCTGTAGATATTCTTATTGGTGCAGACAACGCTGGCAATATACTCACGGGACGACGACAAAAATTAGAGTGCGGTTTGGTGGCCATTGAAACGCATCTGGGCTAGACATTAATGGGAAAGGTTGCTCGAGTTAAAATTATTAAAAATTATGACGATAGCTCGGCGATGTGTTCAGTTACAGTGTTGTCTCGGCCGACTGGTATCAAAGATTTGTGCTCATTGGATATATTAGGCATCCGCGATCCAATTTAAGAAAAGACTCAGAGAGAAATGGATGCAGAGATTGAAAAAACATTCTTAGAGACAGTAGTTATAAATGACGAAGGACGTTACGAAGTAAAATTACCGTGGATCAAAAATCATCCTGATTTAAAAGAAAATAAATACATCGCGGTTTGCCGACTGCACTTACGGTTTAGAACAGGTAGTATTGGCGTAGTAGTGGATATAAGAAAAGCGTTTTTACAAATAAGTATAGATAGATTAGATAGAAATTTTTTGAAATTTTTGTGGTATGATTATCTATAGACATTATTTCTATACACATTGTCGAGTAGTATTTGGTTTAATTTGCAGTCCGTTTATTTTAGCCATTTTAATTAAATTTCACGTTCAAGGAATTTTAGAATCTTTAGATAATACCAATAACATGCAATTCACAAAAGAAAATGTATTAAAATTATTAAATAGTTTGTACGTGGATAATTGTGTATCTAGTGTAGGCACTAAAGATGAACTAAATACGTTTATTTGTGAAGCAAAAACAACAATGTATTCTGATGGTTTTGATTTGCGTGCGTGGAACTACACTCATGATAATAGTGTGAGTTCATCCACTCAAGAATTGGGAATTGTTTGGAATAAAGAAGATGACACGTTATCTTTAAAAATCGCAGATACGGAAAAGATAAATTTGGAGAAAATTATAAAAAGGAAAATTCTTTCAATTTGTCAACAGATTTATGACCTCTTGGGCTCAATATCTCCCGTTTCCCTTTGTCCAAAGATTTTATTGCAGGAAGCATGGGCTAATAAGGTAACGTGGGACGAGGAGGTCAGCGAAGATATTAAACGCCGTTTTTTAACATGGGTAAACGAGACAAAATATTTAAAAGAAATTAAAGTCCCGCGATGTATTATGGGTTTGATCGATGAAAAGGATGAAATATCATTTAATACGTTTTGCGATGCTAGCAAGTTAGCCTACGCAGCTGCCATTTTCGTACGTATATCATCCGCTTCGGGTATTAGAGTATCCTTAGTGCAAGATCGTTGGAGCGGAGTCATACGAGCGGGAGGATTCTCGCCTTCTCCGGTACCCGAAAGTCCTGCTTCGGGGGGAAAAGGCGAACGACCACAATCCGACGATTGTGGCCTTGATGTTCCTCGCATTCCTGGGTTATTAACCCCAGGAGTGATAGGACCGGTCGTAGAGGCAACTTCTCGCTCCCCAGCTCCTGCTGGAGAGCTAAATTGCGCCCCGATTTCACCGCTTCTTGTCACGGAACTCCTGCTCCGGGAGAGATGTTTGTAGGTCCCGGGAAAGGACCAGAACTTGCCGGATGGCGACTCTTAGTATAATCGGGACGCCCCCCCATCTTGACCCGAAGCTCCTGCTTCGGGAGGGGCGGTCTCCGACCGATACGGGCCAGATCGTGGCTCAGACCTCACCTCCTCTTGTCCCGAAGTTCCTGCTTCGGGAGGGGTGGTCTGGGCCCTTGGAGTAGTGGGAGGCGAGAAGGCCCCGATGTCGACTTAGGGCGTCTGAGGGGGACGTATTCCCTCTCGTCCGAATCCGGACCTTCCTCCTCCATTTCTTCTATCACCTCGGAGGAGGGTTCCGGAAGGAACCAACTCGGAGGGATGGGGCGAGCAGATCGGTAACCCCGACGGACTACCGTCAAGGCCAAGCCTGGCCTCCATATCTCCCCGAGCAGCTCCTTAAAACGGGCAACGAAGGATTCCTCTACCAAATTGTCCATCTGGAAAAGATAAAAGAAGGACGAACTATATTAATAGGAAGGGGAAAACTATTTCTCCTTTCGTGGCCTCCCACGCGGTCTTTGTTCTGTTGGGTCCTTTCGACGAGAGGACGTCATGTCTTGAGACGAAGACCGCTGGATCAAAATTTTATTTTTACGCGGACGTCCTCGTTTCCTACCCGGGACGAAACCTAACGCTTCACGAGTATTCTCGGGATCGTCCTGCGCAGAGGACCTCGTTCTAGAATCTCCACCCGATGGTGAACCTTCTCGCATGACAGGTGGGTCACTCGTCACCTGATCGTGATCCAACGGTGGTTGAGGATTCGTCTCTTCTTCTGGTTTCAACGACAGTTGTGATAAAACCTCATCCTCTGGTTCCAGCGTAGAAGTACCCTCCAAGAGATCGTTTTCCTCGGGTTGGACATACGGCTTGAGTTGTTCAGCATGAACTAACTGTTCAATCCCAACTAACTGTTCAATCCCAACTAACTGTTCAATTCCCATTCAACTTCTCTCTCTCTCTCTCTCTCTCTCTCTTTCTCTGTCTTCTCTATACAAGGTAGTTATGTGTCAAATATGATTATATAGGATTCTGATATGATACTCCAAAAATATAAAAAGCAATCAAATAATTTTTGAAAAAGTTTACAGTCTATAATTAGCAGCTTTTTCGAGATCTATTGCATTCGTAAACATAAATCAATTGCTGACAATGGCCATGAATATTGTCTCAATGTTAACTTAATTTTTTTAATGCGTACATATATTTTGTTGCAACTTAATTATTTTAGTTCAATAGAGAAACATTATAAAATTAAATCAAACATACATTTTTTTAGTTCCAAGTAGAGCGTATGTCATAAAAAAAAGTCTATACTGAAAAAAAATTTTATAGATTTAAATAAAGGGTTGATTCGTATACCATTAATTAACCATTTATTCAAAATAAGTAATTTATACATTTAAAATACTGAATGTTTAGTTACATACAGTAAATATTTTTTTTATATATGAGAACTGAGAATTTCAACAAAATATAACATTCAACTGTAGTTTCTTAACTTATTAGACCGTCATTTTCGTAATCTTCAACGATGTAAACGTACACTATATATTATATTGCAATAAATACTAACTATATTTACATATTTTTCCAACATTTTTATTGTAATATATATATATATATATATATATATATATATATATATTATATGTAATATATTTGTATTGTACGAAACGCAATGGTAGTGAATGTTCAACGCACACAACCTGCCGTTCAAGCTTTAGGCATCCCGATCAGAATGTTCATTAGGGTTATTATTAGGACTTAAGGTTAATAAATAGAGAGTGTTTAACTGGTTAATAAATCAGTTACATGCACTCTTCAGCACTAAAAATCTTAATTTTAAAAATTACTTACACAACTAAAACATACTTTAAATGTATTTTATATAAAAGTATAGAATAAGGCAAGTATGGTGTATTAGAAATTCTAATCATTTACAAATATTTGTAACGTAACAAATAAACATAACAAACTCTTCAAATAAACATAACAATTCATTTCAAATACACGGTTGTTTCGAAATTGCAGAATATTTGTTCCTTTTAAAGCTCTATGTTTTTGTTTCAAATAATAGAATTTGAATGAATGTTTGTTGGATTGCAATAAATATACTTTTATGAAATTGACTCATTTACATTTAGATTTGTTTTCAATATGTAGCGCAACGTAAATTATGTTATTAGATAAGTAATATTATGTTTATATAAACTTGTAGTCTTATTGTACATCACAGAAAATAAAGCTGTCTATGACAATCGCGGGAAGAAATTCGTAGAATAATTTTTTTCCATTCATTTCCATTATTTATTAATAATTGTTTTTCATATTCATATTTGTTTATAATATCCACCTATTGTCCAGTACCCAAAGGTTTTGATTTGTTGGCTTTTACAAAAATTTTATTTTATAGAATCTTTAGCAGAGTATTTGTGTGTTGAGCATTATTATACTATTGACAGAAAAATCTAGTTACTTTTTGAATTAACAAAAATGAGATTGTATCTGCATATTATATCAGTCGCCTTACTTTAGTATATTTAAATATTGTTTATGTTTTCTGGAGTTCTTATCATAAATATAATGGTGATGATTTGAGGAAATTACATTTTTATAGCGAAAACCATAAGAACACCGTAAAAATCTGGTTTTTCTAAATTATCTTGTAAAATACGACAAGTTTCAAAAAGGATTGTTAAGAAAAGTTATATATTTTATCAAAAAACACATTTTTTATTCTATACATTTTTCTGTACCAAGAGTTCCCAAAAAAATACATTCAAACTAACGGAGGATATAGAATAGTCAATGAGAATATTACGGTGAAGTGCATTGTTGTTAATAAAAAACGTTTAAAGAAAAAATATATAGATTAAAAAATATGTATGTTTTAATGATATTTTGAACTTTTAGTTAAATCATTTAATAAGTTAGAAAAACAATATTTTCACGGGGTATTAATGTGATTTATTATAAAATTGAAATTATCACCAATTTTTACTACCATATATATAATCAGAATCCTAATAAACGTATATATAAAAATTTTAATAAAAATCGCGTTAGTCGACTACTTGAAAAATTTGGTAGCTCTTTGCTATAAGAGATTTTCTCAGCTGTGATGTTTGCCAGTTTTCCTTAAAGTTGCCATAGCTTTCAAAACTTCGAGCTGCTTGCTAGCTGCTGCGAGACTATATATAAAACAATTGAATTGTACTTTTATCGACTGCCCATATACAAATTATTAAATATTTTTCTATCGATCTTATAGTCCAATCAATTCAATCTAAAAATAAAATAAAAATAAAAATAAAAAATAAAATAAAAATTAAAAATGAAATTAAAATTATAATGACAGTCAGACTGTCCTTGTTTACATTCACCCCCGTAGACTAATCTGAAAATAAAATATTAGCTGAAAAAATTCTTTGTTAGCTGACTTGTCCAACGTTTCGAGCTCGCTACGGCCCTGACTGTCCCTGATGACTGTCCCTGTCTCTGAGTCCCTGATGAGGAGCCGCAGCGAGCTCGAAACGTTGGACAAGTCTTCAATTAGATAAGGGTGTTGGGGACAGTCAGACTGCACTTTACTAACAAAGAATTTTTTCAGCTAATATTTTATTTTCAGATTTTCTCAGCTGTGATGTTTGCCAGTTTTCCTTAAAGTTGCCGTAGGTTTCAAAACTTCGAGCTGCTTGCTAGCTGCTGCGAGACTATATATATATATATATATATATATATTTATATTTATACATGTAGCAATAAAATTTCTTTTTGATCAGTACAAGCTACTCATCTTTTATTGCACCCCCCGCTGCCAGCCTATTGTCTCGACAAGCTTTTCCTCTGCACGCGCCGAAGACAGCCCCCCCCTCGATCGCACCGTCGCACGAGCTCGAAAAACATCTGGAATATCGTACGAAACGGCCAGTACCTCGCTTTGGTCGCCATAGGCTCTCGTTTTCAGCCGAAAATTTTTACTGCAGTCTGGCCCATAAGCGTCGGCGATCTCCCCTTATTATCTCTGATGTAACTATCTTGTTTGAAAATTTAACAAAAAAAGATGGTAAAATAGAATGCTGATTTACCAACCAACCTATGAAAATGCGAATATTTGCGCGCGCGCCCGTGTGTGATTACGCAAATTATTACTTTTAAATCAAACGTGTGTGTAATCTGCTACCCGACTAAGCTTCTCATAACATCCGTGTGGATGGGCAATTAAGAAAAAGTGAGAGAGGGACGGGCAGTAATAAAATGAACTCGTGCCGCACGTACATTAAGGGTCCGTTCGGAAAGGTCTCCGGTAAGTTGCTGATAAGTAGATATGGCAATCTTGGAATGTATTTTCCTATACTCCCCATGTAAATGTCATAAATGGTTATGAAACCGCCAATTTTCTGCCGTGGACGTAATCAGTGGAGATACACGGTGAGGTACGGTATTTTGACCTACTGGTGACTTACTTATCCGTTGAGTTTGCTTCAGTAAGCAGCTGGTCGCGCTCATTTTTATAAAGCTGGTCGTGCACATATACATGTAAGTAAGCAAGATTAATGTAAAAGTTTGCATGTGTATTACAGATATAAATTTAAAGAAAAGACTTTTTAAAGAAGATTTCAAATCGAATTTTCATAGTTTTATTACAAAATGTGTACTTAATAACCAGTTTTCTTTATTAATTATGAATCAGAATTATTTATAATTATGAATTTTACAAATTTATATCTAATTATTTAGTACGTATTATATTGTAACGGTTCAATTTGTGTCTTGTATGTATTATATGTTTATTGCGAACACTACCGCACTGTACATGAGACGTTGCGACACGTGATTGGGTATCCCTACTATTGGAAGAGATGCGAAGTTGTAAATATTAGGTTAAGCGTTGGCTCGATTTCGATGTAATCGACAGATCGCAGTCGGGAGACTTAGCCAATAGAAGCTCCCAACTTGTTAAGAGTATTCGCGAATGAGAAAGATCCCGAGAGGTTCCGGGTGACCGAGCTTGGCACAAAACAGCACGTTATTGACGGGAAGCCTGTATCGAGAGGGTCCCGCAAATTTACTGGATTTTCGATCCGAAGAGTTCAACGGACGACTTCGCCGTTGCTTCAACCATCTCTGGTATAAATCAAGTAAATGCGTTAGTGAGCGATTGTTAATACCACACGTATTGTAAAAAATAATTGGGAACAATTTCTTTTAATATATATATTCCTATATGTAGACACTCATCATCCCTGAGGTATCATGTAAAAAAAATATAGATGTAAATAATTGAATCAATGTGCTAAGATTAATAAACAAGTTATTACAATATATATATATATATATATATATAATTCATAAATATAAATAATTCTGTTAATTGTGTTACGAAAGTTATATATATATATATATATATATATATATATATATATATATAGGGGTATTGTTAAAGCGAATAATGTTTTGAATATTAATAATAGATGAGCCAGTAGAATCAAGAAGGGGAAGGCCTGAAATAAATTGAGAGCTCTGGTTAGTGATATTTTGCAAATTATTAATTTCTTTTTCGTAGAACTAAATATTAAATCTTATAATTAATGCGTTGTATATAGTTAATTAACAAATAAATAAATATATGATAATTTATGCGTGGTATATAACGAATAATGTAAAGAAAAGAAATAAATTATTTTATAATGTAGAAAAGAAAAAGGACGAATTGAAAAGGCATCCGGCCGCTGTCACATTCTTGTTTAATTATAGTTCGTGTAAGAGTGGACACAGCCTGCCAAGCACCAAGTTCGGCTTAAGAATGGCCACAGCCCGCCAGTCACCAAGCTCGGTTTAAGAGTGGGTAAAGCCCACCAGTCACCGAGCTTGGTTTAAGAGTGGGCACAGCCCGCCAATTAAAATAAGAGATTAATTACAAATCACACACTTTCGGTAGTGAAAACGATAGACGTATGCGCACTTGGTATCTGCTTCGGCTGAAGGTTTAAGAAAGATTGAAAGTTGATACTGCTCCGGCCCGCCTTTTATAGGCGATATGGCAGAAAATATCACCGCGCCATCTATTATTAGTTTTTCGTACTTTTATAAATAATGCTTTTCCGAACATATCCCGCCCGCTTCGTCTTCATTTAACGAATTTTCCTGATCGTAGATGTTTGATGGGTAGCGCACTAATCCATGTAATAGGGCGCTTCAAGGTCGACGTGGCTGTTTTGATGGTGACTATTCGAACTAATCCATCGTCTCCTGGGTGGACGTTAATGATTCGATCCAAGGGCCACTTACCTGGAGGATATTGATCACCTTTGATTATAACTAGTTGTTCCACCTAGTAATTCTGTGATGTGCTACGCCATTTGGATCTTTCTTGTAGATGGTGAAAATACTCTGTTGACCATCTTGTCCAATAGTGGTCACGCAATTTTTGTAGTAGCTGGAAACGGGCGAGTCTCTGCTCGGGCACATTGGGTAGTGTTGCCTCCGGGATAAGAGTGCGTTCTGCATTCTTTTGCAACTCTTAATCTCTATTAAAACGGTAGTTAACTCTTAAAAAGTAAGAGTATAATTTCCGATTATTCTAATCAAATCATGCTTAGCAGATCGTACACCAGCGTTCCACAAACCTCCAAAGTGCGGCGTGCCGGAAGGAATGAATAACCGATTGGTTCCTTGATTTGCGAAGACCTCAGCGACCTCGTGGTAGAATTGGGAGGCTAAACGAAACATGATTGATAACTCCTTGGCAGCGCCTAGAAAATTACTTCCGCAGTCACTATAGGTACTCTGGCACAAATCTCGACGACAAATCGACGATATGCGGCTAGGAATGATGCTGTACTAAGGTCGCTGACTGCATCCAAATGGATGGTTTTAGATGCTAAACACACAAACAATGCTATGTATCCCTTGTAGGATCGGTCACATTTTCCTTTGGTTTTCCGCAATTTGATGGGCCCGGCATAGTCTAAGCCAGTTACAGCACATGCCCTTTTTGGAGTAGTGATACGATCTTGGGAAAATCTCCCATTAGCTGTTTACTTATGATGGGTCGCGCTCGACAACATTTCACATACTTGCGCACGTAGAGTTTCGCCATTCTTGATGCCGCAAGGACGTAGACGCGAGTACGGAGAAAGCTTAAGGTGAGTGATGGACCACCATGGAGAGCCCGTAGGTGAGCTTCCTTTAAGTATAACTTCTGAGCCGTTTTTGGAAGGATGGCAGGATGTTTTGAAGTAAAACTGAGATTAGAATGACGAAGCCGTCCACCAACTCACGAGGCCATTGTTGTCAAGGAATGGGTTCAGTCGTTTGAGTGGGCTTTTCAACGGTATCACTGTCCCCCTTTACAAGGATGCTAACTCCGGCGGGAATGATATTTCTTGTATGCATTTTATATTTACTTCTCGAGCGTGGGATAGTTCCTGCGTTGATAAGAAGCCTTGCATGAAGTGTTCTCCATTCCGTTTTCGCCGGCAGTTAATTTTGAATCTCAGAATCCATGCCGTTACTCTTGTCAAGCTTGATAAGGTTGAAAATCGGTCAATCAAGCCATTTGGTAATGCCTGCTGACTTGGTGTTTTAGATTGTACGGCGATGAAGTGTTGTAATGAAGACTGCGATGATTCTAGTTTATTAGTAGGCGACGTGGTTTGGCCTGTCCTCTAGTGGGTGAGTGATTCACTGAGCCAGGCTGATTCGTGCCACCATAAAGGTGATGACATTAGATTAATTGGTGGAATGCCTCGGGTGGCCAAATCCGCGGGGTTTTCGTTTGTTGACACGTAATTCCAAGATGCGGTAGACAATTCATTTTGTATAAAGGAGACCCAATTGGCTATAAAAGTTTTCGAATTGCTAGAGTGCTTCTTGAGCCAGGCTAACACAACTTGGCTATCGCACCAGGCGTAGATTGGGACTCCTGTAAGCCATTTCATTTTTAGGAGGTGTCTGATTACTCTTACTAGTACTGCGCTCCATACAACTACAGATTAGGAACAGTGACAGTTTTGATTGGAGATACTTTGCTTTTAGCCATCAGCCAAGAAACTCGATAATGATTTGTGTCCGTATGCACCCTTATATAGACAGCTGCTGCGTAGGCACGCTTAGAGGCGTCTCCGAATCCGTGAATTTCTAACCTAGACTCTTGAGTGCATCTCAGCCAACAAGCAATAGTAAGTTCGGCAAGAGTTGTCCAAGATCGATACATGTCAATGCATTGATTAGCTAATTCATGGAGCAGTGGTTCATTCCAGGTCACTTTTGCTAACCAAATATCTTGTATTAAACTTTAGTAGCTATTGAGATTGGCGATAACCAACCGAGAGGATCGTATAGGCGTTACAGTCCGGACAATACAGTCTTCTTAGTGATCACCGTGCATGTAATGTCAATCCTAGATATATTCGGCGAAAAGCTATCCAACTCAGGGTTCCAAATTAAACCCAGTGTAGTCACAGATTCATTAAATTCGATCACACCAGATGATTTTGCTTGAGAGGTAGTGCTAGGTGTTACGAACAGAATAATTTAACACAATAAGTTTAAGTGTGTAGAAATTAAATATAATATAAAAAGTGAATTATTTACGTTTAATGTTTAAGTTTTTTGAAATAAGATATAGAGATTAAGCAGTATTGTAAAACGATATTGTGAACAAAATCGTAAATGTAAATTTGCGAAGTGACCGATGATTCTGATGCTACATGAAACGTGATGGCTAAAAGAAAAAAGAAAATTTATGTATTTCTGTATTGATAATGTAAGAAGGAGTCAGAGTTCTGGAAAATATTAATTTATAGTTGTAAGTAAATTTATTAAGAATTTGTGAAATATAATTTATATTATTAATCTATTAAATAGTTTTATACTATTAAGATTTTCTAGTTTTTCTAAATTAAAACTATGCACCTCTAGTCTTTATAGAATAGCGAATTAGTGTACTGATTCGCTTGTAGCCTAGAAGCCATAATTTACGTGCTCAAATACGTTCGAGGCCATGATTTTCTGAAAGAAAATAATACGAAAAATTTAATTTTTTATACGTGCACTGTTATTACAGTGGGCGTGAGGCTGCGTTGCTAGCTTATAGAGTTTTGAGGTTGTTCACGCGCGTGATAAAATTTATCTTTCGTAGAAATTCGATGCATAAGAAGGGGCGGTGCCATATAAATGATCGCTCGCCCGATAAATGACACATTTTGACTCTGACCCTTTAGAAGGTAAGATCGTCGTGTATTCATATATATTAATAAACAAAATATTTAAAATTAAACCCCAGTTTTTGTTCCTTTTCACTAGGAATTAGCGACGGGTCATTAGCATGTTATATCATACCATTTACCTAGTTCAAATCCTCCAAAACGTAGTAGGAATATAAGCTGATTCCGTAGCTCTATAGCACTTTAAAGGTGATCGGTTCCAGCTAAAACATCGACATACGTGTTATCACGCAGGTACACTGATGCTTCAGAAAAATTGGCTCCTTCGTTCACAACGAGTTCTTGAAGAGTTCGCAAAGCGAGGAAGGGTGCACACTCCATAAAATCCGTTGTAACTCATAATCTTCTGGGTGCATCAGAATTTACCGATACATTTTAACAATGTCAGCCAGCAAAACGTATTGGTAACGACGCCATTCGATTAAGACCAAAGTAATGTCTCGTTGAAGTGGCGGACCGGATTGTAAATAGTGATTCAGACATATTTTGCTGCTCGTTAATCTCTATGTGAGCTTCTGTAATCAGCCCAATAGGCTCGTAACTTATCAAGAGTTCATCAAAGCACAGTCTTGTTGAAGTGTTCAGCTAAATTTTCCTTAGCTTTGCGGATGAGTCGCTTAATACTGTCTGCCCGAACAGTTTGCTCCCTTATTAGTTTGTTTAACGTAGCGAGTGCCATTGTGTCAACGTCGTGTGTAAATACGGAATTTTTTCCATTTTTTTAATTTTAAATTATTGGTAGATTATTATTATTATTCTTTTTAAATTGAATTTATTTATTAAAGTTGTTTATGCGTCATGCATTTATGTCGACCGGAAACTTGTAATATTTGTAAAGTGTACAAATCGTTCAATATTCAGAAACTCACTTACCAGCACTAACCCTTCTGATCCGGCTCGAAGGAACAAAAATGTTACGGAAGTTTTATATGTAGGGGGGTTGCTACGGAGAATAATGTTTGAATAGATGAGCCAGTAGAATCAAGAGGGGGAAGGTCTGAAAAAAATTGAGAGCTCTGGTTAGTGATATTTTGCAAATTATTCATTTATTTTTCTTAGAACTCCATATTAAATCTTATAATTAATGCGTTGTATATAGTTAATTAACAAATAAATAAATATAATTTATGCGTGGCATATAACGAATAATGTAAAGAAAAGAAATAAATTATTTTATAATGTAGAAAAGAAAAAGGACGAATTGAAAAGGCACCCGCCCGCTATCACATGCTTGTTTAATGATAGTTCGTGTAATTTGTGTTCGCCAAGCACCAAGTTTGGTTTAACAATGGCCACAGCCCGCTATTCGCCGAGTTCGGCTTAAAAGTGGGCACAGCCCATCAATTAAAATAAATTAATTACAAATAGATTAATTACAAAGTCTTTTCTTTGAATTCAAATGTGTAATACATATGAAAACTTTTACACTAAGCTTGCTTAGACACATGCATGTATATGGGTGCGACCAGCAGCGACCAGCTGTTGGACAGAGTTTTGTAAAAATGGGCGCGATCAACTGCCTACTGAAGCAAACTCAACGGAACGATATCCTAGTAAGTGACCAGTAAGTCAAAATACCGTACGTGACCGTTTATTTCCACTGATTATGTGAACGGCAGGAAAACTGTCAGTTTCATAACCGTTTATGACATTTACATGGGGATTAGAGAAAAAGGCATTCCAGCATTGCATGAACTAAAAAGCATGCCTATACATGGCAAAAATTATTTACAACTGATAAAACTACATTTTGATTTTTATATACAATTTTCCCTACTTATTTTTATGTCCTTGTGCATGTAGTACCAGTTACATCCGTCATGAACTCCTTTTAACATTTTTTGAATAATTTCAATAATAGATTTCATTTATGTTTTATTATTTTAAAAATATTTTAATCTCGCTGAAAAAGGATTCTAAAAGTTTATGTAAATACATTAAAGATTTTATGAATTGCTATGATGCTTCTTCAATATAAAATGTTCTATTAAAGCTTATTAAAATAGAATTAATTTAATAAAATTGAATTTCTCGTATTAAATTTTATTTTAATAGACTTTAAAAAAGAATTATGTCATATTAGTATATTAATAATTGAATTAAATGAAATATAAAATTAAAATTTATTGTAATAAACTTTAAATTAATAAATATTTCTATTGTCTTACAGTCCAATTAAATAAATTAAATTTAATACATAACTAGCATTATAAATTTCAATTAATTATATATTTAAATATATTAGTATTGGTATAAATATATATTGATATTATTATATATTAATTTTAGTTTATTTCATTTCACTGTAAGAGCAATAGAAATATTTATTAATTTATGTAAATACAGTCGATATAAGCACAATTAAAGTATTTTACTAAACTTTAATATAAATTTTTTGGATTAAGAAGCCTCGTAGGAATAAATTAAATCTTTTTATCCATCAATTAGCTTGAATAACCCATTTTCAGCAGTGATGATTATTAACATTATTAAACAAATTTATATATATATATATATATATATTTATATATTTATATATATATATATATATATATATATATATATATATATATTTATTAAAGAATAATTTTTAATTATCTTTACTATATTAGTAATATGTATCGCCTTGAATATTAATATTTGTTATCAGAAAAGTTATTATAAATGACAAAAATGCATTTCAATATTGCCATATATACGTACTGGCTACCTATTATCGAACTTTCAGATGCTACATTTTACTCGCAACTACTCGCTACAGAGCAAGGCAATGAAATATGATCCTGAAATAAGAAGCTTTGATAAGGAACTTTTTTTCGTGTATAAGATCGAGCGCTACATAGACGTAGTATATATACATGTAGCAATAAAATTTCTTTTTGGTCAGTACAAGTTACTCATCTTTTATTGCACCCCCCGCTGCCAGCCTATTGCCTTGACAAGCTTTTCCTCTGCACGCGCCGAAGACAGTCGTCTCCCCCCTCGATCGCACCATCGCACCAGCTCGAAAAACAACATCTGGAATATCGCACGAAACGGTCAGTACCTCGCTTTGGCCGCCAGAGGCCCTCGTTTTCAGTCGAAAATTTTTATTGCAGTCTGGCCCATAAGCGTCGGCGATCTCCCCTTATTATCTCTGATAATCGTTTATGACATTTACATGGGAAGTATAGGAAAATGCATTCCAGCATTGCCATATCTACTTATCGGCAGCTTACCGGAGGCCTTTCGGAACAGACTCATGAACTAAAAAACATTCCTATGTAGGGCAAAAACTATTTACAACTTATAAAACTACATATTGACTTTTATATATAACTTTCCCTACTCATTTTTTTCTGCTTGTGCATTTAGTACCAATGACATCCGTCATGAACTCTTTTTAACCTTTTTTGAATCAAATGCATTGCTTATTGTAGACAATTTTGAATAACTGATAAACAGAAATAATTATAGATTTCATTTATATTTTCTTACTTTAAAAACATTTTATTCCTGCTGAAAAAGGAATATAAAAGTTTATGCAAATACATTAAAAATGTAAAAAAAATGCAAAAAAAAATAAAACATTTTTTTTCAAAGTTGTAAAGTAGAATACTGCCTTAATTCACTCAATAAATAAAATAATATTTTTGAAGTTGCATTATTCTCTAAAAATATGATTCCACAAAAAAAAATCTATATTATTCAATGCTCTAGGACATGGAAAAGTTTTTAGCCTTTTTATATTATCTTTCTTTGTAAGTATTTATTTTGTTGCTTAGTATTTAATAGATCACTTATTTCATTATTGAGATTCTCATCTTTAATTGTAGGTCTGAAAGTTCTAAGTACTTCTAATAATCTGTGAATTTTTAAAAAAGAGAATTTGAAAATCTTTTCAGCTTCACTTAAACCAACAAAGAAATCATCACAATAAACTCTAATTTTAAAAAATAAGCAAAAAGGCAACTACATTTAATAAAAGATAATGCCTTTCATAGGGCGTTCTAATTTTAAGCTTTTCTATTAAAAATAAAAATATTAATGCTACTCTATCTGCACTCCATGGACCAAATGTTTCAAGAATATGTAAAAAATCCTGGATCATATCACAAAGCATTTCACTGGGATCAGGAATCTTTTTAATATCTTCTAAAAAATCTTCACTATAAATTTTGTATAATTCAAACATTGAACTATAGAATATTAACTTATTAGACAGTCATTTTCGTAATCTTCAACTATGTAAACGTACCCTATATATTATATTGTAATAAAGAATAAATATATTTACATATTTTTCTCATGTATTATATATATTAAAACCTCTAATAGTATAATAGGTTTTGATAGTTTCATGATTAATTTTTTACCATTTTTTTCATAGTTCATGCTTGCTGTAAGATCGCTGCGATATTAATGTCTGCTGCAATCGTGCGGAAATCTAAATGCGTTGTCGCAGCAAGCTTTCTACCAGAAAAATTGCTATGTGAGTACCATAACGGCGATCGTGGATAAACCTCCGAATAACAACCATAACGGATTCGTCGATTTTTTTTTTTGGTTGTTGATTAACATTATCGTAGTGGCATTTGATGGAAATTTAATTTTTATGTCAAAAACTATAAATACATAGTCTTTTCGAAAATATCTCAGGAAATAATAAAATTTAGAAGAAAAAAAATTTTTTTAAATGCACATCTGATTAAAATACAATTTTTTTCTTCTATTGAATTCGTCTTTACTAACAATATTTCTCGAGAAAAATGTATAGGAAGGTATCTGTGCTGAGTATATGCAAGGAACCGTTTAGGGAACCCCGAGACGGAATTGTTAAACTTTTATCCAGAAATATTGTTTGCACTAGAAAGAGTATAGAACAAACAATATACATTTTAATGAGCTCTAGAATTTTGGTTTTAAATATGTTGCAACATATTTTGTTTTCTAAGAGAAATGAAAAAAACTATAACTTTTATAGAATTTTTGTGGATTTAGGAATAAATATTCACTTTACGTCTTATATACATAAATATTGAGATAAATAGAGCGGGAGAACTATCTCGAGATTAACTAAGGACAACCACACCACTGACAGTGTTTCAGGGGCACTGAGGTAGGATTCTTGACTTCTCTTGCAAAAATATGATTGTGTAAAAAATACTCTATGTATAAAAATATATTACCTATAGATAATTTTAACTTACATTAATTAATTATTTGATAAGTCGATTACGCTACTGAATCGTCATCGAATTGAAAAAATACAACTAAAATAAAACTATTATTAAAACGGGTCGCATTGACATAATTTGAATATTTTGAATTAATAAATATGTTTATTGGTCTTACAGTCTTTATAAAATATCATATATTAGCTAAAATAAGGACAGTCTGACTGTCATTATTTTAGCTAATATATGGTATACGATAAACATATTTATTAATTTAATTCAGAACAGTCGACATAAGTACAATTTTTAATTTGAATATTTTGAATTTGAATGCTATTTAACCCGAGAAAAGTTTAGTAGAAAATTATTTTAATAATTTTTGAAAAGATTTTATAATTATTATAATGTGATTTCATTTTAACGAATAAAATTTAGTTTTCAAGGGTAATTTTTTCAAAGTGTATTTTTTCACAGTAATTGTAATTTGAAGAAAACTTGTAATTGTAAATTGTAATTTTACATTGTAGTTTATCAACCAAAATTTAATTACATAGTTTTAAGCTTTTGTCATATTTATAAAACTAATACACGATTAAAGATTATTTATTAGGACCACTTTAATTAAAACAATAGTTGGCTCACGCACAAACAATTTAGAAAAAAATCATTTGAAGTTTACCGGAAATTATAAGTTTCAACCTTCGAATTTTTTGTCAGTCTAATAGAATACGAAGTTGAAATTTTGTAAAATGAATTTTTTCAAAAAATTAAAAAAAAAATTTGTATTTAATTCGTTATTTGTAGTTAATTCGACTACAATTTTATATAAACATGATTTTATCTGATACTATAATTTACAATGTACTAAACACGTAAGTACAATGTACTAAAGTTATTATAAAATTTCCTCAGAGAGTGAGTCACCTCACGAACACTGAGGAACTCAAATTGTGTTAGATAAGAAATATTTTATATTTTGTTCTAATTACGTTTAGATTATAGAGAGTACCCGTTTTTTTAGTAGATCCCTCTCTATAAAGAAAGAACACATTTTGAGTTATCCTCCACATTTTTAACTATATTAGGTACCTTGGTTTTTTTTACACGATGGCCAAAAGATCTACTTCTCCCTCCTCTAAACACCGTCGACTCCGGTTGACCAGTGGTGTTCATATCTGGCGGAAGGGGAAGTCGATGAATACCTCCATCATCTGTCTCTACGAAGCGATAGCACTATTTTTGAACGGCTTCGCAGAATGAACAATTGGTTGAAGGGAGGATACGATCCGGATGACTTCATTGAAGAAAAAGATGAAGACCCAGGTCGTGTTTTTCTTAAGCACGAGTCAGCCAGGAAATCCTTCATTTAAAGGATTATAGCTCAGGGTGATCCATCCTGGCTAGACTCTACAGCTGATGGAGAAGAGAGGCATTCGTTGGAGTCATTGGAGCATGATGAAGAGGTCCAACGGAATTTAGATGCCTCTATATTACGCTTGAGGGTGGGTTTGACGATCCAGCCTGGTGTGGATGAGGAGACTACTGCAGGAGGCCTACTACTTCCACAAGAACAGTCGGGATAGACGACCCCACCCCCGTCGGCAAGCGTAATCGCTAATTCCCCACCTGATAGTCTACCTCCATGAACAATGGAAGATATTGCTTGGTTTATAACAGTACAAGACCTCCGAACAAAGAGGTTAGAAGAAGCAATTGTTGCCATAACCAATCAATTATTTCCTCTGTCGCAAGTTCGTTCCGCACCGGTCAGCAGTACACGACTGGCTGATGACCTTGCACGGAAGAAGGTACAAATACATGACACATTTGTGTGTCATGCATCCACAGTGCAGGAAGAATCGTCAGTCTCCCTGCAACCTCCAACCAGTGGAGTTTCTACGCTACGTTCAAGTCCTCGAGTCCGTGAACGTGGCTGGAGGGGGGGGGCTTCTCGAAGCCACCAGAAACTTCGAGGATTACGCTGTCCGGAGGATTGCCCAGTGATAAGTTAGAAGTCATTGGGGGATCCAAGAGGGATATAGGTCTTGTGGTCAGTAAATGGGATATTCATTGCGAGGATTCCCATCAGGACCTAGAATTATTCCTCAAGCGGATTGACGAGCACCAAAACAGTTCACAGATATCTGATGAAGAATTAACTCAGGCGCTTTCTGAAGTATTCAAGGGGAAGGTAGAGTCATGGCTTGATGCTTTGAAAAAAAGAGGCATAACCACCTGGAGAGTCCGTACCGCTGCAAAAATATGGTACGGAGCCGGTCAGAATATCGAGGAAAATGGTTAGAGAGACTGAAACTTGAACCCAAGGAGCCAATAAACCTTCGAGTGATTATATCGCTTGTCTCCTCGATATTTGATCGGTTAAATCCACTTCTCCCCGAGACAGAGCTGTTGGATAGACTGCTGCATAACACACGCCCCGAAATCCAGCAAAGGATACTAAGGAAGTCCATTAGCAATGTGCAGAAATTTCTAAATTTGGCCAGAGATGCTGAATTTGCATTGGAGTGTGAAAAATGCTATCACACTCTTCCTTCGCCGGATAAGGCGATTTTGCCGACGAAGCCGCATATAAATCGCCGAATTCCAAGCGGGCCACAACTAAAGTGGCTGCAACTGTACATCAGGAAAATCCTGATCAAGAAAAGAGGATCAATCCTGACATGTCAGAAGTGTTAAAGTTCTGGCTCGCATGGAATCAAAATTCGGGCAGGTGGGAACGTCTAGTAGACCATATACTTCTCAGGGTGATCGAAGGCCGAAACCAGCAGAAGAAAGAAGAGGGCATTCGAAATCGATCCGCCAACCCTGGAGGCGGAATCGAACACCTCCTAAGAAGAAATCTGGTAGAACTACCAGTCCGGAGCGTCCTTACAAAGCTCCGGAGGGCCGCACAGTGGGAAATAAATGCGATTTTGTGTCAAAATCGTATATCTCTTGAACGACTAGAGATAAATGAATGAGTAAGGGATCAAATTCAAGGTAAAATCATAGAAAATAAAGAAATAAAGGAATGTGTATGTTTATATGTATGTATGTATATATGTATGTAGGTATATATATATATATATATATATATATATATATATATATAAGAACGAGATTTGTTTCATTTTTAGATAATGCAATTAAATTTATAAATGCATTTTGATAAATTGTTACTATTTTTTTCTTATTTTGTATGTTATTCTCTTTCTTTTCATATGTATTACAAAAGATACATGATCTTGATACTAAAACTTTAAGTTTGAACACTTGAAATTTCAAACTTAGTCGAGTTTCAGTATTCGATAAATAAATTTTTATAACATCCACATATTTTTCTCTTACCGTACTGATCTTAAGCTTTAATTTATTGTTTGTCTGAATAATTTATCTTTTCTTTTTCTGGAGATATTTGATTTTGAAACAGCAATTTTTCTCAATTTTCAAAGAAATATAAAGATATATAAACATAACATATTCTTCAATTTAAGCTACTTTTCATTAATTTATCAAGTATCATTGATGAGCTACATGATTTTAAAATCAAATTTTTTAAATTTTTTAACAAAATTTGCATTTCTTTCGACTTTTTTTTATTAATAAATGTGTTATAATTCTAAACCTATCTATGTTTTTTATTCTACCTTCTTTGCCCTTAGTTTTGATCTTTTTTTAAATATATCTTTTACCTATTAAAAGATATATAACTTTCAAGAAAATTTTATTGCTTAATTACATTTTTCAAAGTAATTTAGAAATTTTTATTACATGTCAATAGTTTTCCTTTATTCTCTATGATTTTACCTTGAATTTGATCCCTTACTCATTCATTTATCTCTAGTCGTTCATGAGATATACGATTTGGACACAAAATCGCGTTTATTTTCCATTGTGGGCCGTCCACCAGATAAGAAGAAGAGTTCTAACGGTCTGATAAAATGTTACAAGTGTGGTGAATTAGGTTACCGCACTTATAACTGCCCGAAGTGTTCGGGAAACGGGAATTAAGGCGACCACTAGGGGTCAGGTCGACTTGTAATTCAAACGTGACCCCGGACAAGAATATTCGAGGACCTCTTTCGTCGAATTCTCAGTTGTCCTCGACTAATCAGACTCAAGAAAGTTCTGATTCAGTTGAGGAAATACCGTCGACTGACGAAAGTGACAGCGGCGAATTATATCTCGGCCAAATTGCAGCGCGGCCGGAAGAAGTGCGCTGGTGGATTCCGGTACGAATTGCTGACTACTAAATACGTGCATTGTACGACACCGGCGCGTCTCGCACTGTCATGGACGAGATCGAGCTACAATTCGCAACGGCTTGCCAGCGAGAGTTCTACCCAGCGTTTGGAGTTTGTGCTACAGACCCAGGGAACTCTCCGCTTTACGTCACGGGTCTCGTCGAACTGCCGTTGAAATTGACAGGGATCATGCGCGATGTGTTGGTCGCTGTGATCCGAAACCTAGAAGTAGATTGCTACGTAGGAGCAAATTTCGCACGAGCGTTCCGAACCTTCCATGGTCCGATTGATAGTTCGTGGTGGGTTAAAGTAGCAAATAAACGGGTCAGGATGAGAGTAGCCGCAGTCACATGAAATCCAACGACTGATACGGTTGCGATTGACTGATGGCTTATCTTCTGAAATTATTCGAGTAGGCGAGATAAACTCAGAAGAAAATATTGGTTTTGATCTGATCATGGAGTTTTCGAGGTTAGCATCCATTTGTCTCGCAGATATATCATGATAGGAACAAGAACGTATGAAGAAGCTCTTAATTAAAATCTTGCCAGCGGCAGAAGTGCCACTGGGATGTACAACGTGGGCGGAACATATAATAGATGCAGGAGATGCTCGCCCTATAAGTCAAAAGGCATATCCAGTCTCTATGAAAATACAACAGGAGCTGCATTCTCAAGTTAGAGGAATGCTGGAGACTGGAGTAGTCGAACCATCCACAAGTGGATTTTCAAGCCCAGTGGTGATGGTACATAAAAGCAACAGGAAATATACATTTTACATCGACTTTCAAAAAGTTAATTTAGTTTCGAAACCTGATGCATACCCGTTACCTAACATGGACCAGATTCTAAGGAAGCTACAATCAGCTAGATATATTTCTACCTTAGATCTGAGTAGTGCGTACCATCAAATACCACTTCATCCGGAATCCAAACCGATAACGGTATTTACGGTACCTGGAATGGGATTGTTCCAGTTTACCATGATGCCTTTTGGTCTATCTCACGCTGAAGCATCGTTCCAACGACTGATAGACCTAACTATCGGACCAGACCTCGAGCTAAATGCCTTTTCATATCTTGACGATATTATCTTCGACACCGAGATATTCGAAGAACACTTACACTGGATACGTCGTGTTCCATTGCCGAACAACTCACACGTCTAACTCGAAAGGACTGTCGTTACGAGTGGACCGAGGAACAACAAGTCTCTTTCGAAAAGCTTAAATCAATAATCGCTTCGGCACCCGTCCTGCATAGACCGTCGTTTGATATCCAGTTTACCGTGCAAACAGATGCGAGTCATATTGGCACCGGAGCGGTCCTTACGCAGAAAGTCGATGGACAAGAACGGGTGTTGAAGTTCGCGAGTAGAGCACTCTCCCAAGCTGAAAAAAACTATTGCGTAACCGAGTGAGAGCTTAGCTGTCATATGGGTTATGGATAAGTTCCATCCTTATATAGAAGAATATCATTTCCGTGTGGTTACGGACCACAGCAGTTTGAGGTGGATTCGTACGATGCAGAACCCAGTTGGCAGAGGGGCTCTAAGTCGCACGAGGGGCTCTAAGATTGCAAGGGAAAAGTTCTGATGTAGAGCATCGTAAAGAGACGTTGAAAAAAAGCTCTTTCTAGAATGTTCGAGGGAGACGATCTATTTTGCTCAATTGTAACCTAGGCTAGAGATACCCAGGATGAATAGTATCTACAATAGTTCAAAAACGTCCAAAATCGTTCCAACGATTATCCGAAATGGAAAATAATAGGGGGACAATTATACTGTTATCGTCAAGATGAAGTCCTCGAAGTCATCATGGGCGATGAGGACGCTCAAAAGATCGTCGTTTCTAAGGAACGTCGTGACACAGTTCTTAAAGAATGTCACGATAATCCTACAGCCGGACATCAAGGACGTGAGAAAACTTTCACTGGAGTCAGCAAATATTATTACTGGCCTGGATTTTATAAGAAGGTTCAAGAATATGTGTAAAACTATCTTATATGCCAAAAAGTCCAAGGTAGACCAAAGAATACCTACCGGATTAATGGATCGGAGAGTTGTAGAAAGACTTTGGTAAATGGTCGCCGATGATATTACCGGACCATTTGTGAAGAGTCGCTATGGATTTAAGTATATCCTAATGTTTCAAGACTTGTTTACACGATGAGTCCAATGTATTTCCATCCGTAAAGCAAATGCCATGACGATCCTCAAAGAATTTAAAGAGATGATCGTACTCAAATTCGGCGAGCCAGAGGTCTTCCTGTCGGATAATGATACAGAATTTAAAAATCGTACGATTGATGAATACTTAGTGGAAGCGAGTAACTTCATATCTTTAGCTCACCATACCATTATCCGACTGGTAGTTCCACTGGATTCTCTTCCGCTCTATTGAATTTCGGACGAGAGTTGACTTCGCCAGGAACTCTCCGCTGCAGACAGGATCAGACTACGGCGGAAACTCAACAAAAAGAAAGAGAGAGTTCCCGGCTAGCGAAAATGAGTAAGTCGAGAGAGCTCCGAGAGGCCGCTAAGAAACAACAGCATCGCCAAGCAAATTGTTATTATGCCAGGTGACGTTCTTCTCCATACCAGGTAGGTGATCTGGTATGGAAAAGAAATCGTGTCTTATCCTCTACGGCTCAAGGGGTAATGTCTAAAGTAGCCCCTAAATACGCAGGTCCTTTTGTTATCATACAAAAGAAAGGGACTAATACGTATGAGCTGGACGGTTGTGATGGACCGATTGAACAATTAGTTCATGCTGAACAACTCAAGCCGTACATCCAACCCGAGGAAAAGAATCTCTTGGAGACCACTTCTACGTTGAAACCAGAGGATGAGGTTTTACCACAACCACTGCTGGAACCAGAAGAAGAGACTAATCCACAACTGCCATTGGATTGCGACCAGGTGACGAGCGACCCACCTGTCATGCGAGAAGGTTCACCATCGGGTGGAGATTCTAGAACTAGATCCGCTGCGCAAAACAACCCCGAATATACTAATGAGACATTAGATTTCATCACGGTTAGGAAACGAGGTCGTCCGCGCAAAAATAGAATTACGATGCAGCGGTCTTCGTCTTAAAATATGGCGTCCACTCATAGAAAAAACCCTATGGAACGAAGACCGTGTAGAAGACTGCGGAAGGAGAAATAGTTTTGTCCTTCCTATTAATGTAGATCGTCCTTTTTTTATTTCTTTGAGATGGATAACCTGATGGACGGAGCCCTCGTTACTCGTTTTTAGGAGCTTCTCGGGGAGATGGGAGGCAGGGCTTAGCTTTGACGGTAGTCCTTCCAGCTTACCGATCTGCCCGTCCCATCTCTCTGAGTTGGTTCCTTCCGGATCTCTCTTCGGAAGTAATTGAAGAAATCGAGGAGGAAGTTCCGGATTCCGACGAGGAGGTCTACGTCCCTGTCGACGTCCTAGATCGACGTCGAGATCTTTTCGTCCGAAGGGCAATGCAGGAGAAAGGGAGCTTCTATCGCCTCCCACCGATCCAAGGGCCCAGACCACCCCTCCCGAAGCAGGAGCTTCGGGTCAAGATGGGGTGCGTCCTAAACGTCCCAGAGAAAGCCGCACGACGGCGGAATCTCGTCCTTTCCCGGGACCTTCGAACACCTCTCTCGGAGCAGGAGTTTCGGGACAAGAGGAGGTGAAGGCGGAGGCGCAGTTCAGCTCTCCAGGAGCAGCTGAGGAGCGAGAAGAGGCCTCTGCAACCGCGCCCACTACTCCTGGGGTTCACGACCCAGGAATGCAGGGGACATCAAGACCACAATCATCTAATTGTGGTCACTCATCTGTTCCTCCCGAAACAGGAGTTTCGAATACAGGAGAAGGCGAGATGCCTCCTCCACGAATGACTCCGCTCTAACGTATGGAGCGACACCTGTTGGAAGCCTTGGCTGATTTTAAAGCAACAGCAGAAGTGACCATGAAGGCTCAATCCAGAGTCATCGATCTCTGGGAAGAGTTGCGGAATCGACCTAGCGGCAGAAAGCAAATTAGTCCTGTCATGGCCCAGGAACTCGATGACTCAGGAAACATTCCTGAGCTTACACTGGCAGCTCCGTGAGCAACAAAGGATGGAGGAACTTACGGCAGCACTAGCACGCCAAAAGGCCGCCTAAGTCGAGGCAGAATGAGTGTATGCCAAGCTCCTCCGTATCCGTGAAGACGTGCATCGGTTGGGGGAGCGCGTTCTCTCCTCCCTTTGAGATTCCACGGAGTTAGCCGGCGATGAGCGACTGTGATCAACAGCAGCTTCGCAACCCGGTGGGAGTCGTGGTGGTAGGGTACCACCGGTGGCCCTGCTGGTTGCGGCAGGGGAAGTCCGTCGGGCAATTCACGTAAAGATAATGTCCGACCTGGGGTTTCGAAAAACAAGAAGAAACCGGTAGAAATCCTAGATGAAGAAATCCGGTCATACTACGTCCACGACTCTAGTGGACGATAAGGCCGGCACCACCGGTGTTTCTTTTGCGGGTATCCGGGCGTCACAAAAGTGGAAGCATGCCCTGATCCTGACGTCAACAAATTCGTAATGAAAACACCCTGGTTTGTTAAGGGCGGTTGAGGTCCCAGAGACTCTCTCTCTCTCTCTCTCTCTCTCTCTCTCTCTCTCTCTCTCTCTCTCTGTCTCTACCTAACAGCGAAGAATAAGAAGTTTTGTTTATTGTTGTATATATATATTTTTTTTCTCGCTGTTGTGGTGTCAATGTATATATAATAAATATATATTTCTATATATATAAATATATATAATTATAAAATTATTTCCTATTTCCTGTCTATATTTCCTTTAGTTATCCCTTGAGTCTTGTCGCAGAGTTGCTTTACTGTGGAATACACAAGGTCTGGAGGGGGGTGTAACATGTATAGGTTATCTACCTTCAATATATTAATTACTACTACAAATGATGAAAATAGGAGGAAAAAAGGGAAAAAGAGAGAGAGAAAGAGAATAAATTCTGACTTTCATATAGTTAATATATAGTTAATATATATTTTGATTCGAGAAAAAGTTTTTGTTATTGAAACACGTATTGTGTAAATAAAACAATTAAAAAATTATAATTCGAGGTTCCTATGCTAATGAATATAGGATCTCTGATATTTTCTCAGTGAAAATAAATTTGTAGGAATTCTTATAAATTAATTATATTGGTTAATAAACGGGCCGGTGATTCTTTTAGTACGAACTGCATCAAGAATTTTTCGCGTCGCTTTATAAGGTTGGTGAATTTCTTCAATATTAGTACATTCAAGCTTCGCTAAATAATTTTTTTTTTATTGATTTTACTTATAATAGAAATATAAATATCGTAGAAAATTTAGTTTAACATTTTAAAGTGTGAAAGAGATAGAGAGATACCGACGTTGATTAAAAATCATAAGAGTAACAAGCGCGTACACAGCTTTCAGTAGTAGTTCCTCTTGTTCCTCGTAAGGTGGCGCTCTTGTTGCTTCATCTCTCTGTTGCACTTATAAATTTTTCTCTCTCCCACCCTGTGTGAACGGAATCGTGCGTTAGAATAGCGCGGGTGCATATTAGGTAGGGATAGTATAGTATTTATTATAATTTATAAAATTTAATAAATATTAAAAAATTTTCTGGCTTTATTCAACTAAATAGACTTTTTTTTTGTTTCTTTTAGTTAGAAATAGAAAATACCATAATATTTTATTCTGTACCGGATAATAAACTCGTCCTTTCCTGGATTATTAATAACCTATTAATATATATTATTATTTAAATAAATTCCAGAATAAAAAGGTAGGTTTGAGAAAGTAATATCTGTAAAGAACCTACGGTCCAAACAAATTGTTTTAAAACAATTTAATCGTTTTGGGGTTCTTTACACATCTGTTAACGGGTACTTCTACCGAGTGTTTCTTAAATAAGTACCCCATTACAATATAAAAGAAATATTCAATTTTTTAAAAAACCATTTACTCGAAAGAATGAAATGGTTTTCTCAAAGGCTGGATTAGATTTATTTAATTATTCCCTGCCAGTTGTAAAATGCATGCAGAAACACAAAGATTTAAATATTAAATTTAATAAATAAATTGTAACAGCTTCAAAATATATATAAATCGAAAAAATATTTTCTATTTTTTGAAAAAACTATTTACTTATAACATAAATAGTTTTATTAAAGGATTTATTTATTTAAATTTAATATTTATATCTTTGTGCTTCGTTTCATAAAATCAAAAAAATGTTTTATAGTTTTTTACAACTCGTTGGGTATAATCAAATAAAAATATTTCACCTTTTGTCAAAGCTATTTAATTGTTCATATTAAATAGCTTTTCCAAAAATTGAATATATTTGTTAAATTAGAGTATATATATAGTTTTTCAAATATTTATTTCTATAACTTTATTTTTTACGTATATTTACCTCTGTTTATTAAAAGTCAAGAAAAATTTATTACTTTTCAATAAGTTATTTAGTATAACGTATTATCTATATGTTTGCTATTCAAATAAACAGAATTGTTTGTTTTAAATATATGGTTTACTCCAAATTACAAAATATTCATTCCTTTTCAATATGTATTTTTTTCTGATTTAAACATAAATTTAAATAATTATTTGTTATATTCTAATAACTATTGAATTAATTTTAAAAAATTTACTTTAATTTAAATAAATATTTGTTCGAATAATATCTCTTTTATGAAATGGATTTATTTGAATTTATACAAATGTATTTCTGAGTGAAATTGTAAAATAATGTAAATTATATTCTTTACTAAATTGCATGATATAATGTAAATAGTAACGAAATAAAACTTATTATATAAAAATGTAATGAATGTTATTACATAAATAATTTACAGAAAGTATAATTTTTTATACCAACATGGTCTTATTATCAACGTCAACATAGTCTTATTATTAAGTTTAAACTCAAAATGTTAAGAAAATACATATATACATATATATATATATATATATTGTAACGGGGTGGGTTCTATTGTCAAGGGTGAAACTTTAGCCCTACGTTGGGCGACATTTGTAACGGAGTGGGTTCGATGAATAAAACTCAGGTTCGAATATCGACGCGCGACCGCTTCCGTACGGTCCGCGCACAACCCACGTTGCTCCTTCTCGCCGTCTGTGGAGTCTCGGCGCGACACGACGCGACGGGCCGTTCCAAAGCTTGACTCACGAATGCGCGAGTCTGCTTATGTGTCTCATGCGCGGTGCTCTGGCAACGAGCAGCATGTCCGCAGCAAGGCGGCTCCTTCCTCAAGGAGATCCGCGGTCAGCTCAGATCACACGGCGGGAGAACTTCGCCGTGCCCGCGGGGGCGGGTGGATCCTACGCGCGGAATTGACACGATGCAGGGAAAAACAGGGAAGGTGGAGGAAGACCGCGAGGAAGAGCAAAGAAAACAGGAACGTGCTTTATAGTTACAAAATTTATTTTCAGCGCGGCAGACTACAGCGAATCACAGAGGCGCAAGACTCGCGCGCGCGGCAAGAACTTCGGAATCATCCAGACCGCAATACGCGTGCACAGTCTCTAGATGAACGCGTGCACGAGTGCGATGCGCTGGGACGCGTGGCAGGTGCTAGCTGTCTCGACGGGAGTTGAAGGGCCTCCTTCTCGATTCCGGCGACACCACCAGTCGTCGGCTCCCGCAGACACTTCACCAGGTTTTACGCACTACTCACTTCCGCGTACTCGATACACGCCGCCGCAGACGGAGCGGAACTCGTTACGACGTTTCTTCCTTCTTCTCCCTTTGTCTGAACCGTGTGTAGAAGAATTACTCTGCACGAGGCCGGGACGCACGTGATTACCTTATGCGTAACACGAGATTCACTAACTGTACTTTGCGCCTCTCCGCGATGAATCTTCGCTCCCCCCTCTTCCCGCTCTTCTCGAGCGACCGACCGCCGCGTCGAGGTCGCGCGGTGTTTACATATATGCACGTACCGCGGTTCGCAAGGCGCATTTCGGTTGCGGCCTCGTGACAATATATCTATCTATCTATCTATCTATTTATCTATCTATCTATATATTTATATAAAAATGAATGTATGTGTGTTTGTTTGTCCTGGATAAACTCCGAAACTACAGAATCGATCGCGTTCAAAATTTAACCACGTCTTCTACACAGTCAGGAATAGGTCATAGGCTATTTTTTTTTGGCAAATTCGACAAAAATATAAAAAAATTGTCAAATTAGGTAATCACTTTACCAACGATTTTTAATGTATATACTTTAGATACACAGCTGCGCTAGGCCCCGCACAGCATCGAAGCAGATGGTCAGGTCAGAGAGAGAGAGAGAGAGAGAGAGAGAGAATGAGAGGAATATAGTGCACGGACACGCATGCTATAGGCAGCTATAATAAACTGCAACACCCACTAATCGGGTAATCCGCGATAAACCCTTGGGTTCCTCTTCTCTCCCCTCCCACCACCCTAGACAAGGTTGCTAAATGATATATATATATATTTAATTTTCCCAAGAAAACATTTGAGTAAAGATCCTTATATATATATATATATATATATATATATATATATATATATATATATACACATGTAATATTTTATCTATTATATCATATACAGAAACGACCTTTACTCAAAATTTTCCTTCGGAAAATCATATAAGATACAATCATGTTCGGAGGCCTAGTTAGAAAAATTTTTGCAATAGCATGCGATCTCTAGCTGTACGAGGACGCTATTAGTAAAATTATATTTATATTGATAATTTATATCGATATTTATATTTTATTGTATATGTTTAATATTATTAAATAAGTTAATATTATTTTTTAAATATTGATTATTGAATACTTTAATCACGTAAGACTATTGCAAGTAAAACTATTGCATGCATAAGTTTTTGAGATATTCTTTATTAAAAAAACTGCGATGAAAATTAACGGTTACATAAAGAAACATTTATTCGAATATTTAACAGGATTATTTTGTTATTAAAGTTGTCGTAAATAAATATTTATATATATGAAAAAAATATATGCAAGTTAGTTACGTTCATATAAATATTAACTATTTATACGTGTGTATATGGGCACACTCAAATACACATACACAAAGAAAGAGAGAGAGAGAGAGAGAATATTACGTACGAACAGACACACACACACACACACGCACATCTAAGTTATTTGTATATATTGATTTTTATATAAGTATAAAGTTTTTTAAAACACACTTCATAATTAAATAAATTCGTCTTTATTTTTTTTTATCTAAAAATATACTGTGTTCTTGTAAATTATTTTCCTGATCCGCCGCCCGATCCCGAAATACTTCCTCCCCTCTCAAACTACCCTGGAAAATACCGCGTAGGCTATCCCGAGGAGGGTAGGAACGTTACAATTTAAAAAACTGCGATGGAAATTAACGGTTACTTAAAGAAATATTTATTCGAATATTTAAGAGGATTATTTTATTATTATTAAAGTGTATATATATATATATATATATATATATAGATAGAAAAATTTCTGCATCGCATGCGATCTCTAGATGTACGAGGAGGAGGCTTCTAATACAAATAGCTTCCGTGTAGTGTATTAAAAAAGGTTAGATAATTATTTTATTTAACCTTTAGACTGCCGGGATTTGAGAGAGCATATTGCCCTCAGAAAACTGGTATATAAGGTATCTTATATCGACGATTGATTATACACAAAGTGTCGATCAGGGGGTGCGTCAAAATATTGATTTCCTGGCAGGGAACGGAACTACTAATGTTAAAAATTTCAAATTTTAAAAATATTATTTTTTAATGGTAAAAAGTACTTTTTTCTTCATAATAATATTATATAAGTTAGATTTATCGATTTAGTTTACTATTTAAAGTATTTTAAAGGGTTGTTAGTAAAATTTTAGGGGTTGTTTTGAAGGTCTTTCACCCCTTTAGACACGGTTTTCAAGTTTCATTTATTTTATAATGCAACTACACATTTCCGGAGTATTTTTTGACTCTGAATCCAATGATTAAATTATTATAAGTCCAAAAACCATCCCTAAAATAGGGTACTCATCACAAACTACCCTTTGTGTCTCGCGTCAACGATTACGAAACACCCTCCTCTTTTAAGCGCGGGCTTGGGACCGACTGTGGCAGAGTTATGTTTCTTTTTTTATTTTTTATTCTTTTTTTTGTTTTTTTTTATGTTTTTTTGGCAATATTATACAGATTTTAAATACTTTGGTGTAAAAATTATGGTAAAGATTCTTTAGTGTGATAAATTTCAAAACAAGGTTCAATACATAGAGCTTTAGTACATATTGAACACTCACATGTAGATCGGGACTTTTTGTTGAGTATATGACATAAAGCACATTGACGTGGTAATGGTTTATCACTGTTTTCAGATTTAATTTTTCTAAGAAAATGGCGACCGTTTAATCGAATTCCAGATGCAAGAGATAGGGTTGAAACTTTTTCAATGTCTAGTTTTAGAATTTTTCTCACTGCGCTCAATCGAAAATCGGGGAATGAAATTTCAGTTGTAGTCAGCATATCGTATAATTTATGAGAATTCGTCAACATCAAATCAAGAACATGAAAAAATAGTTTTCTATACCATTTCATACATTTTCGGATTGTCTCTGACATAGACAACTGTCTGTCGATATCATCAACTTTACCCATATTTTTGTTATAGTCATGAATACAACTTGGTTTCATAATATCTTCATTAGTTTTATAATGTGTTTTACCAGTGGCACAGTACTCAAATTCGTGAATACT
Organism: Sycobia sp. Sy_11; assembly: GCA_018907035.1. NCBI lineage: Eukaryota > Metazoa > Arthropoda > Insecta > Hymenoptera > Epichrysomallidae > Sycobia > Sycobia sp. Sy_11. Next base: position 145,951 of record JACCIC010000074.1, read on the forward strand.
TGTAAAAACATAAACTTCTTTATCCATCCATTTGATCACCATCCAACTATCGGTGTGAGCAACTTGTGTTTCACCACAATTCAACTTCGAGTCAAGAGTAGGTATTCCTTTTCGGTTCTTTTTGACAGTTCCACAAAGGCCAGTTTCTTTATCGTGGAGATATTCCGTAAATTATGGTGAAGTGTACCAATTATCAGTGAATAATTGACGTCGTACATTACAATAAGGTTGCATAAGATGTGGAACAATGTCACCAGAAACGCCTAAATCAAATTTATCATAATCAGTGTCTGCACCAGTGTATACAATAAAATCTAAAAGAAAACCTATGTCACAATCTACTAATTCAAATAACTTCAGTCCAAATCCTTTTCTTTTCAAAGGTAAGAACTGTTTGTACTTAAGTCTTCCTTTCTACAAGACTAAGCTTTCGTCTATACAAAGTTTTTTACCTGGAATAATTGTGCTAGAAAATTTATTTTTCAAATAATCAATGACTGGTTTATTTTTTTCAAAAGATGGTTAGAAACCTCTAAATTATTAGAAAAATGACGATATCTTAAAATTTGAAGATATCGGTTTCGGGGCATAGTTTCGCCAAATATTGGAGTACACAACAATGGATCCTGGCTTCAATAGTGATTCAATTGTCCTTTCACAACATGGCCCATATTTATTGAGACAGCAATAAATATCCATAGTTCATCTTCAGTCAAATCAGTCCATGGTTTCATGTTTTTTCGAGTTGGCTCAGGATTTTGCTCTTGAAATAGGTTTGTTTGTTCTACAATAAGGTTTACAAGAAATGGGTCTAAAATATATTTAAAACATTCTAATGTTATTTTATAATATTTATTGACACTTCAGGACGTAGTTGAGCTTTGTCAGGAAAATCTTTTATGGATGTATAAAAATAAGGATCAAAGTATACGTCAGGTGCTTCGTAGTCATCATTTGGGATATCATTTGAATCAATATCACTCGCAATGCCTCTATCTCTAAAATCTTCTTCAGGCTCTGATTCTCCACTACTCCAAAATTGTTTTCTACATTCATTGTATTACGCAGTTTGTATAATAAGAAATAAAACGAAAAAAATACTGTATTTTCAAAAAAAATATCTAAATGCAATAAATTTGGAGTTCAATCTCCCTGTTTTCTTATGCAAGAGAATAATTTATAAATTTATTGCTGCTTCACTATGTTAATTTTTCATAAAAATTATTTTATGAAAATAAATCTATTTATAAGCCACATGCAAACAAAGCAACATATTTTTCCAAAAAAACCTAAGATGAAAGCATCATAAATATGGGAGAGAGGGAGGGATGGCACGGGGGGTTTGAAGTGAAAAAAATAAATTCAGTAACTAAAATTTTTATCAAAATTATAAAATATATTACGTTGATAATTTTAGATATTTGCAAACAATAAAAATACAAATGGTAGTACAAGGCATAGAACGGGTAAATAAGGGTAAAGAAGGGTTGAAAGGGGCGGGGAGAGATAAATTTATATTAAATTGTATTCGATTGTAGTAACAAAAACTATTTTGAAAGTATATTTCGTTGCAATTATGGTCAGATCGATAAAAAGAAAAAACCGCTTGTACAAAGTAAAAATGATAGTTTTAAGGGATGTCGGGTGGGTGAAAAGGGGTGTAAAGGGGTAAATTTATCTTAAATAGTTGTAAAAAGTAAAAATTCTATTATGGTTATGCATATTTTAATTTAAAAATAAAGATTGAAGAAGTTTTTTGTTGCGTCAAAATATTGATTTTCCGGCAGTCTAAAGGTTAATAAATATTAATTGCTTTTAAATTGAAACATAGTTTTTTATTGGAAAATACAATTTATTTATTCCAATTTTAATAATAAAATATTGCTGTTTAATTTTCAAGAAATATATCCATGAAATAAAATTTCTTTATGACAATATTTTTGAAACATTCGATATTAAAGTATTCAATAATCAATATTTAAAAAATAATAATTAACAATATCGGTTAGCTAATTATATAATTATTTAAAAACTGAACAGTACTATTTAATTATGAAGTGTATTTTAAAAAACGTTTATATTTATATAAAAATCAATATATACAAATAAGTTAGATGTGTGTGGGTGTGTGTGTGTTTGTACGCAATATTATCTCTCTCTCTCTCTCTCTCTCTCTCTCTCTCTCTCTCTCTCTCTCTCTCTCTCTCTCTCTCTCTCTCACTCTCTCTCTATCTCTTTGTGTGTATTTGAGTGTATATACGTTCCCATATACACACGTATAAATAATTCATATACATCTTAACGTAACTTACTTGCATATATTTTTTCCGTATATATATATATTTATTTATTCTAACTCTTCGAATAAATATATCTTTAAGTAATCGGTAATTTTAATCGCAAATTTAATAAGCAACTATCATTTTATTCCTTTATGTCCACTTTATCCTTTAGAGCGTGAGAAGATCCCAACGGTAGCTATGCCTCGAAAACGGATATCTGTTTCTAATCGATGTTCAGCTGACGCACGGAAGAAAAGATTTTTACGAGCTTCAGATAATCGATTGCTCATGGCTGAAGCTTACTTAAATGAATCAGATGAGCAACGTTAAACAAGATTAGAAAGTGAACGATTGCATGTTGCTCAAACCCGTTCAAATGAGTCACGAGAGGAACGAGATGTTAGATTAGAAGTGAATCGAGTAGCAATATCTGAAGCCCGTATTCATGAATTGTTAGACCAACGAGAATTAAGACTGACAGCGAGACAATCGAGAACGCAATGCTTGAACTAGAAGGACAATTCATAGCGATTTATATTTGGCTGCCTTCAATAACGTTGCTGTTTATGATTATGATCTCCATCCAAGTGTCGTTATTGGAGAAATGGACGTTTTATGCGTATTTTGTAATGCATTAAAATTCAAGCATGAATCTGTTTGAATGTGCTGCGCACATAGCAAAGTAAAATTGCCAGAATTATATTTACCGCCTGAACCATTCTCAACGTTGGTATCAGGCAATACAAGCCAGTGAAAACATTTCCTGGCAAATATACGTACATATAATCCATGTTTCCAAATGACTTCTTTCGGTGCGACAAAAATCATACGGGAAAACTGCTTGCCAATGTTCAAAGTGCCAGGTCAAGTTTATCATCGTGCTGAATCTTTGTTGCCACTGCCAGATACTGAACATAATGAATTAGTTCGACTGTTCAGGACTGCTCTTGAACGAATGCCAGTGGATGACTACCTTGTCGTCATTAGAGCTGATAAAGCACCTATCGGTGAGCATGAACGTCGGTACAACGCACCAACCATTGATGAAGTAGCGATTGTCGTAGTTGGTGAGGAATGTCACTCACGTGATATAGTTCTTCATCGCAGAGACGGGAATCTTCAGCGAGTCCCAGAAACCCATCGATCATACGATTCGTTGCAATATCCAGTTATATTTATGCAAGGAGACGATGGATATCATTTTAATATCAAAATGAGAAATCCACAAACAAATAAGGAGACTAATAAGAAGATTAGTGCAATGCAGTATTATTCATAACGATTGATGATACGGGACAACGCAGAAAATTATATACTGAAATTCCGATAATTATTTCATCAATACATTGTCGATATGTACGCAAAAATTGAGGTCGAACTGAGCGCTCCGAGGAGTATATTCATTTACGCGATGCCATTGCTACAGATGCTAATCCTAATGTGCTTGGGAAAATGGTAATATTACCAGCTACATTCACAGGAAGGCCACGGCACTTGCATGAATATGCACAAGATGCAATAACATATGTACGAGCGTATGGTGGTTCGGATTTTTGATAACATTTACATGTAATCCTACATGGGATGAAATAAAAAAACATCTATTGCCAGGACAATCATCTTGGGATCGTCATGACGTCGTTGGGCGTGTTTTTAAGCAAAAAGTAAAATCTATGATCGATTTTATTACCAAATGTCATGTTTTTGGGGAAACAGGCTGTTGGATGTACTCTATGGCAGAAAAGAGGATTACCTCATGCGCACAGTTTAATTTGGTTGGTCGAAAAAATTACGCCAGACAAGATAGATAAAGTTATATCAGCAGAAATACCAGATATTGAGACTGACCTGGCTTATTCACAGTTGTTACCAAAAATATGATTCATGCTCCATGTGGCGCGATCAATAATAATTCTTCATGTATGAGAGAGGGAAAATGCACAAACCGTTATCCAAAAGACTTGAACACCGAAACTGTAACTGGGAATGATGGATATCCACAATATCGGCGACGATCGACTGAAGATGGTGGAAAATCGATAATTTTAAAAGTGCGCAACAATGAAATCGAAGTGGATAGCCGTTGGATTGTACTTTTTGGATTAAACTTTCAAAGCACATATAAATGTTGAGTACTGTAATTCAGTAAAATCAATTAAATACGTGTGTAAATATGTCAATAAAGGAAGTGATATGGCCGTTTTTGGAGTAGGAAACGCATCTACGCCAATTGATGAAATCAAACAATACCAATTGGGTCGCTATATTAGTAGCAATGAAGCTGTTTGGCGGATTCTTGCCTTTCCAATTCACGAACGTCATCCAACAGTTATTCATTTGTCAGTGCATCTTGAAAATGGCCAGCGAGTGTATTTTACAAGAGAAAATGTTCATTCCAGAGCTTTGTCCCCACCAGAAACAACGTTGACTGCGTTCTTCAAATTATGCATAGATGATTTGTTTGCAAGAACATTACTTTATTCGGAAGTACCAAGATTTTATACGTGGAATACGTAGGTGAAAAAGTTTCAACGACGTAAACAAGGTCAGCCAGTTGAAGGACATTCAAATTTATTTTCATCAGATGCATTGGGCCGCGTGTATACAGTGCATCCAAACAATCAAGAATGCTTTTATCTTCGATTACTATTAGTTAAAGTACGTGGACCAAAATCTTTCGAAGACCTTCGAACAGTAAATGGTAAATTATGCGTAACTTATCGAGAAGCTTGCCAAGAACTAAATTTTCTTGAAAATGATGGACATTGGGACATCGCACTTTCGGATGCTTCGTATACGCATCTACCGCAGCAAATATGGCCATTATTTGCAATAATACTGATCACGTGTTTTCCTTCGAATCCCAAAAATCTATGGGAAAAGTATAAAGATAATATGAGTGAAGACATCTTGCATCGGATACGAGAGATGGACCCTGATATTAGTTTACCTCATATGTGTATAACAAAGCCCTGATTTCAATCGAGGATATATGTTTATCAATCAGCAACAAAGGACTGGTGCAGTTGCGTATGTGTGCTCCAAACCGATCTGCAAATGATGCTTATGATCGTGATTTGTATCGTGAAAAAAACTTTGATGTTAATAGTCTCGGTGCGTTTGTTGAAATGAATCTTCCGAAATTGATTCCAGAACAACGTATTTTGTACAATATAATCATGGAAGCAATTTCAAACCAATGCGGCGGACTGTACTTTATAGAGGCCGCAGGAGGTACAGGTAAAACATTTCTAATATTAATTATTCTAGCATCTATAAGATCACAGAATAAAATTGCACTAGCAATTGCTTCATCTGGAATAGCGGCAACGCTTTTGTAATGGTGGTAGAACAGCGCATTCAGCTCTAAAATTGCCGTTAAATTTGCAAAACACGGAGATGCCTATGTGCAATATCAGCAAAAATTCCGGAATGGGCAAAGTTCTGAAAACTTTTCATCTTCTTATATGGGATGAATGCACAATGGCCCACAAAAAAGCATTGGAAGGAGTTGATCGCACTCTGAAAGATTTACGAGGAAATGGACAGTCCTTCGGTGGAGCACTAATTTTATTGACTGGTGATTTTCGGCAAACTTTGCCAGTTATAACAAGATCGACACCTGCTGATGAATTGAATTGCTGATGAATCATTTGCTCTATGGCGATATGTAAAGAAATTTACATAAAAAACCAATATGCGTGTCCATCTGCAGAATGATGCATCTACCGAACGATTTGCCAAACAGTTACTGGACATTGGAAATAGAAGCATAGCATTCGATTGCTCTACGCATTGTATTAAATTACCAACAGACTTTTGTTGCATGGTATCAACAAAAGATGAATTAATTCAAAAGGTTTTTCCAAATATCGTGCTAAATCATAAAAATCATCAGTGGCTCAGTGCACGTGCTATATTAGCAGCTACAAATAATAATGTTAATGACATCAATTTCAATATTCAAAATGGAATATCAGGCGAAGCGAAGGTGTACAAATCCATAGACACTGTCATGAATCAAGAAGAGGTTGTAAATTATCCAATAGAATTCTTGAATTTGCTTGATTTGCCAGGCATGCCACCATACATGCTGACATTAAAAATTGGCGTTCGTACAATACTTCTTCGAAACATCAATCTACCACGACTTTGTAATGGTACACAACTTTCAGTGAAAAAGTTGTTCAGTAACATCATCGAAGCTACAATTTTGAATGGGAAATTCAAAGGAGAGAATGTACTGTTGCCACGTATTCCAATGATTCCAACAGACATGCCATTTGAATTCCAGCGTTTACAGTTTCCGGTTCGACTCAGTTTTGCTATAACGATCAACAAAGCACAAGGACAATTTCTGCAAGTATGTGGGCTCAATTTAGAGAATCCATGCTTTTCACATCGACAACTATATGTTGCCTGTTCACGTATAGGAAAACCTGTAGATTTATTCGCGTATGCGCCAGAAGGAAATACAAGAAATATCGTTTATCCTGAAGCACTCAGATAATTATTGCTATTATTATTTCAATTTTTTCTTTTCATTATTGAGAAATTCTTATTATATTACTTATTATTTTCAAAATTAATTAATAAGCTTTTGATTCCAGAGAATATAATGGTATGGCCATTACAGTGGTTCAGATGTCACTGAAGTCATACAGGGTTATATTAAATTCGCATTCATGCAAAAATATTTGGAGCTACTTTTACTTGAGGTTGTCGCGTAAGGGAGGCACATCAATAAAAATGTATTATGATAGTCATAAAATTCATTCTATTAACTTTTACTAGATAAAATATATTATGTTTACTAGAATAAATATTGTTACTATTTTTATTTATATATTTTAGTTTCTATTATTAAGAGATTATTTAGAAATATTATATATTAGTTCTTATCTTCTTATCTTTTATAATTGCTTACTAATCTTTTTATTCCACAGAATTGTAAATAAAATGCTATTACAATGCCTGTGGTTCGGAAGTCATTTAAACTCATAAGTTCCCGCAATGATACGAACATATTTGGAATAAATGTAAAGTATTGCATTTTTTATAAACAGTGTATTTTCCTTGATGTTATCGCGTAAGCATAGCACTTCAATAATAATATACTGTACCTTCCAATGCTGAGCAGTTTTTATAAAATTAATTATATTAAGTTAGATTACAGTTTTTTTTATTGCAGATAGCAGATGCCTTTTTTTTAAATCATAAAACGTATCGTTAATACCTGAAAGGACAGTATTATTCTCTCGGGCGAAGCCGAGACCGGGCAGCTATATATATATATATATATATATATATATATATATATATATATATATATATATTATATTCTATATAAGATAGATACACATTTTAAATACGGTTTCTACTGAGAAATATTGTATTGGTGTGTACGGGCGGTTGATTACGATATTCCGTTGCCTCAAGCCAATTTCTACAGACAGTTGTGTGTTCGGATGAAAGAATACGATGTCCAGGTGTCTCTGGGTGATTTCTATGGGGAATATTGTATTTATTTGATAGAAAACGAGGTTCAGATATGAGGAAATCAACTTCTATGGGAAGATTCGTTTTGGGACGGTAAAATACGATATCTAGGTCTTTTCGAACGACTTCTACGGGGAGTATTGTGTTTATTCGTTAGGAAGGGATGCTAGCTTTCTCGGGGCGACTTCTACTGGGACTATCGTCTTTAATTGGTAGGAAACGATGCTCCGGTATGTCGGGATAACTTCTATGGGGAGTTTCGTGTTCGGATGATAGAATAAGATTTCCAGGTGTTTTGGAACGACTTCTACAGGGAATTTCGTGTATAGATGGTGGGAAACAATGTCCAGGTATGTCAGTACAACTTCTATGAAGAGATTCGTATTCATTCGAACATGCATGCTCCCAATAAGAGTCCCGGGATGCCTGGGCATTGTATTCTATCTCCCCAACACAAAACTCTCTATAGCAAACGTTCCGAGACATTTCCAATAATCCGAACATGGTACTCTCTGTAAACGTCGTCTCGAGACACCTGGACATCTTTTTCTACCGCTCGAACTCGAAAGTACCATTATCTCTATCGAAGCCATATTTAATATGCATATATATATATATATATATATATATATATATATATATATATATATATAGTATAAAATGGTCGGCAAAATATCAACTTTTTGAAGTGGGCGCTACATTGAAGCAGCTTTTTATGCGGACGCGACAATAGGTAAATTACGGTCAATTATTTATAGAAACATAGATTTGTATATAGAGTACTTTTTACTTAGATATTATTGAATTATTTATGAAATCGGTTAAATTACTGTCGAGTGAAGCCGAGACGAGGGATGCTAGTATATATATATATATATATATATATATATATATATATATATATATATATATATACGCTACGTCTATGTAGCGCTTGATGTTATACACGAAAGATCTTTCGTTATCAAAGCTTCGTATTGCAGGATCATATTTCATTGTCTTGCTTTGTCGCGAGTAGTTGCGAGTAAAATGTAGCATCTCAAAGTTCGATAATAAGTTGCCAGTACGTACATATGGCAATATTGAAATGCATTTTTGTCATTTATAATAACTTTTCTGATAACAAATATTAATATTCAAGGCGATACATATTACTAATATAGTAAAGATAATTAAAAATTATTCTTTAATATATATATATATATATATATATATATATATATATATATATATATATATATATATATATATATATATGTATCTATGTGTTATACACAAGCACATTAATTTCTAAAAAATTCTGCAAGAATATCTATCCTGAGCTTATAACATTTTAATATAAACCAGTAATCTAATCGTAATAAAAAAATCCTTTTTCTTATTTATCATTTAGCATCAGGAAATATAATTTGCATAAAAAATGTGTAATAAATAAAGTATATGTATCAGTAAAAGTAGAAAAATTTTACACTTAACATTAGTCAAATCTACAATGTTTATTTGAAATATTCTGTAAACACAAGTTACAAATCCTTCATGGTTTTCGTCATGAAATTGTTCATGCTGCAAGTTTTTTCTGTGATATTTCTAATGAACGACTGAATATATAGCTGTATTGCTGTTTTAAAAATTTTATTCAAATAAATAAATCAATAAAATTATTCAAAAATAATTTTATTATTCAAAAATAAATTCGTTTATACATTTGTTCAAAAAAACCAATTGTAATGCCCGAAACAAATTAATAGAGAAAGTTAAAAGACAGCATATCAGTGAAGCTTAATGAAGTAGCAATTATTGTTACCAATGAATGAAATGAAAGTTTAGCTATATCACGAGTTATGTATAGTTCATTAAAGGCCAAGGCTTTAGACTGCGAATCAGAGGATAACCTTGGGATTGACACTTTGAAAACCAATCAGGTAAAAAATGGTTTTAAGCGTTTTTTTTCAAAGAAATACAAATCATGAAATTATTATTAGGAGTGTGAATAAATCTTTCCCGTTTTTTGTAAGAGATGGCGCCACCAATACTGTGCGAGTATTCAATGGTTACATATGTCATAATCAAAGCTTATTCATATGTCAACAATTCCATACTAACACATTAGTTAAAATTTTTTCGCATCATAAATTTTTGATATCGTGAAAATGTCGAAATTTGAGCCGAGTCGACGTCATTTGCGGGAAGTTTCACTTTATTGGTTCAATTTGAAGAAATCTGCTGCCGAGACGCATCGATTGCTTCAGGAGGCTTATCGAGAAGGTTGTGTCGATGATTCAAGTGTTCGCGGATGGTTTCGACGCTTCAAAAGCGGTGATTTCGACGTGGAAGACAAGGAGCGTTCCGGGCAGCCGCAAATCTTTGAAGATCGAGAATTGGCGACTTTGCTTGATGAAGATTCTTGTCAAATGGAAGAAGAACTTGCTGAAGCATTGGCAGTTGACCAAACAACCATTTCCAAGCGTTTGAAAGCTATGGGAATGATCCAAAAGCAAGGAAATTGGGTGCCGTACGAACTGAAGCTGAGAGACGTCGAACGGCGTTTTTTCACTTGCGAACAGCTGCTTCAGCGACATAAAAGAAAGGGTCTTCTGCATCGTATCGTGACTGGCGATGAAAAGTGGATACGTTACGATAATCCGAAGCGAAGAAAATCATGGGGACTACCCGGCCATGCATCATCATCGACGGCCAAGCCAAATATTCATGGCGCCAAGCTCATGCTCTGTATATGGTGGGACCAGCTAGGTGTGGTTTACTATGAGCTTCTGAAACCGAATGAAAGGATCACAGGCGAGGTCTATCGACGACAATTGATGCGTTTGAGCCGCGCACTGCGAGAAAAACGGCCACAATACTCCGACAGGCACGACAAAGTTATTTTGCAACATGACAATGCTCGCCCACATGTTGTACCGCCGGTGAAAACATACTTAGAAACGCTCAAATGGAAAGTCCTACCCCACCTGCCGTATAGTCCAGACGTTGCTCCGTCTGATTACCATCTCTTCAGATCGATGACGCATGGCCTGGCTGACCAGCACTTCCATTCCTACGAGGAAGCCAAAAAATGGGTGGATGACTGGATAGAGGCCAAACCGGTCGAATTTTTTCGCAACGGGATTCGTATGTTGCCAGAAAGATGGGAAAAAGTTGTAGCTAGCGATGGCCAATACTTTCAATAATTCATTTGTAACCATTTTTTCACAATAAAGGCTCAAAATTTGAAAAAAAAACGGGAAAGACTTATTCACATACCTGATATTATATATATATATATATATATATATATATATATATGTGTGTGTGTGTGATTTTATAATTTCATGATTTGTATTTCATTGAATCAATAAAAATGAATAGAGGCTATTTCATCGCCAACTGTTTAATGTTTGGTAATAACGCACGAGGTGTACAGTCACGAAAATGGAACAGAGAAATTTAGAGCAACGGTACGCCATAAAATTTTGTGCGAACTTGGCGAAACCACAAATAGAATTTATGAAAAAGTGTTTAAAGTGTATGGTAGTGATGCCCTGAGTCGAAGTCAGGTGCTTCGGCGGCATGCCGATTTTTAAAAAAGCCCTGGGAGCGTCAAAGATGAGGCTCGGAACGATAGGCCAATTCAAGTGCGAAATGTAGCGAATGCGTAGCGCGTCCGCCCCTTGTTCGTTAAGACCAGTGACTAGCGAGTGACTGACGAGTTGAATATGAACCGACAAAAGATAGAAAGATTTTAACCGAAGATTGCGCCATGAAAAAGCTGTGCGTGAAGATGTTATCGAAGAACCTTTCAGATGAGCAAAAGCCACCAAATGAACATCGCTCAAGATTGTCTCCAGCAGGTTGAAAGTGATCCTACTCTTCTCGATCGAGTTATTACTGGTGATGAAAGTTGGTTTTTTCAATATAACCTCGAAGCTAAACGACAAAGCCAACAGTGGCTGTCCACTGTAGCGTCAAGGCCAAAGAAAGCGAGAAAGAACAGGTGTAAAATGTAAACCATGTTCACTAGCTTCTCCGACAGGAAAGAGGTGGTTCACAAACAGTTTGTAACACCTGGTTACACCGTAAGTCAAGTATTCTAACGCAATGTGCTCGAAAAATTACGAAAAAGAGTGCTCAGAGTGCATCCCGAGATCCCGAAGACTTGGGTTCTGCATCATGAAAATGCTCCCGATCACTATGCATTCAGTGTTTCTCAGTTTTTAGCGCCTAAAGGCATCACAACGTTACCACAAACGCCCTATCCACTGGACATACCACCCTGTGACTTTTTACTTTTTCCAAACTTGAAAAAATCCGCAATGGTCGACATTTTGAGTCTGTGGAAGACATGAAAGAATCTGTGACGAGGGCACTCAGAGAGGTCTCACAAGAAGTGTTCCAGAATTGTTACTAAAACTGGAAAACTCTCTGGAATAAGTGTATGGATACAGGCAAGGAATACTTTGAAGGAGATCGTAGCGATGTACCTTAATTTTTAAATATACTCGAGTTTTTAATGTTTTTGAATATATATTGGAGTTTTTTAATATACTCGATTTTTAAAGTTGCTGCGATACCGTTCGAAGTAGTCCCCTCCCGCATCTATACATTTATTCCACGGAGTTTTCCAGTTTTCGTAACAATTCTTGAACACTTTTTGTGGGACCTCTCCGACTACCCTCGTTACAGATTCTATCGAAGCACCTGACTACGACTCAGAGCACCACTACCATATACTTTTAATTCTTTTTCATAAGTTTCTGTCGCGGTAATTAATCAAAATAGACTAATAGTTTATTAAAAGCACAAATTTTTTTAACCTGTGGCTAAATTTGTTTGTATTTTGTCCTCATGCTAAATTTGTTTTCGCCTATTTTGTACCATAGTGCGCCGCCCGCTGCGACCCTTGGCGAGAGATACACACACACTCGCACGCTGCTGTACTGCATGCTTCATTTTACGAAATTGTATATCGTTCACTTTTTTAATGTCTTTGCCTCCTCATTATTTGCCTCGAAAATCTCTCACAATCGTCTTGCTGCAGCCATCGAGACATTTACTTTTCTCCGAGGCACCCCTCTCTCTTGCCGAAATATCCTGAGGGCTCGGGTCAACCGGTCACTCGATTTTACAACAACTGTGTTTGCCCACCTCGTACTCGAGTAAATACTCAGGTCGTTGTAAAGCAAATCAAGAATACATTATTTCTTATAATACATATAAGTTATTCCAAGAATTTTGTACCTCAAATTTTATTTAATCTCATGTTAGTATTTAATGTTCTAATGTTAATTTTGTGTTCACCTCTCTTCATCTGCCAGTTGAACATTGGGATATGACATTTATACAATCAATTGAAAATAAATTGCCATCGTTGACACGATTAGAGTGGACACGCTTAATTAAACGAGATTGCGATAATAAATTCCCAACCTTTGTAGACTTTAAAAAATTCTTAGAGTTTAAGATTCAAAGTCTAGATGTCGTCGAGGATTTGGATGAGTTTGTCAGAACTGAATGTGGCTACAGTGACAAAATTCGCATTAAAAATAATACCAGAGCTGATAAAAAATCTAGTTCATTTAATAAAAATACGTTGGCATACGTCAACACTTTAAATTCCAAAAGAAATAATGCTACCTTGTTCCTTTTGTCAAGGACCGCATTTTGTGAACTATTGTAAGCAGTTTGCAGATAATGTACGAGCCAAGAGGAAAAAACATATAGCACAATCTAAAATCTGCTGCAATTGTCCCAAAATTTTAAGTATAGAGTTGAAAACTATCTCTCACAAGCTAGCGGTTACGTTTGCGATGACAAACATCATACGAAGCTTCATTCTGAGAAATTAGGCAGTAAGATAGCAGCCAGTCTTCGAGAAACGAAAGCTGATCCCTCAACTTCGATTCACTTTAGGGCTTCAGATAGAAGACTTTCTCAACCATTGTTGGCTACAGCAATAGTTATCTCAATCCTCAGAAAGTGCCCGTATTACGGCTCAAGTCTTATTAGATTCGTGCGCCGAAACATTCTTCATCTCTAAAAATATAGCTAAACATTATCTTTAAACTTTAAACCAGTAAACATTGCTGTATCTGGTTTGAAGGGCACGACTAATGCAATCGGCCGTGCTGAAGTACAGTTTTCCTTGAAATCTCCAATTAATCCAGAATTTTCTCTTAATTTTACAGTCTTAGTAGTGAAGCGTGTCTCCAATTTGTTGCCAAGAGACAAAATCGTTTCTTGACATTGGGATCATATCCATGGGCTGTACTTGGCTGACCCAAATACGGTGGATTATATTCTAAACTCGTCTGTTTATCGACGCGTGCTTTTACCAGAAATACGTCGAACAATACTCAATCGCCGCGTACAGGTCCAGTGGCATTATCGTTTATTTTTGGCTGATTTTGAATCGGGAACACAGACACCGATAATACCACGGAAACAACGGCACATCATTTAGCAATAGACTATCAACTTTCTAAGGCAATCAGCCGCTTCTAGGAGTCAGAAGAGAGTCCCCAGGAACAGCATATGTCTCCTGCAGAACAAAAATGTTGGGATCAATTCAAAACTACGTATTATAGAAATTCTGATGGTCGCTTTATATTTAAACTGACTTTTTGCAATCATCCTAACTTCATAGGTTCCGAAAAAATTGCCAAAGCTTGTTTGAATCGACTAGAATATCGTTTTCATAAACAACCTGAACTTTAGACCGTTACCATGATTTTATGCAAGAATATGTTGAACTTGGGTATATGGAAGTTCTTCCATTAGATGAATACGAGGTTGATAATGGATTATTTTAGCCTCATCATCCAGTATTCAAGCAGGACTGTAGCAAAAAAATAAGGGTTGTCTTTAATGGTTTACAAAATGATAAAGCTAAAAATTCATTAAAGGAATTTTTATATCCTCGTCCAACGCTACAGGAAGACACTGTTTTTGTTATTATAAGATGGCGTTTTTTTAATTAGAAATTTGTGATATAGTTAAAAATTTTCGTGAAATGCTTATCGATCTTACTGATACTAAGTGGCAACGTATCAACTGGTTTTTTGATCTTTTACCTTTGTTAAGTTGGGCGTTTGCTTACTGTTACATATGGAAGAGTGTCGGCTCCCTTTTTTGCAAATGCTTGCTTAGAAGAATCATCTCATTTCGTCGCGGATTCACATAAAATTGGATCTCGACTTATTTTTAGAAATAGATAAGTAGATGACTTCAAAGTTGGCGGAGATACATTAGATAAAGCCGTACAATCATATCAAAAGCTTACTGAAGTGCTTAGTTCTGTTGGCATGTTTATCAGAAAAATACACAGAAAATCACAGCAATTCAAATCTATTGAACTCTCAAGACGATTCTAAAGACTTGAATAAGAAGAAAACTGTTTCGACTCTCATTCTATGATGGAGTGCCTTTGATAATGCCTTTCATTTTTAAATTAAATTTCCTTTAGCACCTCCAGCAACCACAATGCGTTCTATTTTATCAGAAGTATTTGTATTACCAGAAGGTTTTGTTACTTCCGAATACCAATGATAATGTGATGTTCGTCATTTAATTTTGCGTATTGCATGAAATTATTCGTTCGAGCTGGGAGGTCTTCGTTTCTATATAATCTACTCTCCAAATATTATTCGTTAAACAATTCGTCAATGTATTATATGTGCTCGACATCATGCTCGCATTCAGGAGCAATTGATGAGATCACTCCCTGTAATTAGAGCTGGATCTGCTCGTCCTTTTTAATACACTAGAGTCGATTTTGCAGGTTCCTTTTGGATTAGGGTGTCTTCTCGAAGAAGGCAAAAGTCCTTTAAGTGCTATCTGGCAGCTTTTGTATGCTTGGTCATTAAAGCAGTTCATTTGGAATTAATATCCGATCTTACCAAACAAGCATAGTTAATGACGTTAACTCAGAGGTTTACTGCTTGTCAAGGTCTCTTTAAAATAAATTACATTAATAATGGCAGAATCCTTTTCTGTGATGAAACTGAAATTCAACGCCTCTTTATAAGAGCTTTTGCTTCAGGGCAAATAATTGCTTCTACTCTGGTTAGAGATCAGGTGGGATAGCATTCATTCCTCAATTTGATGAGGTGGTCACTTTGCGTACTGATACTTTGAATACAAGCGACCAGTCAACAAATTAAATTTGCTTACAGTTCGTGATAATACGTCAGCTAACCTATTAGCATTACAGTTATGCTAATGTATGTTCCTAAATTACAATGTTGGTCATTTATTTTTGCGTATCGTACGAAATTATTCGACCGAGGTGGGCGGTATGTTCGCGCCGCTTATATTATAATACAAGTTTCAAGTCTTAAATACTTGGAAATTGGTATTCAGTTTTGCTTTATTAAAGCAGACCACGAAATGCCAATAATTAGTTCTAATGCTACGGATAAGGACTGGCTTTTTATCTCTTAATTTTCTACCTGAATCAAATTTGGACACTGAGAACTATAAGTAAGGCCTGCCTTCGAGCATAGGGGCGATTTTTCAGAGTTCTTCTAGATTGCTGTTAAATACGCTTATTCTACTTGCTTGTGAGCATATCGCACTATATACTTCAAGAAGTCGTTTTAGCTTACCGATATTCCTCTTGGAATCTGTTGAAATCCTACTTGACTTATACACTTTCAAACAACGATGTGGCACAGCCATTGTTTGATGAGCCAATGAAATACTTATATTTATCCTTTCATAGTTGAAATATACGTTCGAGAACTTGAATAAATAATTTCGAAAATGCTCGGATTGTTTCATATCGTCTAAAATATCTATAAAAATTTGTATTAACCTAATTTCTAAAATAATAATAACAGTTCATTCATTATCAAGAAACGAAATTAAAAACTGTTGCATATATAATATTCTAAAACATCTTAAATGAATTGTTGTTGTATAGTTTAACAAACTTCATTCATGATTAATTCATAGTTATTCATTTTAAATCATCAATTGCTTAATTCAAATAGTTAATGTATGGTAAAAAAGAAAGTTTTAACTTTACCAGAATGCAAAAACAAAAAAACGGATAAATACTCTAACCGCTGATTTCTCAATTTTTTTTAAGAACTGATTTAAGATAAATTTTTTCCATAATAATTAATTATCATTACACAGTGTCGATTTAATTGTTTTTATATTTTGCAAAAATTCTGTACTGATGAATTAATCATTTTATAACTAAAATCACGTGTAGAAGTTGAATTGTTAGTCTTATTCTTCGTTGGCTCGTCAGCTGATCGCCAGTTGTCGGATGAACGAAACGAGTATGAGCGAAACAAGTGAAGTAAGGGGACGGGGCACGGAGCTGAGTACAAGGCGCAACGGTATACACGCGAGCGCCGTAATGTTACTTGCTTCGCGGATGACGCGTGCATCGCCCTTATCTGGACAAGTCAGCCGCATCACTCGTCTCTATCTTTCTCTCTCTCTCTCTGTGTATATATATATATATATATATATATATATATATATATATATATAATTATTTTTGATCGCAATACAATATTTAACGTCCATTTAGTCACAAATATTATAGAAGATAACAAATTAGTTAAAATAGTATTTTTAGGTTAAAAGACCATTGAATCTTGGGCAGAATTGTTAGACCTCATGTGTTATATTTGTAGCTTGTGTATTTAGAAACAACTTTAGAGCATTATATTTGAGCATTTCAAAAACATCATTTGCCGAAAGCGCTATTGCTATTCATTAATATGAGGAAAATGCGACTGTGGCCGATCGTTTGCTTTTGGAAATTTATGAAATGGAATTTATTGGTGAATCGACGCGCCATGAGTGATTCAAATGGTTCAAAAGTGATGATTTTGAAGTTGAAGAAAGAGCTCGCTCTGGAAAGACGAAGAATTAGACGCTTCGCTGGAGGAAGATCCGTGTCAAATTCATGAAGAATTGGCTACATCATTGGAGTTCAATTCACGATTCAATTCAATTTTCATGTCACGCAACAAGTGTTTCGTTGCGTTTATATGAGACCACACATGAGTCCATCATTTTTCATCATCGCGATGCTCGGCTACATGTAGCGGCTTCAGTCAAAAATTCTTTAGAGAATAGGAGGCATAATAAAACCTTACATTTTGGAAATTAAAGCTGGACTCTTACTTGTACACCCAATATATATATATATAATACTAAGAAATGTCGACTCTAATAAAAAATCATATTTTATTTGTATAAAGTGAGTGAGATGGGACACAGCAGGTCACCTTCAAGCCCCTGTTGGAAGTACCCCGGATGTATGACATAGCTTATTCCAACTTTTACTCATCTTATTCATGAAGAACATCTCTTTCCCAGAGTTAAATTTGTCTATACAATATATTGTCTCTACCATGCACAATAATATATATATATATATATATATATATATATATATATATATATATATATAAAGTTACAGTGGTTGGATTTACTTCAAATATGCGCCGTTTTGTTCGATAATGTTTTCATTTAGATGGCAACTTCATAATACCCCTCTCGTAGAAACCTCTCTCCTTATTTGCGAAGAACTCGAACAGCCACTTTTCATAAGCCTCTTTTGAATCCATCTTTACACCACCAAGAGCGTTCGACATGGACAGGATCAGCTGGTAATCACTTGGCGCTATGTCCGATCTATATGGTGGATGCGATAAAACCTCCCATCCGAACTCCCGTAGCTTCTGACGAGACATCAATGAAGTGTGTGATTCTGGCGTTGTCTTGGTGGAACACTAGAGCCTTCCTGTTGGCAAATTGTGGACGCTGCTGGTCGACAGCCTGCTTCAAGCGGTCCAGTTGTTCACAGTAGATGGTAAAATTAGGCGTCTGGCCATATGGGGGCAACTCATATTGGATAACTCCCTTCCAATCCACGGTTTGGAACGGTCCACCGGCCTTGGACCACGACCGTTTTCCCTTCAAAAATAGGTCGAGTTCGTTCCGTTTCAGCAGCACGTCGCAGGTGTTCATTCCGTCCAGAAGGTTTTTTTGCGTCAAATCATGCGGCACCCAAACATCAAGCTTTTTTTATCCAGCCTTCTGCAGATCCTTTAAAATGGTTTGGTGACTAAGTTTCATCTTCTGGGCGATATCACGAGATGCCACATGCCGGTCTAACTCGACAAATTCCATGATTTGATCGGTATTCGTCGTCACTGGTCTTCCGCCGGCCGACTTATCCATGGTGTCATTCTCACCGGCTCTGAATCATCAAAACCATTCCTCTGCGGTTTGAAGTGATAGCGTCCCCCAAAACACCATTAATCTCACGGAACCTTTCTCTAGTGCATTTGCCTTTAACGAAGGAAAACCTTAAAATAGCGCGAATTTCGGCGTTAGTGAATTCCATGTTTACACGTCTATAACTTTTGAACGCAAAATCTAAACTAATCATACATAGCGTCGTTTTGTACGTTATGTCAAGACCTTTCAAATGATGTATAGTATTGCCAGATACGAGCTCTGTAGCGCTTTGTATATAGCCGTGAAACTCATAAGACAAAAAGGCGGAAGGGAAATATATGACAACCTAATATGTATGTATATATATATATATATATATATATATATTTATATATTTATATAACAATAGTACAGACAAACATTCTTTCATATTTCATACAGATACATAGTCTACAAATATAACATATGAGGTCAGACATTGCCACTTGCGATCCACTGGTGACGCTATATTTTGGCAAATGGTAGATACTTACTTATACACACAATACATATAAAATATGCAATGTCCAATTTCAGAAGTATGTATAATCTTTTTCAATCAATTGTAATTGTACGATAGCACAAGAATCAATACAATTATTAGGAGTGTGAATAAGTCTTTCCCGTTTTTTGTAAGAGATGGCGCCACCAATACTGTGCGAGTATTCAATGGTTACATATGTCATAATCAAAGCTTATTCATATGTCAACAATTCCATACTAACACATTAGTTAAAATTTTTTCGCATCATAAATTTTTGATATCGCGAAAATGTCGAAATTTGAGCCGAGTCGACGTCATTTGCGGGAAGTTTCACTTTATTGGTTCAATTTGAAGAAATCTGCTGCCGAGACGCATCGATTGCTTCAGGAGGCTTATGGAGAAAGTTGTGTCGATGATTCAAGTGTTCGCGGATGGTTTCGACGCTTCAAAAGCGGTGATTTCGACGTGGAAGACAAGGAGCGTTTCGGGCGGCCGCAAATCTTTGAAGATCGAGAATTGGCGACTTTGCTTGATGAAGATTCTTGTCAAACGCAAGAAGAACTTGCTGAAGCATTGGGAGTTGACCGAACAACCATTTCCAAGCGTTTGAAAGCCATGGGAATGATCCAAAAGCAAGGAAATTGGGTGCCGTACGAACTGAAGCTGAGAGACGTCGAACGGCGTTTTTTCACTTGCGAACAGCTGCTTCAGCGACATAAAAGAAATGGTTTTCTGCATCGTATCGTGACTGGCGATGAAAAGTGGATACGTTACGGTAATCCGAAGCGAAGAAAATCATGGGGACTACCCGGCCATGCATCATCATCGACGGCCAAGCCAAATATTCATGGCGCCAAGCTCATGCTCTGTATATGGTGGGACCAGCTAGGTGTGGTTTACTATGAGCTTCTGAAACCGAATGAAAGGATCACAGGCGAGGTCTATCGATGACAATTGATGCGTTTGAGCCGCGCACTGCGAGAAAAACGGCCACAATACTCCGACAGGCACGACAAAGTTATTTTGCAACATGACAATGCTCGCCCACATGTTGCACCGCCGGTGAAATTATACTTAGAAACGCTCAAATGGGAAGTCCTACCCCACCCGCCGTATAGTCCAGACGTTGCTCCGTCTGATTACCATCTTTTCAGATTGATGACGCATGGCCTGGCTGACCAGCACTTCCATTCCTACGAGGAAGCCAAAAAATGGGTGGATGACTGGATAGAGGCCAAACCGGTCGAATTTTTTCGCAACGGGATTCGTATGTTGCCAGAAAGATGGGAAAAAGTTGTAGCTAGCGATGGCCAATACTTTCAATAATTCATTTGTAACCATTTTTTCACAATAAAGGCTCAAAATTTGAAAAAAAACGGGAAAGACTTATTCACATACCTGATATTTATATAAAAAATATTTAAAAATGTATAAATTTTGATGCTTCTGTTTCCATCTAAGAGAAGAGAGATATAGGAGCTAATCTGTGCCACCTACGCGTGTCATCGACCATACCTGATAAGTACCAGACAACTGGAACCTAATAAGGATAAATGGCCTTATTAGCTACATGACTAGAAGAGGAACCTTATACGCAAAATCAAGAACAATAAAAACCACTAACTGACAAATACAAAAATGCTCCTACAAATTTAAACGAGGAGCCGGGACCCTTAAAAGGGCCTGTTTTTTGACTCCAACCTTCTATTCTTCAAGACTACAAGATTACTACTCGCCACTTTATAAGACAACACTCCACAAGGCTATTTCTATATGGCTACACAACGCTACATTCAACGGAACACGAAACTACTATACCAATTTTCACTCCATATCCACGACAGTCACCGCAGTAATATCGCACACGCACACACACTCATGCACTTGATTCTAACATAAAAAAAAGGTTTCTTTCAATATTTAAGGCTCCCGAGCTATTAGAGTCCACTCCAGGATCAAATACCCAGACAATAATAAATATATATATATATATATATATATATATATATTTATTTATGTATTATATAATATATATAATAAATAAATAAATATATATATATATATATATATATATATATATATACAATAGCTCATGTGAACGATAGGCCGAGTAAACTCCGGCGTCACATTATTTATTTATCCTATCTGTTTATTTATTATGTACTGTTATGTATAAATTTTTTTCATATAGCAAAATAGTACGGATAGTTGTTTAGGTTTAAAAGAGGATAGGGCAGGAGCCCACGCGAGAGCTAAATTAATTATTTTAATTTAAATTAATAAAAATTATATATTCTTTTTTTTGTAGCCTACGCGGCAACAAGCATGGAGCACTGTGATCCGGCTCCTAGCGAAGGCGAGCTGCCTCTTAGAATTAAATAGTTATTATCATGATCTTTTAATTATTATTTAATAGTTTTTTATGATTATGTTTTGTTAACATTTTTATTCTTTTATATTATTCTAATTCAATTGTTTTCTTTTTTTGTTTAAACTTCTAAAACATGAATTCATAATGTTGTTTTTCGAAATCCTTATTATTCCATATAGTCCAAATCCATTCTAGTCAAATTATTAAAGCGAATCACATAAAATGAAAGATGCTTTCTCTTCACAAGGGCTTACGTATTTCAGCTTGGTGTAGTTAATAAAGTAGATGAGTTAACACTTCACGTTCCGAAATCTTGACAGAACTTCGGGGAGTTAGGCAGAACTAGTGGACGTTAATCGAAAGTTTAAAAAAAAAAACATTTTCGTGGAGTGGCAGGGTTTGGTACCAATTGAAAAATTAAAGAGCCGAGGCGAGTATTCTAATCACAAAATGTAGAAGAATAATTATGATAATTATGTATAAGTAAATTGATTAACGCGTTTTTGTCCTCAATCAGAAAATATTACATAAAACTATAGAATTAATATTAATTTAATTACTATCAAATTTAATTTATATTTCATGGCTTACTTTTATCTCCTGCAGGCCTCAATATATCACACTCAATTAGAACAATTAATTCATCCGTCTAATTTTGGTTTTTTCAATAGAACACTGTTACTGTAATGCATACTACTTTTTTTATTTAGGATGCGTTAAAAAATAACTATAATGCAGACAAATAAAAAATTGGTATGCTTTTCGAAAACTCAAACAGATTCTGATTGAAAATCAGATATACTTTTGTGAATGATGGGATTTCTTAAAAATCTATACGATTAATATTTATAATAGCTGGTCAGAAACTGTTAAATCAGCTTACCCTTCTATATTTAAGGGGGCATCTCTAGTCTTTCTGCATCAATTTTCAAGATTTTTTTCTTGCAGTAAACTTTATTATCACACTACAATTTTTTTTATATTAAAAAAATACATATTGAAGTCTGTAAAAAATTTCTTTTCTTCATTTTTCATCCAATATGGCCCAGATATGGCTGCCACAACGAAGCTTGTTTTTTGTTTGGCTGACATCATATCTTGACATAGGAAACTCTGAAATGAAAAACTCAAAAAGCATATTAAAGTGTAAGAAAGTGACTATAGCCCGTACTAAAATCAAGAAGTTTAAGTAAAATAAAAACAAAATGGCGGGCTTTTCTAATTTTCGGCTTATTCTTTGAGGTTATGTTGTTTAACAAAGTGCTCAAATGTAATCGAATATTCATAATTCTAGTAGGGGCTATAACTATATGTGTGACGAATAACCTCTCAAAATTTCAGCCCAATCGGTTGAATAGTTCTTGTTAAATCATGTCAGCCAGGTCAAAAAATGTTATTTCGAGAAAAACGTGTTTAAAATAATTTTTTGAAAACCTATGTAAAAAATGAAGAAATAAACCTCTTACACTTAATCCACGATACCAGCTCCATACATAATTCCTTCATGGTCCTCCATAAACTCATTTGCGTGCGCCTTAGCCTTTCTAAGCTCGAGTTGCCATTCTTTTAAAGCTTCAATGCTGCGACGATTTCCTTGCTTAATTCTATTTCGTCCTGTCTCTGCACAAAATCCACTGCTACATTGCCAATCGAAATACCCATGGTTCCCTTGATTTTTAATAAAGGTAAAAATCCTTCATTGAAGACGCACACAGCACAATAGGTAGCAATTTCAACAATTTTCTTCCCAGAAAACATGTGTTTTGGAGCTATATTCCAAACACAAGCGTTGAAGCTTTCGTTGGTGTTTTGTGTGTGTGCTCCGATGCACCTTTCTAGCAGATCGTCTGTGGTAAGATCTTAATAATTTTTTTTTAATAAAGGTTGAATTTCTTCGTCTAGTGCTGGAGAGTGCACAAAATTTTTCAACTGGCCGGTAGCTTCAGTAACTCAGTATTTGCACCATGAGTCTGACCCAGCGGGACAATTCATATATTGAGGCTTATCATCCATAGAAATCTTGTGGTAAAAAGTTGCCCAAATAGCATTTCTCATATCTTCAACAGAATCTGGATTTTGGCGAATAGCTAATTCGTAATATTTTGACATCTCCAGCATGACTTTATTAGTCAATGTAGCCGTTATTTTAGGCTTTTCAGCTTTTTTTGTTTTTTTTTTTTACGTTTTTTTCCATCAGCACCTTTTTGTGAAGCTTCGAAGGCTTTTTGAGCCTTTTTTATCTGTGTCAGTTGTTTTTTAGCATCTTTTGCTCTTTTATAAATTCGCTTTTTAACATGTAAAACACACTCCATCTTTTTTACGCTCAAAACATCACCATAGGACTGTATATCTTGTAACGATGAGAAAGTCTTCGAATCGCCATCACCATAATAATATTCATAACAACTATCATGCAAATGTACAGATCTCTGAAACATTTCTTTTATAACATTAACTTCCATCTATCCCGCATTGCCTTCATGATTTGCACTATAATCTGGCGTGAGTTTCATACCAGTCTTGATAATCCATAGAATTTTTCTTTCCAGCCCATTGTTCACAAGCTTTGCATATTATACTTTTCACAATGACATCCAGAACTTTTCCAGAAAATTTTCCAATCAATGTAGCAATCCCGACAAGAGAAGAAAAACCCCTTTGAGTCCAAGAGCCGTCACCAGAAACTGTGAGCCGATTTTTTACATTACCGGCAGCCTCATTTTCTCTTTGCTCTTCACTAACTGCTTGTCTAAAAACTAATGTAGCTACTGTTTCTGCTGCTATCCAAATGTGGTTTACTATTTTATAATAAGTAGTTGAAGCATATCCTATGTTGATATCCATGATTGCACAAAAATTATTTATACCTAGCAAACCAACACCGAGTAAACGCATCGCAAATACAAAGCGGCGATTTATTTCGTAGGAAGTATGAATTGTTGGACTGCTTGGAATATGAGCTTCTGTTTGACATTTACACGAAACTAATAATTGAAAATCTAATCCTTTTTCGTTACGTTTGGAAAATGTTATATCGCCTTTACAAGTTTTACAAATTAAAATGTCTTGTAGTCTTAGAAAGAGTAAGAAATTCACTATGATGTAATGCAACAATGGATCAACGTTCACTTCGAATGCAGGATTATTTTTCTTAATTTTTTTAGCAGATGCACTAACCACACTTTCATCACGCTCACTCGTAAATCGATTGCCACGAAAATTTCTTTTTTTTGTCGATCAGCTCTCGAATTGCCGAATTCTGTACTTTTTTTTATCCATTTTATAACCTTTTTATCCAACTAATATAAATGAATAACTGTTTTTACAATTAAATTAAAAGAAAGCAATACTTTCAGTGCTTCAGAATATCATTGAAAATACTCGTGAGATATATAAATACAGAAAGAAGCGGGACCAAGTATGTACCTCTCCGATCGCCAGCTGTCTGAATTGCTCCAAAATCACACTTGCGGGCGCACCAAGAATACACGTTATAGAAACATTTTTAGAGCGCGTATGTTAAAATAAACCATTGTACGATGTTACTATTAGTATACTAAATGCAAAACCAGTGTTTTTGGAAAAGTGATTTTTTTCATCGATTTAGACTAGAGATGCCCCCTTAATGTACCAGTTTACTCTTCTAAGTGATTTAGCTAATAAATATAGGTTATTATGAACAAGGAATTCTATATGAGGCCTGATATAGGGCTGTGTCCGCCCGCATTGATTATTAGAATATTTTTTAAGATGTCATGAAATTCTATATATATATATATAGGTTTGAATGAAATTTGATACGAAAAAAAATATATGAGCAGTTATTGGCTCAGACGGTAAAGGCATCGATTTGTTACGATAAATACTAATACGGCTAAATGCCTGGTTTTACCATTCCGAGTCAAGGCTGCTAGATTGCCCGAGTTTTATTTCCCTCAACCGAATGTACTTATATACTGGAGATACTTTAGTGTTTTCCAATTTTTCGGAGATGGAAATTAAGCTCATTAATGTATATTCCATAGTAAGAGGACTAGCTAGTCT
The DNA here is from genome assembly GCA_018907035.1 of Sycobia sp. Sy_11. Lineage (NCBI taxonomy): Eukaryota > Metazoa > Arthropoda > Insecta > Hymenoptera > Epichrysomallidae > Sycobia > Sycobia sp. Sy_11. Next base: position 171,875 of record JACCIC010000074.1, read on the forward strand.
ATATTATATGTAATAAATAAATAAATATATATTTTGGTATATATTAATAACTTTTAAGTCTATTGCTAAATAATATATGATTTCTGTTATTACAGACAAGCATCTGATCACATGAAATATCTCACACCAGGTGAAGTTTATCAACCACTCAAAAACTAATCAAGAAAAGCGCTTTGAAACAAATGAAATAAGAAATAAATATAGAAAGTGTATAATTAAACTAAAACTATAGAAATTTCTGTTTTTTCTTTTTATTTGTTAATAATGAAACTAATTTAGCTTAAAATACTATTTATATATAATATTTGAACTAATTATGATAAAATAGAAATAAACAGGAACTAAAAACTAATAGAAACATGCTACTAAAACTTGTAAGTTATTGGAATATTGAAATTCGACTGAACAAAAACTTACAAAAATTTATACGAAAATACCTATATTTTTTTTGAATATAAAAAAAATTTTTTAAAGAAAAGGTAAGATATTAAACAACAGATTAAAAAATAGAAATTGCTAAAAAAGTTGAACTTCAATTTAAAAAATAATACAAATTGATAAGTTCATTGTAATTATTTACATGTGCTTTGTTTACAAACACATCGTAGACCTCCGTTGCTGATTAGTACCGATAATTGGAAGCATAAATAGAGCGACGTTAAATAACATAAAAAAAAAAAAAAAATACATGATACTTCTATTAGGATCTATTAGCTTATATATTCTTATGTTATTTTATTCATTATTATTTTTGTTTTTCAAAATTAGATATAATTAAAGGGCAATTACATACTAATAAAATGTTTTAATAATAAATATTTCTATTCGTCTCACAGTCCAATTAAATAAATTAAAATTAATACATAAAAATATGAATATATAATTAATTGAAAATTATAATGACAATCAGACTGTCCTTGTTTAAAATCACCCTCGTAGACTAATCTGAAATAAAAATATATTAGCTCAAAAAATTCTTTTTTAGGAAAGTGCAATCTGACTGTCCCCACCACCTTTAACCAATTGTAGATAGGCTGAGGGTGTCCAACGTTTCAAGCTCGTTACGGCTCCTCATTAGGGACTGAACTTTATATTAATATTCTAATCTATATATACCCCTATCCCCAATATAAACGTTTTTAGTAATTTGAATATACAATCCCCCTTATATACAAAATGTTCAAAACCAATCAATTTAATAAGGAATGATAAATGTTGCCCAATTTACTAGACTCTAACATTAAATTCACATTATTTCGATTCCTGAAAATGTGAATACTTTCAAGACTCTCCCTTTTGTACTTATTATCAATACTATGCTCCAAAATATTCACATTCATAAAATCAAAAGAATGTAAAACCTTCAAACAATATTCTTTAAAACCAGAAGTAATATCTGAACTACGTAAACTATATTTATGTTCATAAATTTTCTTTTTTAAATATTTACTTTTTGTCCAATATAGAATTCATTACAATCTATACAATTAATCTTGTAAATATAACATTAAAATTTTCTTGAAAATAGTTATAATTCAAGTAAGTTGTTTAATAATTGCAAGGATAAGGATGATTTATATTTAAAATTTCAGTTGTTTAGAAGATTAATTGTATGGATTGTGATGGGTGCTACATTGGACAAACAAGTAGATATTTAAAAAAGAAAATTTATGGACATAAATATATTTTACGTAGTTCATATATTACTGCTGGTTTAAAAAAACAATGTTTGAAGTTTTTACATTCTCTTGATTTTGTGAATATGAATATTTTGGAACATGGTATTAATAATAAGTACAAAAGAGACAGTCTTAAAAATATTCAGATTTCAAGGAATCGAAATAATGTGGAATTTATTATTAGAGTCAAATTAATTAGATAACATTTATCATTCTTTATTCAATTCATTGGTTTTGAATATTTTGTTTAGAGGGGGGGTTGTATATTCATGTCACATCGAGCTAATAAACAACAAAATATTATTAATTTTAATAGATGTAAACATGGAAGTATATATATTTAATATATATATATATATACACGTATATATGCACGAACACACACACACACACACACACACACACACACACACACACACACACAAGCGCGAGTTTTGTAGAATAAAGTAAAAGATAAAGTATAAGAAAAAAAGAAATAAAGTAAAATAAAAATAAAACAAATATATATATATAAATAAGTAATAAGTTTTTATAGAATAAAAGTAAAATCGAAACTAAAAAATGACTAAATCTCATAGAACATGTCATCATCTTATTTGGGCGAGAAAAACAACTTCGTAATACCGCCGAAATAAAGCGTTGGCTTGCACAAGGTCATACGTCAGAAGCGTATGTTTTTCGACGAAGGTCTTTTAGGTAGCGCAATATGTACATTAGCGATGCGCTAGTGTACAATTTTTTAATGTTTCATTTACGGTAAAAATAGTACTTGTATCAATTAAATCACATTGTAAATAAAATAAATAGTTAACATAAAAATAATACATGTTTCGAACAAAAAATTATAAAAATTACACTAATATTAAGGCTAAGAATAAGAAAAATAAATAACACATAAAATAAGCCATAAAAACGAGGAGCAGAGAGAGGGATTGCGGATGGTTATAGAAAAATCGGGTATATAAAGCCCCGATTTTTCCACAAAAAAGTTAGTCTCAGTCCAGACGCAGCAGCGAGTTCAGTATCAGTATCAGTCAGTGTCAGTCTCAATCTCGATCAGTCAAGGAGCAGTAATATCAGCATCTCTCTCTCTCTCTCTCTCCCTGTGTTCAACAGCAGGAAATAAAAGTAAGAAATAAAATTAATTATAATTTGACTATTATTTTTCATTCTCGCTCCTCTGTATTGCTCTTTCCATAAAAACCTCCTACATGGTAGGACTATACATGTCCCTCTCTCTTTTTTATATATTTTTTTATATATTCACAAATAAACACATATATTTTCTCAAATAGGAAAATAGATATAGGTAGGCCAAGGCGAATACGGCTTTCCTTTTCAAAAAAAAAACAGGGAATTCGTAATTAAGTGAAGCCCTTGGTCTCCTGTCTATGTAATCGAGCGTAGGAAGCATTCTAACATAAAATAAACGGAAATAGCTACATTTTCTTTTCCTTTGTTTAATAATCCCGAGCTAATGGAGGAAACTCCAGGCTTGAAACAAAGCCAGGCTATATCGAAGCACACATACGTATGTTTAAAAAAATGCGTTTGCACTTCGAATAAAGTTGATGTGCACGAAAGGGCGAATATGCCCAGACGTCACATTCAAATTACTACATTTTTAGTTTAGTGGGGATAGGGGTATATATAAATTAGAATATTAACAGTCAGATTGCGCTTTACTAATAAAGAATTTTTTTCAGCTAATATATTTTTATTTCAGATTAGTCTACGGGGGTGATCTTAAACAAGGACAGTTTGACTGTCATTATAATTTTCAATCATATGTATTAGTATTGATATAACTATATATTGATATTATTATGTATTGGCTTTAATTTATTTAATTGGATTGCAAGACCAATAGACATATTTATTAAGGTATTAATAAACACAATTAAAGTAGTTTAGCTATAACATTTAGTTAAAAATTTATGAATCATACACATTTTATATTATAATAAAAAATACACATTGCTTTCATTTAAAGATATATTTAAATTATATGGTAAATAACACATTATGTCCATAGAGAGGTAACGAAATTTCATCTATTACAGAGGACGATTTCGATTATTATATTTATATATATTATATATGATATATATATAGAAAATAATTAATAATTATGAAGAAAAAGGCAGGATGTTAAGTAAGCGTCAGATGTATATTATACTTATTAAACAGTACATCTTCATGATAAACGAACTCCCTGCAGGTTTCTTTTCTTATTGAAAGAAATTTGGTCTTGGCGCTTTTTTTCAATTTTAAATGCGCTAATATTGTTTTTCCGTTCTTGTCTTCTTTTCTGTAAATATAGTAATAGTTTAACGATTTATAATTTAAACGTGTATTTTTAGATATCTTACCCTCTTGGAATTTTTTGTTGACAATTTTCTATCTCTCTTTTGTGATAGAGATTCATTTAATGACCGTGAGTCAATGCAAGTCGTATTAGTTCCAGAAACATTACATGCAGTTTCAGCAAAAAAATGATTCTCATTAGCTAATTCAGAGCGAAATATTGTATGAGGAGCTTTTCTTTCATTTCTTTCTATGCAGGTTCTATTACTAATTTCATATCCTACATTCTAAAAAATACCATGTATATTAGTGACAAAAAACGTTTTAAGTAATTACGAATAATAAACTAATTCTTTCTCTCTTTTTCTCTCTCACTACATGATAGCGCAATAATGAAAATATGTTTCAAATCGCTTTCTAATTATTATCTATTTATAACTGATATTTGTGCTATCTGAATTCAAAATGTGTTTTTATAAACAGACAGAACTGGTAGCTTATAAATTTTTTGATGTTCGTTAAAATTCTTACTGATCCTATAGATTGTCTTAAATTCCACGAAACATGTGAAAGTATTTATCACCACATCATTGTTTACAATAGTCAAAGTTCAACTTATGAAAAAGTGTTTAAAGTGTATAGTAGTGATGCCCTGAGTGGTATTCAGCTGCTTCGATGGCATGCCGATTTTAAAAAACGCTATGAGAGCGTCAAAGACGAGACGGGAAACGAAAGGCCAATTCAAGTGCGAACCGACGCGAATGTGCAGCGCGTCTGCCCCCTTGTTCCTCTAGACCGGCGACAAACCATTCGAATGATGGCTGACGAGTTGAATATTAACCAGCAAACAGTTAGAAAGATTTTAATCGAAGATTTCGCGATAAAAAAGATGTACGCGAAGATGGTAATGACGTACCTTTAAGATGAACAAAAACCCCACCGAATGAACATCGCTCCAGATTGTCTCTTACAGGTTGAAAGTGATCCTACTCTTCTTGAGCGAGTCATTACTGATAATGAAAGTTTGTTCGTTTAATACGACCCCGAAACTAAACGACAAAGCCAACCGTGGCTCTCCACTGGAGCGCCAAGGCCAAAGAAGGCGAGAATGAGCAAGTCCAAAGTGACAAACATGTTCATTTGCTTCTTTGACAGCAAAGGGGTGGTTCACAATGAGTTTCTACCATCTGAAAAAACTGTAAATCAAGTATTTTACCGCAATGTGCTCGAAAAATTACGATAAATGTGCTCAGAGTGCGTCCAGAGATTGCGAAGATTTGCGTTTTGCATCACAGAAATGCTCTCTGTCACAGTGCGTTCAGTGTCTCTCAGTTTTTGGCGTCTAAAAGAATCGCAGCGTTACCAAAACGACCCTATTCACCGGAGATGTCATCCTGCTACTTTTTCCTATTCTCCGTTTGAAAAAATTCGTCAAAGATCGACATTTTGACTCCATTGAACACATCCAAAAATCTATAACTCGGTTACTCGGTTACTCGGAGGTCCCACAAGAAGTGTTCCAGAATTATTAGGAAAAACGAAAAACTCGCTGGAATAAGTGTATAGATGCGGGAGAGAACTACTTTAAAAGGGATCGCAGAGATGTACCTTAATTTTTAAATATACTCAATTTTTTAATTTTGTCGCATTACTGAATTGTCTGACCTCATATATAGTTATCAATGATTATTTCAATAATTATTACTAAAGAAATGTAGCTCTTATTAACCAAGCATAGAAAACATCCAGCAATATAAAAAAATTAAACACAACTTTAAGTACATTCTCAGGCTGAAGATACATAATAAATTTATCTATACATTACACTAATTACAATCGAAAAGCTGCACTCATACTATTAAATAAATGCTGAACCTCAGAAGACTAGATTATTAAGATTAGTTCTAGAGCAAATATACTAAGAGATACTGGTGAATTTAAACAAGCAGATGAATACATAATTTCAAATGCAATTATGTTCCTTAAAGAAAGTTTAACCTGTGAAAAGCAGATAATTTAAATATTGTTCTTTTGCAGCCATACTAATGGATTCTATTGAATTAAAGAAAAACGTAAATTATTAAAAAGTTTCATTTCTTTTTAAAAGTATATATGTGGTTTTACAAATCAATTTAAAATAGTATATTCTTTGAAGAGTTTGCTAAATTTAAAAACATTCTTAAATTTAAAAACATTATTTAAACATAAACTATGTTTACTTATATTTAATTATTATAATCATATTACAATACCTACTAATTAATCAATATATTATTGTATTATTATATACACAATCTTTTAATAATGGTGTTATCAAATTTTAAAATAAGAAACATTAGTGTATTAAGGCCACGAAGACGAGTTTGAGAACTACTGAGCCATGGCGCAACCGCTCCAGTATTATCTCTATGTTTAGATTTCGAAATTTCTAATCTTCAAAAAAAAAAAAAAAAAAATTAAATTTTGTTCTACCGACCTTTTTAACGTATATAAACTATTTCTGAGCTATAGAATTATTCCATACAGAAATCAAGTTATTAAATATACACACAGACACACAGACACACAAAAACACGCGCGCGCGCGCGCACGCAACGGCAATTATGCTTATTCAGTTCCCCGTCACTTTGAAATTTGGCCTCAGCAGAAAACAAAACAAAGTTAAAAAAGTCTGGATCAATATATATATATATATATATATATATATATATATATATATATATATATAAATTTTTATAGAATAAAAATAAAATCGAAACTAAAAAATGACTAAATCTCATCGAACATGTCATCATCTTATTTGGGCGAGGAAAACAACTTCGTAATACCGCCGAAATATCATTTGTAAAACCCAAGGGTAAAACATAATCCGCTGTTGGAAATGCTCAAAATGTAGTTCTTGAGCCAAAATGATATGATAGACGTAATATTGAAGCCTTGTCATAATTCTTAGAGAAGTACTTTTTGAAATACCAATTTCCATTTCAAGTCGACGAGCGCTAATGTGTGGATCAAGATGAATTACTGCAAGGATAGTTACAACTTGATTATCATTTTGAGCATACTCATGGCGCCTACGTTGACGGACCATGTGTCGATCACGAGCTCATTCAATTAAACGCCTGTATCATGAGGCTGTTGTCTGTTCGAATAACGTTCAGCATAAAGTAGTGCCGCAGCACGATAATAATTTTGGCTTGCTGATAAAACCAAAATAATATCAACCTTTTCGGAAAGATACGTCAGCTATTTAAAAAAATATTTCTTACTTTGATTGAAAATAAAACTAGAACTTCTTTTTGTTTTTTATTTTATGTGAAAAATTTGAATTAGTAGCGTTCGAATTTCAGAAATACTAATTTTTATAATGTAATTATTCGCACGCTATTAATTATTAACACGTCTGCAAAACAATACGTTTCGTCGACGGATCTTAATTAAATCTGATATGCTTATTGATTTTAAGATTTTCTGCTTATTTTTAATAAGAATTTTTTTTAATAGTTCGATTCTAATAAAAATAGTTACAATGCTTTTTTTTACAAAACAGAAATATTGCTTGCTTAGGGGTATGTTTATAAGGTTTGTAAAGGTATGTGGAGATGCGGTACATCAGTGTTAAGGTCGGTTAGCCTGTCTGTAATTAAGGTAGCAATTTTTAATCCCGAGTTTGACCTTGAAAAAAATTTGCTCAATGATTTTAAACGTAATATTTCCCGCTCTTTCCGAATTCAGGATCAAAACTAGCTATTCCCATTTGAAAAAATCACTTTGACCTTGAAATAACCTTGAAAATCAAGTTAAAGGTCAAAAACTTTAGTCCTATTCTGTTGCCTTCTTTGCCTTGTACAACTTTTATTAGAACCTTTTTACTCTATATGGCTTAGCTTCCGAGTAATCCGGCTACGCCGATTATAATCGGTCACCGTGTATATTAAATAACTAGCATCGCCCGTCTCGGCTTCGTCCGAGATAATAACTTAAACGATTTCATAAATAATTCAATAAAATCTCAGTAAAAAGTACTCTATGTATAAACATTTATATTACTATAAATAATTGACCGTAATTTACACACACACACACACACACACACACACACACACACACACGCGCGCGCGCACGCACGCACGCACGCACGCACGCACACACACACACACACACACACACACACACACACACACACACACACACACACACCCACCCAAGTCGCACTGATATACTTGGATATTGTTTCCCACCAACTATATACGACACTCCCCGTAGAAGTCGTGCCAAATCATCTGGCAATCGCATTCTATCATCCGAACACGCACACTCCCTGTAGAAATTGTCCCGACATACGTACCTAAACATCGTTTCCTACCAAATAAACACGATTGTACCAGTAGAAGTCATCCCGAGAAAGCTAGACATCGCTTCCTAACGATTAAACACAATACTCCCCATAGAAGTCATTCGAAAAGACATGATATCGTATTCTACCGTCCCAACACGAATCTTCCCATAGAAGTTGATTACCTCATACGTGGACGTCGTTTTCTATCAACTAAATATAATATTCCTCGTAGAAATCGAGTAGAGACACCTGGACATCGTATTCTATCATCCGAACACACGACTGCCTATAGAAATGAGGCAACGGAATATCGTAATCAAATGGCCGTACACGCCCATACAATATTTCTCAGTAGAAATCGTACTTAAAATGTGTATATATAATATATACAATATAATATACATACTATATATATTATATATATATATATATATATATATATATATATATATATATTTCGTATACACCTCATATTTTAAATTAAATACTGTGAACATTTTAGAAATAGTGAGAACTAAATTCGATCAAAATGTTGGTATGCGAATAGCATATTTTTTAAGCCGACGATAGATATTATCTTTTTCTGCAGAAGTGACGATATATTGCATATATTAAAATAAATAGTTTCGAGGTTGTTAGTAAAGAACTGTATTTGGCTTTCATTTCTTTGGATCAAACTAAAAAAAAACAGTTTCTTGTCACAATTCTAAAGGTAATATAATGTATAAAAACAAAAATATAATTTGTCATCACAAACTATAATATATTCAGTATGATTTGGAATACAGAACCATTTTATAAGAGAGGGAGAAAGGAAGACAGAGAGACAGAGAGACAGAGAGACAGAGAGACAGAGAGACAGAGAGACAGAGAGAGAGAGAGAGAGAGAGAGAGAGAGAGAGAGAGAGAGAGAGAGAGAGAGAGAGAGAGAATTTCCCACGTAAGAGAAAATAAAATTTACAAAATTCAAAGCATATCCATAAGGTGTGAGAGTACTATCAGATTAACCTGAAGAATAAAAAAGGTAATACCGACTAACATCACACCTTTAGGATACGAATCCCAAAGTTGTATATGAACATTCACTTGAGCTGGCCTGGTATTAATACTTTAAGCCGACTACTTTGAGTTGATGTTCGTGATTCAAGATGCCACCTAGTGGCCGCTGGTGAAACTGATTATTATAACCATTAGCTTAATTTATTGATGAAAGTGAAATAATTTTTAATAAAAATATAGCCTATGTCCTCCCCAACATAATATAGAATCTATATGTCAAATTTCAGAACAATCGGTTCAGTAGTTTTTTCGGTTATCGTGTACAAACAAAAATACGCTTTGTCTTTATAAATTAGTATGATATTAAAGTATCAAGAGCAAAAGTTTTATATTTTTAATTAAAATAGGGCACCAGAAATTTAGTGTCTAGCGCCTTTACTGCATTCCGATTTCGTAGACGCGGGGAGCACAGGATATCGTTTCCACGCTCGCTACCGCGCGGCCGCGGATCTCACTCGCGCTGCACCTGAGTCCCTCTCTGCTCACCTTTGGCCTAAGTTCGCAGGTCAGTATATTAAATATTCGGACTCGTATTGTTTTGATTCTGCGTGTTTGACCGCTAATCGGAATCATTGTCTGATTATTGAATTTCGACTTTAATTATTTGAAATTAAAGACTTGAGCGTATTTTACTGTATTGACTATACAGCCTCACCTTCGCAGATCCAATTCAAAAACTTACGAAAACTTCCACTACTACACAGCCTCACAGTCAAGAAAGATTTATTTCTTCAGAATTAACACCTTTGTAGCGGTTATAGGGAAATGGTCCAGACATTATGTACGCAGCAAGAGCCTCAAATACAAAGAAATTTATAGAAGTCATAGTATTACCATTCAGTATGCATAAATACGAGGTTTGGTAAATCAATAAGGCGAATTCCCGTGTTTGTCCACAATGACTTAAGTTTATGGAGGTTTTCACACCTCATAGTAGGCATCATTTTTTATCGTATATAAGTTAAATTACCTTTGATACTAGGCCAACTTTAGATTTCAAAAATTTCAAGCAATTCTAAGGATATATATCTTTATATATTAATCATTGATGAAATAATTGGATTTCTAATTATTAATTAATCATCAATAGCACCGTTGGTTTTAAGCTAAAAAGCCATCAAACGTAAAAACGCCCCTAATGTATTAAAATTGAAAAACGTTATAAGTTACACAACCACATCAGGAGATCCGCACATGCACACAACAAATTCAATACGCAAACCCGAATATTCGAGTTGCTAAAAGTGATGAAACCGATTATTGGATGTATAAAAAAAATAGCATCGCAAACCGTCGGCCGCCACAATTAGTAAATTTTATAAGAAATAGTCGTAATCGTGAGAACAATCTCGAAAAAAGATTAACCAGTATGGCGAAATATTTCTTATTTAATTTATGTATGTGCTAGGATTATCTGTTGTGTCGATATCTAATTTACAAAACAAATTATCTAATTTCAACACTAATTAAACTTGATCTACAATTCATCGAATACATCTTAAATCGACCGAACTAACGACATGGCTGATCCGTACTCTGATCCCGTTTTACAAACTATGAGGCTTTATTACCATAATATCTTTTTTTTCATTTGAAGAATAGCTGTTTGTAAAAGTTGTTTGTAAAAAAAAAGAATGCTTATCGAGGCATATGGTGATCATGCTTTATCAGAAGTAATATACAAAAGATGGTTTCAACTTGTTAGAAATAATAATTCTGTTATAAAAAATAAAGAACGTGAAAGAACGCCAAAAAAGTTTGAAGATGCCGAATTGCAAAAGACATTGGATGAAGATGATTTGACTCAAAATAAAATGTCAGAAGTATTAATGTTGCACGAAAAAAAATTTCTGAACGTTTAAAGATTATCGAAGTGATCAAAAAGTATGGTAAATGGGTGCCATATTAATTCAATGCAAGGCAGATGGAAAACCGAAAAAATACTTTGTCAATCCATTGTCGCAATATTTTTACACGCATTTACAAGATTTATCAGAGTTTTCCTATGTATTATTATTTCCATGTCTAACTCTAGGAGGATATCCATGCCCAGCAGTAATTCGTTTCTTAGCTTTTTCATTACATAAAACTTGTGATTTATGTAAATGTTCCTTATTTTACAAGTGACAGTTATTACATGTACTTGTGGAACTATAGTGCCGTTAGATAGCAGGGCCAAAGTTTTACTCATGCTATACCTCCACTTATTTTCTTTTGCACATATTTTAGATATTTATGGTCACATGTATGAGTTTACTGAACCTGGGTTGACTAACCCTAAGTATGTGTCGGCCTATTTTTACGGGCAAAAAATCTATTTTCTAGTTTTTCCTCCGTGCTTTCCATCCGTGAGCAACGGTAATCATGTGCTAGTATGTTATTTTCGCCGCATCGAGAGCAAGATTTTCGTGGCGGATTTTTAAACTGCAAACTTGTGTGTCCTCGTTCTTTACAACGCCAACAGTATTCTTAATGTACATAAGGGGTTACTACTAACATGATCTTGCTTTGGGTTCGATTTTGTATAAATCGATTATCCGTATTTTTCAGTGGCTTTTCTTTCACGGTTTTTGACAGTTTTTCTTTTTCTCTCTCTACTTTGCGTATGAAATCGCTAACTGACGCGATATTTTCGAGTGAAACGTGCAGTTGCAAGTCCGTTCTCGTATTTTCATATAAATTATTTAATTGTAATGCCGTATCAATATTTCCGCGGCGTTGCATTGGTCTGCGTAAGGCGGTTGTATAATAGAGAATGACTCATTCGATAATTGCTATCTACCGAAAATTTGTCGATCCAAATGTCGTAACTCGTTCGGTGATAGAAATAATGGTTTCATTAAAGTTTCCAACTCCTCCCAAGTATTTTTAGGGTCTGTTATATTACGGTGCCATAACTGCGCGTTACCACGTAATAACTCGGGAAACCTATGTAATAATTGTATGTCCGTTAATCCCTGACCTATCTTTAATCTGGTCATGCGTTCCAGAAAAGAATATAGTTCTTTCCATTAAAATGGCAGTTACATTTTCGCATTTGTCTGCGATTTTCCTTTCCGTATTGATTTGGAAATTTTCTGGCGTATACAGAAATACCATTGGATTGTTACCCGTATGTGGTGATGATGTACGCTGCATCATATGATTGTAAATTACAGTCCGTCCAGCATTCTATCTGCTAACTCGTCGTCAAATTCCGCCACATTTTTTCGTACGTATCCTAATCGTTGTCACAATTCTTTCAGGGCCGCTCGGTACTTAGATCAATTTTTGTGAACTCTGCGAGAAGCTCCTCGTGCCGTAACTGATAAGTCCACGAGATAAGCATTTTCGACTCTTGGTTCGTTTCGACATGCGTACGAACTTCCCTAAACAATACTATCTCAGTCAAATTAAATTAATAAATATTTTTATCGGTCTTACAGTCATTATAATATCATATATTAGCTAAAATAATGACAGTCTGGCTGTTCTTGTTTATGATCACCCCCGTAGAATCTAAAATAAAACTTATTACTACAATAAATTATATAAGAAAATTAAAATTAAAAATAAAATAAAATTAATAATAAAAATAAAAATAAAAGCACAATAATAAAATAAAAAATAAAAAATAATAAAAGTACTTATTCTGTTAGTAAAGGACAACCTGACTGCCCCCACCACCTTAAATTTAGGATCACCTTCTTGTCCCAAATTAAATTACAAAAATATGCCAGACATTCGAGTATATTCGGACGCCATGTAACGCTACACCCCTGGTGTGAGCTACTTCGTGCTCCGCTTCAACCCACCTGGGCAGCTAACCGATCAACTCGCCGACAGGCTCTTTTCGCTACACCAAATACGAAACTTTTTTCTTCGCATCTTTGATTTGCAGAAGTGTTGCTCCAGTTTACTCATGCTCGCGCGTGCAAGTCCCTTTTGAATCTTCCGTTTTATTTTCACCGTCGATTTGTCCCACGCTCAAACCACGTAGGCCCTTGGCCGCTCAGTCCGCCACCAAGATACCTAAGGAGCAAATTATTCGCTCAAAATCAATTCTAACTGTCGCTCAGCCTATCAGAATTTCGAATTGAGTTTACCGTTAAGTTTTATTTCTTTGAGGATGAGGTTTGCGTAGCGAGGTGTTTTCAAGTTTATCTTTTCAGAATAATACCTTTCCTTCAATTTTACAATACAGAAAATAATAATAACAAAATTTAAAAAAAAAAATTATTTGTAGTTTTATTAAATTTAAATTAGTTAAGCTATTAATTAATCGCATCACGCGTTCGGATCTCGCGTTGAGTGTGCAAGAACGTACCGTCCGCTATCGCACCGACAACAGTTTGCCCCTCGACTAACCGGTTTCGAGGCTACTGGCACACTAAATTTTACATCCAATGCGCCGCTATTTAAGTTTTGAGAGAGAGAGAACGGTCCCCACTCTACGGCAGTTCCGCTCTCACCGTACCGCACCACGAAGCTCGCAGTGTTTGCTCCTTAACGCATCGTGAAACTTTCAGTGCTTCTCCTTCTCGCTGCTTGTTCGAGCGTCTTCGCGCGCGCTCGCTTTTCTATCTCTCTCTATTCTTTCGCCTTTTCTGTGTGACTCTTCTTGCGCGGTCGTTGAATTTAGAGAAAGAGAATTATATATTGTATTACAAGACAACAAATAATTCCATTTCTTTTGCAACAATTTATTATTAATTAATTAAGTATATTTATTAATTAATTAATATTAAAGATTTTTATTATTAAATTAATTGCACGAGCTTATGGCTCGTCGCAAATTCCAAAATCATGAGTTAATTGGGGATAAGTTTAAACATCGACTGCAAAAGTAGATCAAATCTGCAATAAGACAATTCTCTGTGTTTGATAGGACCAAAGTGGTGTGACGTATTACCAGTTGTTAAAACCATGTGAAATCATTAATAGTCATCGCTAAGGATAAAAAATGATCAATTTAAAACATGCACCAGAATGCAGCAAAGTCATTTGGCTCCATGACACCTCGATACATCTGAACACAAAGCAAAACCTGTTCTGGATACAATTTACACGCTTGGGTGGGAGCTGCTACCCCAAACGCCGTATTCACTAGACTTACTCCTTCCCACTAGGATTTGTTTTCATCAATAGGAGACACAATGGCGAAGCAGCACTTCACATATTTATAAGCACATCGATAATTAGGTGTTTGATTGGTCTGCTTCAAAAGACAAACAATTCTATTGATAAGGTATCCACAAATTGATAGGAAAGTAGTCAGAATGTAGAAAAAACAAAGGCAAATATTTAGAATAAAATGTTTTTCACAAAAAGACGCTCATTTCATATCGGTATATATATATATATATATATATTCTTTGATTTTTGATGCTGTGAGAACTTTTACCATAAAAATCTTGAAAATAAAATACTATTATCTAAAATTCTATTAATTCATAATGGAACAAAGTATATTCAATTTGCTGCATGTAAATTAAAAAATGAGTATAAGAATTTCTTAAATTGTAATGCTCTTGCTTCCTTTTTATATATGTAATAATTTAGTATTATCTGTTTTAATATCAAAATTTAGATTGATCTGACTTTTATTTGCATGTGTATTATTACACTTCGTATTAAATGTCATCTTGACTTTTTGCCAATTTCGATTTATTATGTTTAGACATGCATCTATTCTAATAAAATTTCTCTGAAATATTTATTCCATGTTTTCAGAGATTTTTTTGAATTTTATTTGATCATAATATTTATAGTACACTTTATCCTCTCTACAGGATTTCACTGTAGCGAATATAGTGGTATTTTCTTGTGCTTGATTTTTGCATTTTTTTAGCATTGACAAAATACCTTTGAAATGAATTGCTGACCTTAATACTACCTGTTGTTTGACTGCCTTTGCAATGGAGGTAACTGCCGTTTTATTAATGCTTTCAAATCAATTCATTTTGTAAATCGATCTTAACATAAAAATCATAAAAGAATTAAAATTATAAGTTTGGGTACATGCTGAGCAGTCCGGGGCCGAAGCAGATTAAGCCATAACCACGCTTGCACAAAAGATAAAAAAATATACAGGCATATTTGGTAAGGGCGAAAAGAGCCCGATCACATGTTGAGCGATCGGACAACAATGCAGTTTGAGCCGGAGCGCGAAATAGCTTTTACGAATTACAATTTCATTGAATTTTAGTTAATTTCCTAAAGAGAAGTGGAATCAATTCGAAGCTTTGGACATTATGAATAAGGAAAATAATTTCCGCCGAAAGGTGTCATTCAGATTTTCCTTTACTAACAAAATTCATTTTGATTTTAAGATTTTACTTCGTATATTTCGAATTCTAGAGGAATGATTATAAACAAGGCTGTGTGCGATCATAATAATATTATATGAGTTTGATAAATAGAATTTAAGATCGATAAAAATATTTATTAGCTTAATTTATAAAAGTTGGGGAATACAGAGAAACAGAATGCTTATTCTATTCCAATCGATTTTCCTTATATTGACATTTCTCTGTGGTATTGCAGCTAATGTTTGTATATTTATATTTTCTTCATAGGTTTCTAATTCATCCAAATGTTAATCCGCATTTTCTAGATATCATGAAAGATCAAAAAACTATTTTTCTAATATTAGTAAGTCATATATAATTCAAAGGATCCTCAACAATATATTAATCTAAATACTATGGAAACTAATTCATATATTTTATTATATGCAATTAATATTTACTAGGTTAAATATATATTAATAAGTCGAGTTTTTATATAGAATATTTAATCTAGATTATATTAATGCAATTGAATAAATTTGACCTTTAATAAATTTTATTACATCATTATTTAATTAAATATACTAATATTTCTTTATGTGTTTCATGTTTATGTAAAAGAGATCACCATATATTTGACATAATTAAATATTTAGATTCCTACCTTTGATTCAGATATTAATTTCGGGTGGTTATAAATATTACTGCATGCAGTTAAAATACTTTCACAATCCGAATTATGTTTGTGCCGACATTTAACAATGATTGTCTCCGAAGGATCATCAAACTCCTTTTTATCATTGATTTTCATGCTATATTCTAGTAGTTTGACCAAGTCTTCCGTCTAGAATAAGAATATAATTCAATATAATCTAACACAGTATTATTATCTAAAGAATAGAAAAGTTTAAATGTTTACTAAACATTAATGCTTTTCGAGAACGAACACATGAGGTAAAAAACCTCTTATGAAAAGCAGATATTAGTTTTCTGTATAAGTATCGAAATTCATTATTCTTAGTCTTAGTATTATTACCCAACTAATGATACAAATAATACAATGTTTCACAGACACTGCATAAATACTGTAAAATTTCAGGGATCAACAGGCGCGGGCGCGCCTCGAAAGTAAGTATTTTAATTGGCAATTTTAATATAATATGCAATACTAGCGGTAGAGGGGAGAACTAAAAAAATTGCGACTATACGCGTTACAGAAGCTCATAAAAACATTGTTTAGATTAGCCAATTAGCCGAGTTCTTTAAAAATTTCTTTCAAAGACTGAAAATTCCCGACATACATCAAAGTGAAACATAAGAACTATTTTAGCAGAGTTAAGATTGTAAAAAAGCATACTGTTCTCTACCTCTACGATTGTAAAAAAGCTACCATTCTCTCCACATCACTAAAAGGGTTTTACAAGGGGAGATCGTTTAGTTCGGAAGCCAGCAACATTTTTATGTCATATATTTAACCTCAGCCAAAAATTAGTTGAAATGATTCGTTTCAATGTCATCTAAAGCGTAGTGATCGTCCACTATGTCAATTCATCTGGATGTGACAATCCCGGGCACCCAAACTTTGTAGAAATGTTAAAAAATTGATAAAAACCAGGTTTTATGAAATAATTTTGCGTTTAGAAAAAAATTGTTCAAACGAAAGTTGTAGATCCTATTGAAACAAATTTTTTATGTTCTATCCATTTTTGCTCTAAAGCTAACAATTATGGAGAAAAATGCAATTAATTATGAACATTTCAAGCTGCTATCAACGTAAGTCATAGTCGATACATCAGGGACCTACCTCGCCGCCCAGCTCATACATCGAACAAGTACTTTTTAAATTTAAATTTTGGTCATAAAAAGATAGTTTTAAAGCAAAAATTTATCGAATGTAAAAAATTTATTTTAGGTAGATCTCAAAATTTTATTCAAGATAATGTTTAACAAACTCTCTACTGTTTCGTATACTATGATTTATTTGTTATTATATACAAAGTTTTTAATATTTTTTAATTTTTCAGTATTAATTCAGCCAATTTGATGTATAATATTCATGTTCCAAAACTTCAAAAATTATTTCTGAAAACCATTTCCTAATTTTTATAAATTTTTCATTACAAATAAATTAAAAATACTAAAATACAATAACGGTGACGGAAATTTGTTATATGACAGTATAATAATGACATATCTATATACATATAGTTTATTTCTTTCAATAATACAGAATTTTTTTCCAAAAAAATTTATAAATTATTACAATAATATACGTGACTCCTTAATTTATAATAATTAGATATATACTGTTATAATGCATGCGATAATATCATTTAAATGTGGTTTCAAACTTACAGAAAAAATTACACTCGCAACACACTCTGTCACAGAATTATATTACAAATATAAATATACAAAAATTAATCAAATCACAATGACATTCTTTAGTTGCCATTTATCCTCGCAAAATTTTTTTACCATCTTGTCCTAATTATACATGTAAGTTCATTTATACTAACTTTTAGGATTGTAACAATCAGGAATGCATGTCCGCTGAAGCAATGAAAACTACGTTCCCTATAATAGAAATGCGGTTGAAGTGCACTCGAGAAAGCGTGAATTCCGATTTTAGCTGTTTAATAGCATTGTAGCTTTAATTACCGGTATTACACTCGTGAACTACTCTATCGCAATTTTCTCTACTTTCGATACTGTATTTATAGTGCACTCTCTTCATCGGATAGGACTTACCGAGTTATAATTTCATTCTCACAGGCTTGTGATTTTCTACTGATTAACTGATGCTTATCCCGACTTTACTATCAAAGATTTTATTAATATTAGGTTGTGAAATATCTCCCTTCCGCCTTTTTGTCTTATGAATTTCGCGACTATGTACAAAGCGCTACAGAGCTCGTATCTGGCAAGACTATACATCATTTGAAAGATCTTGACATAACGTACAAATC
Organism: Sycobia sp. Sy_11; assembly: GCA_018907035.1. NCBI lineage: Eukaryota > Metazoa > Arthropoda > Insecta > Hymenoptera > Epichrysomallidae > Sycobia > Sycobia sp. Sy_11. The sequence goes on from JACCIC010000074.1 coordinate 190,497, forward strand.
GACGGCATACATGATTAATTTTGATATTGCGTTCAAAAATTATAGACGTGTAAACATGGAGTTCACTAACGCCGACATTTGCGCTATTTTAAAGTTTTCCTTCGTCAAAGGCAAATCCGCTAGAGAAACTTTCCGTGAGATTAAAGGTGTTTTGGTAGATGGCACGCTATCACTTCGAACCGCAGAAGAATGGTTTCGACGATTTAGAACCGGTGGAAACGATACCATGGATAAACCAGCCGGCGGAAGACCTGTGACGACGAATACCGATCAAATCATGGAATTTATCGAGTTAGATCGGCATGTGGCATCTCGGGACATCGCCCAGGAGATGACAGTTAGTCAGTAAACCATTTTAAACCATCTGCAGAAGGCTGGATACAAAAAGAGCTTGATGTTTGGTTCCCGCATGATTTGACGCAAAAAAATCTTCTGGAGCAAATCAACGCCTGTGATGTGCTTACTGAAACGGAACGAACTCGATCCATTTTTGAAGCAGATGGTGACTGGCGACGATAAATGGATCACATACGACAATATCAAGAGAAAACTGTCGTGCTCCAAGGCCGCTGAACCGTCCCAAACAGTGGCCAAGCCGGGATTGACGGCCAGGAAGGTTTTGTTGTGCGTTTGGTGGGATTGGAAGGGAATCATCCACTATGAGCTTAATTCTACCATCTAATTTGAACAACTGGACCGCTTGAAGCAGGCTATCGACCAGAAGCGTCCACATTTGGCCAACAGGAAGCGTAAAGTATTCCACCAGGACAACGCCGGACCACACACTTCGTTGATGACTCGTCAGAAGCTATGGGACTTCGGATGGGAGGTTTTATCGCATCCACCATATAGCCCGGACATAGCGCCAAGTAATTACCACCTGTTCCTGTCCATGTCGAACGCCCTTGGTGGTGTAAAGTTGGACTCAAAAGAGGCTTGTGGAAAGTGGCTGCCCGAGTTCTTCGCAAATAAGGAGAGGGGTTTCTACGAGAAGTATATGATGAAGTTGCCAACTAGATGGAAACAGATTATCGAACAAAACGGCGCATATTTGAAGTAAATCCGACCGCTGTAACACTTTTTATAAAGCATTCAATGAAGAGTAAAAAAGCGGAAGGGAGATATTTGACAACCTAATATATGTATTTAAACATCTGCTGTCCGTCGTGCAATCGTGAAACGAGGAAGTATGGCCAAGACATTGCAGGGGGACGTTCTACTTTCAGAATTGGTACCTTAATGACATTATAAACCAATAATAAAAATAAACATAAAATAAATATTTTATTCTGCTCACACTATTCTGGTTGTTTCACTAGCCAGCCACCACTACGCGTCTGTACATAACCTTCAGCTGCTGATGTTGTTTGTCACACCCGCAGTGAGTAACAGTGCGCCGCGATTTGCGACCTCTGTACAGTAAGACAGCTTGCTTAAAATCGGGATTATGTTGCTACCATACTTCGACACACTTAATTTTCGGTGTCTATTCTAGTTTAAAAATTATCAGGTATGTGAATAAGTCTTTCTCGTTTTTTTTCAAATTTTGAGCCTTTATTGTGAAAAAATGATTACAAATGAATTATTGAAAGTATTGGCCATCGCTAGCTACAACTTTTTCCCATATTTCTGGCAACATACGAATCCCGTTGCGAAAAAATTCGACCGGTTTGGCCTCTATCCAGTCATCCACCCATTTATTGGCTTCCTCGTAGGAATGGAAGTGCTGGTCAGCCAGGCCATGCGTCATCGATCTGAAGAGATGGTAATCAGACGGAGCAACGTCTGGACTATACGGCAGGTGGGGTAGGACTTCCCATTTGAGCGTTTCTAAGTATGTTTTCACCGGCGGTGCAACATGTGGGCGAGCATTGTCATGTTGCAAAATAACTTTGTCGTGCCTGTCGGAGTATTGTGGCCGTTTTTCTCGCAGTGCGCGGCTCAAACGCATCAATTGTCGTCGATAGACCTCGCCTGTGATCCTTTCATTCGGTTTCAGAAGCTCATAGTAAACCACACCTAGCTGGTCCCACCATATACAGAGCATGAGCTTGGCGCCATGAATATTTGGCTTGGCCGTCGATGATGATGCATGGCCAGGTAGTCCCCATGATTTTCTTCGCTTCGGATTATCGTAACGTATCTACTTTTCATCGCCAGTCACGATACGATGCAGAAAACCCTTTCTTTTATGTCGCTGAAGCAGCTGTTCGCAAGTGAAAAAACGCCGTTCGACGTCTCTCAGCTTCAGTTCGCACGGCACCCAATTTCCTTGCTTTTGGATCATTCCCATAGCTTTCAAACGCTTGGAAATGGTTGTTCGGTCAACGCCCAATGCTTCAGCAAGTTTTTCTTGCGTTTGACAAGAATCTTCATCAAGCAAAGTCGCCAATTCTCGATCTTCAAAGATTTGCGGCCGCCCGGAACGCTCCTTGTCTTCCACGTCGAAATCACCGCTTTTGAAGCGTCGAAACCATCCGCGAACACTTGAATCATCGACACAACCTTCTCCATAAGCCTCCTGAAGCAATCGATGCGTCTCGGCAGCATATTTCTTCAAATTGAACCAATAAAGTGAAATTTCCCGCAAATGACGTCGACTCGGCTCAAATTTCGATATTTTCACGATATCAAAAATTTATGATGCGAAAAAATTTTAACTAATGTGTTAGTATGGAATTGTTGACATATGAATAAGCTTTGATTATGACATATGTAACCATTGAATACTCGCACAGTATTGGTGGCGCCATCTCTTACAAAAAACGGGAAAGACTTATTCACACTCCTAATAGTTTCTAAAAATAATTACATATTTATATGTGTAATAAACCAATCACTTTATTAAGCTGTATATAATTTAGATATAGAAACGCGATAATTTCATATTTCATAAAACCTAATGTATATTAAATAAAAATTTACATGATGTTTAATTTTAAAAATTTTATTTAAAATTCAATAAATATACGTTTAATCACTTTTTTATTATACCTAAACTATAATAAACGCATATGCTCCATAAACCCTCAATATATTCGTTTATTTTGATTGTAATGTCACAAGAATTTTATGAATTTGTCATAAATTTATTAAGTATGTGTAATAATTCTGGCGCTTAATAATTGGAGAGTGGTGATTCCAATAAAATATTAGAATGCTTATACATTAATGATTTGTTTATTTGAAATTTTTAGCATTTTTTGAATATTCTCATAACACATATATAAGGTTTCTTACGCTTATCGCTCAAACAGTCGAATTTACACTACGCCGACACGGAGATATGGTACGCTTTCTTGAAGCGACACCTGAAGCACACGAAGATGAGCCGTTATTCTAACAGAGCTAGCAGAGATGAATATTTATATTTATATAAATATAAATATGATAATATATATATAGATCCGTTCGGTTTCGCGGTCGGCGAGCAGAGAGAACGTTTCAATCGACAGCATTAGTTTTTTTTCATCATAATCGCAATCTGACTTTGCATTTGTATATTGCTTTATAACATTTTTCTTAACTATTACAGTTGAATCTGCAATTAGATTTGCGCTATATGCAAACAAGGCATCATATATATATATATATATATATATATATATATATATATATATATATATGATGGCGCATATAGTGCAAATAGAATTTATGTTTGTTTTTTGTGCGTTGTTTTCGAATTAAATTAATAATTTATTTTATTCAATTTATCATCTTTTATATAATGGTGTACAAAAGGAATTACTTTATTTTTAATAATAGTTTTTTGTCAGTCTTTGTTATTTAATAAAATGTTGTATGATATTAATATGATAAACATTACAGTTTACAATGTGTGCGCGCGCGCGCGCGCGTGTGTGTGTGTGTGTGTGGAGAGAGAGAGAGAGAGAGAGAGAGAGAGAGAGAGAGAGAGAGAGAGAGAGAGAGAGAGAGACATGAATGGATTTTGATGGCGGTTGGAATCGGTCCGAACTTGCCGAAATAGAGGAAAGATTAGTGCACGCATTTCTTATATGCATGCATTATATATATATATATATATATATATAGACGTATATACGCGCAGTTCATTTCTCTTTCGCTCGGTCCTTCGCTTCCCCTACTTCCCCTCTTCTGCATTATGCCTGCCAGCCACCTTGCCCATCCCGTTAATTACAGTTTGATTAAGTTTACAGTTTACTTGTGTAAAAAATACCCAATGTATAAAAATATATTGCCTAGATAATTTTACCTATAATAATATTAACATATATTAAATATCTGCAGGAAATAATAATGAAGCTTCAAGGCTCGCCGAAACAATGTCAGTGATGTGGCAGTATTGAGTTTAGTTCCAAGAAAGTTCCCCCGCACTATTTTTCTGAATATTTATGATTTTTGCGGGACTAATTACGAATATCGTAACAGCTTTAGACGGAAATTGAATATTCATTCCTAAAACCATGCAAAGTCCATAAAGATCATGGTTTGTTCAATTTTCCTTAAGAAAATAAAAATACTTGCAAAAAAATTTTAAACCATAATCATAGAGCTCATTTAAATACATATTTTTTGTTCTATACAGTTTTCGGTGCAAATAATATTTCTCGACAAAGTTCAGTTTCGGAAACTATTCCGTTTCGGAGTTCCGTGAACGGTTCCCCGCATATACTCGATGCAGGTATCTTCGTATACATTTTTTCGAGAAATATAGCTTCTAGAGACGAATTAAATAGAATAAAAAATATGTATTTTAATGAGATGTACAATGATTTTTTAAAATACATTTTTGTAAACTTTAATATTTCCCGAGATGTGTCCAAAAGACTCTGTGTTTATAGTTTTTAACTTGAGAATTAAATTTTCATCAAACGACACTACGATAATTTTAATCGGCATCCAAAAAAAATCGAATAATCGATTATGTACGTCTTTCGGAAGTTCATCCACGATCTCTGTTATAGACTCACATAGCAATTTTTATTGGATCAAGCTTGCTGTGAGCACGCATTTAGACTGCCGATTATCAAAAACTTTTCGCTATCTATAAATCTATATTCCTATAGATAATTTCATCCTCTGAGAATATTTCTCGAAAAATAATCAAAAATTTAATCTTGGGGTTCCTCTAAAGCATCGACAGTGGTGTGACTGTATTGAATAAGTCCTGTCACTATTTTCTTGAAAATTTGCAAACTTATATTTTTTGGAGCGCGGATTCTTAACATCATAATAACCTTAGATCAAAATTAAATATGTATTCCCAAATCGACGAAAACTCCATAAAACTCATGGTTTTCTGAATGTATCTTAGAAAATGAAAAAGTTTAACATTTAAAACCAAAATCATAGAGCTCATTAAAATACATATTTTTTTATTCTATATAATTATTCGATATAAACTATATATTTTTGGAGAAAAGTTCAACATTTCCGTTTCGGGGTCCCCGGAACAATTCTACGTTTATACGAAATATAGATTCATTCGAATACATTTTTCTTGAGAAATGCTGTTTGTAGAAATTCAGCGCATAGTACAAAAAATGTATTTTGATAAGATCTACAACTTTTGTTTGAAATACTTTTTGTAAATTGAAGTACACTAAAACAAAATTTGATAATTTTAAATAAATACATTTCGTCGAATTCAAAGAACGAAGAATTTGTTTAATATAAACAACTGTTTTTCGTTAAGAAAAATATATATTTAAATGTATTAACTGATTTTTGAAACGATATTTTTAATTTAAAAAAATATTCTAAATTGTCTAAATAGAATTTATTTAGGTAGCTAAATCAATTTCATTTTCTTAAAATCATTAAATTGCATTTCATAAGCATATCATTAATTTTCATATTTAAAATTAATAAATATTTTTTTATTGGTCTTACAGTCCAATCAATTCAATCTAAAAATAAAAAAGAAATAAAAATAAAAATAAATAAAAATAAAATAAAAATTAAAAGTAAAGTGCACTTTACTAACAAAGAATTTTTTCAGCTAATATTTTATTTTCAGATTAGTCTACGGGAGTGAATGTAAACAAGGACAGTCTGACTGTCATTATAATTTTAATTTATTTTTTATGTTTAGATTGAATTGATTGGACTGTAAGACCAATAAAAAAATATTTATTAATTTGTATATGGGCAGTCAACATAAGTACAATTAAATTATTTTCATATTTGGTTAGTGAAAAATAAAAATGTGTCCAAAATTTTTTCGCCAGGTGTATCCAGGATTTTCATCGCATGCAATGCATGCCTCTACTGGTTGCTACCTTTACAATGAGATTCTGAACCTTTATAATTATATATGTACAGTTTGAACGGCTGAGATTTTGCGTTTCAAATTAATTTGCGTTGCGCTATCTACAATACTAATATAATATTATGTGTTTATTTATATATATTATATAATACATAAGAAAACAATGTAAATATAATTATTCTTAATTGCAATATAACATCTATCATACGTTTACATATTTGTAGATTACGAAAATGACGGTCTAATAAGTTAAGATACTACAGTTCAATTTTATATTTTGTTTCAATTATACAAAATTAAAAATATTTTTTTAAATATTTCTTTAAAGCAAATAAATATTTTTCAAATTAAGAACCGAATATCTTAAAACAAATTTTTATTTTTCATACATCAAATATATTTACTGTATTTAAATAAACATGTCAGTATTTTAAATATATAAATTTTTTTACTTCCAATAAATGGTCTACTAATATTATATGAATAAACCATTTGTTTAATTTAAAAAGTATGTATTTAAATGGATTAAATTTTACATTAAAGAAAATCGGCAGAGACAGTAAATGTAACAATCGATCAATTTCATTATTAATTGAAAATTCTAAAAAGAAATTAGATGTCTGGAATAATGCTTTTTATGCTTAAGAACATAAGAACACCTTAACAGAAACAGAATTAATTGAACGCGTTTTTGTCTGAAGTGTATAATTAAATATCTTCTATCTTGCAAATATTTAGAACTAAAAAAATATATATTAGAAGGACTAATTGCTAGAATTGTATATTTATATATTTTGAACGGATTAGTTTGTTTTGTCTTCTTTCATACTTAAATTTTTAATGTATTATAATTAAATTAAATATAATTTAATGTATTATATTTAATTCGTAATTTTTTCTGCTTAACAAAAACAATTATAATAACAATTATATTGCAACAAAATTGCTTTGATAAAATTAACTTAACATTGAGATAATAATAATGACTATTATCAGCAATGTATTTGTATTTATAAATTGAATAGCTCTAGAAATATATGCTAATTGTAGAGTAAACTTTTTTCAAAACGATTTTCAATAATTATTTGATTGCTTTTCATATTTTTGAAGCATGCTATAAGTATAATCAATAATCATATTTGACACATACGAATCATATATAAGAGAAGGTGACAGAGAGAGAGAGAGAGAGAGAGAGAGAGAGAGAGAGAGAGAGAGAGAGAGAGAGAGAGAGAGAGAGAGAGAGAGAGAGAGAGAGAGAGAGAGAGAGAGAGAGAGAAGAAAACTGGAGAAAACATCAAGAGGATTAACAGGGATTCGATTACCCGATACTAATGGGACCTGCATACAGTATGTGGACACGTTCACCCAATACCTCACCTTCCCTCTCTCTCACTCTTCCTGACCTGTCCCTCCGCAGGCATCCACACATTGTACGGGGCTTAGCTTAGCAGTTTACACACACACACACACACACACACACACACACACACACACACACACACACACACAGTGTGGAGTTTTGTTGCTTTCTCCCATCTGGCGCCTGCCCAGGTTACGGATAGGGGATGGCTCGCTACAATTTGTAGAGGGCACTGAGGAAATAAAATACTCAGGGCGGACAGAAAAAGCTAATAGGGAGGGCCTCCCGAACTTAAGGCCAATTATGACTAATGTTTGGTATAAACAAGGATATACCCCAGGGAGTAACTCCGGCAAGACCGGTCAATCTCCTCACCGATTCTGATAGAGTGCAAGCCTCTATCGTCGGTGGTAGCCCCTCGGATTCTGGGGAGAGCAAATCCAACATAATCATAGATAGTACACTGGGAACTTAAGGAGATGTCATGATGGATCAAGAAACGACGGATCGAGAAATCTCCATCACGCGCAGAAACAATCACTTGGAGCGACTTGGTGAGAAGATCAGCCAATTGTTGGACTTTGTCAAAGATAGGCATAACGTGCACAAGACCATTAAGGATCTTGCTCGTTCCATTAATGCCTCATATAAATGCATCAGTATGGCAGAGGATGATCTATTACAGTATCAACGTCCTGGTACACATGAAGTGGTGACTCAGACTACGCCGAGTCTACGCTCTGACACCAAACGAAGCGCAGCAGAAGCGATGGTTTCCACTCCTAAAACCATAGGTGGCAAAAGGACGAAAGAACCATCATTGGGCTTAAGGAGACCACTAGAGTCGGTCGGAGTACCTACAGGCAAGTCTGAAGCCAAAGAAAATCAATGGCAGACCATCAAGCGTAAGAAGCCCAAAGGCAAAGATCAAGAATTATCTAGTACACGCAGGCTTAATGGACGAAATAGGCCTAACTCCATTTTGATTAAGGCCGATGAAGGAGTTACATACGCGGAGGTACTGCGTCAAATAAAGAATGACCCGGATTTATTTCATGTCAAGAATGAGGTTAACAGGATACGCAGAAATGCAAGCGGTGCCCTTGTACTTCAGTTGGAACGGACAGCCAAAGATGCACATGAGTTGGCACGCATTGTTGAATCTAAGGTTGGCCATAGCGCATCTACTTCGGTCCTGACTAATCTCATTACATTGGAGATTAAAGATATAGATGAGGTCACTTCAAGGGATGAAGTATTAGAGGCTCTGAGAACACACCTCGAGCTAAAGGAGACTAACCTACTAATCGCTCGTTCCTTGCGGCAAGCTTATGGGGGTACTCAGACGGCGGTGCTTTCTGTACCATATAGCCACGCAGCTGAGCTACTACGTGCAGGGCATGTTCGAATCGGATGGGTCAGCTGCAGAGTTCGAAAAAAAAACAGAAATAAAGCGCTGCTTCAGGTGTTGGCAAATTGGCCATTTAGCGTCCGTGTGCTCGGGCCCTGACAGAACTAAACTTTGCAGGCACTGCGGTGGAAAAGACCATCTATGAAAGCTGTGTGTAAACGGGCCCTGTTGTTTACTCTGTAAATGTGAAGGAAAAAAAGAGATTAACCATCCAGCATACAGCTATAAGTGCCCGATTACCGTGGAGTTTTTAAACAGACATAAAACATGAGAATACTCCAACTGAATACCAACCATTGCGTAGCAGCTCATGACCTGCTGAAACAGACAATAAAGGAGCTAAGAATAGACATTGCTGTAATCTCCGAATCATATTGTGACAGGGTCAGACCACAGCGCTGGATAAGTGACACAAGCAATAGAGCTGCCCTCTGGATTGGTCAAAATAGGCAGGTACTAAAGCAGTCGAGTCATCGGAGCGAATTGATATCCTGGGCTAAAATACAAGAAATATACGTCTTTAGTGTATATGCTCCTCTAAGCTTGACGGACAAGCAGTTTGAAATCCTCGTAGCTAAATTAGTTGATGAAGCCATGGACAAGAAACCATTATTAATCGGTGGCGATTTTAACGCGTGGTCCACAGCCTGGGGAAGCGCTTCAACAAATAACAGAGGTAGTATGCTGCTTAATGGCATTAATTCTCTTTAACTCCACGTGGTTAATAAGGGATCTGAATCCACTTTCATTAGGGGTGATAAACAATCAGTCATTGATGTAACATTCGCCAGTGATGACTTGATTCAGCGGATCCTTAATTGGAGAGTAAGCGACCTTTACACCCACAGTGATCACAGGGCGATCTTGTATGAGATTGCAGAGAAGAAAGTAAAGAACAAGTGCAATGAGTGGATGCCCACACGGAAATGGAACATCAGATCGCTAGACTGTGAAGTGTTCGCCACTATAATATCAGAAAAGCGTTTAGAATATGGTGCACCAGGCCATCTGGCAAATGCACTCATGAAGCATATCTCTGAAGCATGTGATGCATCGATGACTAGGACTAAGTCGTAATTAAGCCTAAACATCGTCAATCTGTCTACTGGTGGACAAATGAAATTGCAGAATTGCACAAACAATGTCATCGCGCACGTAGACTTGCCCAAAGAACCCGCACCCATCATGATACGTTTAATAGTTTATTTAAAGAAGCACAGAGAGCGCTTGTCAAGGCCATTAAGGCAAGCAAGCGTCGATGCTGGCTTGAACTGTGTGCAGAGGCCAACAATGACTTATGGGGACGACCATACAAAACAGTCATGGCACGATTGAGTAGGGCACCAATACAACCCACTAGCACGGTATTGATTGATAAGATTGTTTCCGCTCTCTTTCCCAATGACATCCATGGGACTGTACTGCGCACGCAACACTCGGACGATATACCTCCTATAACAGAAATGGAGCTACATAATGCTTACGCTAAGACTAGAGACAATGCTGCCCCTGGCCCTGATGATATCCCTAATGCGGCAGTTAAGTTGGCGATACAGAAGAATCCAGCTATATTTCTAAAAGTATATAATGCTTGTCTATTTGAGGGTATTTTTCCTGATTGCTGGAAAACATAAAGGTTAGTCCTGTTACCTAAGGGCAATAAGTCACTTGATGTTCCTTCATCATACAGGCCATTGTGTATGCTCGACACGGTAGGTAAAATATTTGAAAAATAATATGTAGCCGACTGGAAGCATTCACTGAAGGATTGCACGGCTTATCCTCACACCAATTTGGATTTCGAAAATCAAAATCAACAGTCGATGCCATTAAACTGGTAGTGTGTACCGCAAGAAATGCAATTAGTGGTAAGAGATGGAAAGGTGGCACTAAACATTATTGTGCCATTGTCGCTCTAGATGTCAAGAATGCCTTTAATTCAGTCTTCTATTATGAGTTCTCTTAAAGAGTTCGGAGTACCTGGTTATTTACACAATGTCGTGGCCAGCTACTTTGAGAATAGGATAATATTATACCGAACGGGTGAAGGCACTGTATCGCATAAGGTTACTGCGGGAGTCCCCCAGGGCTCAGTTATGGGACCTATATTGTGGAATATTATCTACGATGGCGTGTTGAGGATTCCACAACCGCCTGGTTCAATAACAGTAGGGTACGCCGCCGATATCGCTCTAGTAGTGACGGCTAAGACCCTTGATGAACTTACTGAAAATGCCAATAAGGCAATCAGCAACATCAGTAGATGGATTAAGACGGCTGGTCTATAATTAGCGGAGCACAAGACAGAAGTAGTTCTTGTCAGCAGTCGTAAGAAGGTAGATAGTATTACTCTTAAAGTTGGTAGCTGCCGCATTAGTTCTGCGCCATCTTTACGATACTTGGGTGTCCAGCTTCATGCCAGGTTGAATTTCAAAGAACATCTAAAGATATCTGGCGAAAAAGCGCAACGAGTTTCAGCTGCCTTGTGTCCGCTCATACCTAACATTGGTGGCCCACGTCCACCCCAGAGGAAACTATTAGCTTATGTTGTTAATTCTGTCAGCATGTATGCAGCACCGATATGGCATCATGCATGCGGAATTAAATCGTATTGTGAGTTGGCCATTGCGACCCGTCGTCGCTCCTGTATACGTATTATTAGTGGTTACAGGACGGTATCCACCGACGCAGCTGAGGTACTTGCCGGAATTCTTCATTTCGATTTAGCTGCAGATGAACTGGCTAGGCTGCATAACATATGTAGGGCCGCAGTGGATTCTCTACAAGGTGCTAAAAATGTGCCGATGGACTTATCGTATCTTTCCAGACATAGACAGATGGATCAACAGGAAACACGGGGAATTAGATTTCCACCTAACTCAGTTGTTGACTGGACATGGTTGTTTTAGGTCCTATTTCCACCGCTTTCACCTGGATAATAATGATCTCTGCCCAATCTGTCCGACTTTGGTCGAGGATGCCGAGCATATATTAGTGAGCTGCCCTCGTTTTAGAACACAGCATGAGCACTTGATAAACATCATCAATAAGCCAATAAGACCAGAGAGCATCCTATCAATAATGCTGGAATCTTCTGAAAACTGGAAGGCAGTAGCCAGTTTCGCAAAAGAGGTGATGACCAAACTTAGATATGCCGATAGAACTAGGCGAATGGGCCAGGATGAACCAGGCCAACTGATCCTATTTTAAGATACAGAGGACGAACATCGAACCCCTGATCACCTGTGTGGATGGGGGACGTAGGATAGTGTCATAAGAAGAGGAGTCGTATAGGCTAACTAACAGCCCCGCCGAAGTAATATTCCCGGATAGTTCCGGCGGGATGCTGGTTTCGAGAGGCCACTAGTGCAGAGCTTGCTCTGCCTACGCCTTAAAAAAAAAAAAATAAAAAATAAAAAAAAAAAAAAATTGTAATTTCGGCGCTATAAAGGACATACACATACATACATTCTTTTTTATATATATACATATATCTACTGATTAAATATTTATGAACTAAACAATATTAATACTATATATATATATATATATATATATATATTTGAGAGAGAGAGAGAGAGAATGGATTTCGGTCGCAGTTGAAGTCGGTCCGAACTTGCCGAAATAGAGAAAAGAATTAATCGCGCATTTCTTATATATATATATATATATGTATAGACGTATAGATGTCAGTTGTTTTCTCTTTTGCTCGCTCCTTCGCTTCCCCTACTTCCCCTCTTCGGCATCGTGTCGATCAGCCATCTTGTCCCTCCCCTTAACAGCAGCCTGTAGACGAGCCCTCGATAGACGCTGTTTCTCCTTCTTTGCTGTGATGCCTTAATTATATTATGTATTAAATGTCCGAATAGCTATTCGGACATTTTTCAGCAGTGCGCTACATTTATCGATAGTCGAGATTGCAGACGGACCTTGTTCATGATTCTGCCGCAAAATCTGATGCTGTCACGGAACCAACGTCGCCTATGTCCCTGACGAGGAGCCGTAGCGAGCTCAAAACGTTGGACTACGCTTCAATTAGGTAAGGATGGCGGGGACAGTCAGACTGCACTTTACTAACAAAAAAACAACAACAATTTTTTCAGCTAATATTTTATTTTTAGATTAGTATGCGGGGGTGATTGTAAATAAGGACAGTCTGACTGTCATAATTTTTAATTTTATTTTTTATTTTTTATTTTTGTTTTTATTATTTTTGTGTATTGATGTATTAATGTTAATGTAGATGTGTATTGATGTTGTTACGTATTGTTTTCGATTAATTTGATTGGACTGTAAGATCAATGAAAAAATATTTATTAATTTGTATATAAGCTGTTGACAAAAGTACAATTAAATTATTTTAAAACAATTATATTACATTAATTCTGTTTTAATATAATATGGAATTATATAATTTAGTACAACATTTAAATAAATATTTGAAGTATAAACACTTATTTTTAATTAAATAAACTAGTTTCTTGCATATATACTCTATATTATCTTAACGTTTAAGTCTGCCATTTTTGCTTTCATGCTATGGTGTCCTCGTAGATGCGATAGACGCTTTTCTCACCAACATATGTGTCTGTCAGGTGGGCTGAAAAGTTCGTAGGGTATCCACAAATAGAATTAGCATAAATAAATCCATACCATTTTTAGTTAGTATCAACCTTCAAAGGATACGTGTATAAATTTGATAGCCGTGTAATGATTGATTGATTCATGAGATATAACATTATGAGTAAACCAACTTTTTTCATTTTGTATAAATGGATAAAAAAGTTCTAGTGTTACTGAAACATTTCTTTTTCATAAAAAAATACTGTTGACGCCCAGGCTTGGCTTGGTAAACATTATTCGGAATCTATGCCAGAAAAAGCAAATTTTAAGAAGTGATTTGTTAAATTTAAAGGTGGTGAAATGAGCATCAAAGACGATGCACGCAGTGGACGCCTGAAAAACGCTGTTACCGACGAAAACATCAAACGAGTCCACAAAATAATTTAAGTGATTGAAAAAATAAAGTTAATCGAAATAGCGGAGACTCTAAAGATATCAAAGGAACGTATTGGACATATCGTGCATGAATATTTGGACATGCGAGAGCTGTGTGCAAAGTAGGTGCCACGCGTGCCCACAATTGATTAAAAGCAATAATGTGTCGATGATTCGAAGCAATGTTTAGTGATATTTAGAAAGATGCAATCGTCGGCTTGCAAGGTTTTGGTATCAGTATTTTAGAATGTGCAAAGTATAATATACATCTACTAACTTGAGAAGAAAACTAGCATTTATAGTAATTGTTACTTAGCATTTCTGGAACATTTAAAGGAAGAAATCACGAAAAAACAGCCCAATTTAGCAGAAAAATCGTATTACAAATTAATGAAAATCATGGCAAAATAGTAGAAATAGGCTAGTAATTGCTTTCCCATCCACTACCGTAAGCTCTAGATTTGGCCCTTAGTACCTTTTGTTGTTTGCAGAACTCAAAAGAATGCTCATTGGGAAAAAATAAAAACTGATAAAGTTAATTGCCGACACTGAGGCTTAATTTGACATTAAAGATGATGTATGGTTATTATGATCGTTGTATCGCCCTCGAGGGGAACTAAGTTGACGAATAAAATTCGATTTTACAAAAAAAAATGTTTTACTTTGTTAGCCTACGAACTTTTCAGTCCACATATTACATACATACATATATATATATATATATATATATATATATATATATATATATGTATGTACACGCAAATATCGAGGTTTACGGTATCATTTTTTTGTTATATCGGACTTTACGGAATTCAAAATGGTATACAGGCTCTCGATCCCGTATTATTTATGTATATCGGGGCTTACAGAATCCGAATGCTACATTATTTAGCCAGATTGGGGTTTATGAAACCCACAATTTAATATAGAATTCAAATGATATTATTTCACTATATATCGGGATTCTCAGAAACTGGATGCTGTATTATTTGGCTAGATTAGGGCTAACGATATCCACTTCTAATAAGCTGCCGAATAAAAATCTTTATAAGAATATAAAAATTTCATAAGTCAGTGACTATTATTCATATTTTATCAACATCGACAAAAAATATGAATTCAAATAATTTTTCTATTTAAACCGTCGATTAATTTTAAAAATATGATAAAAATCATTCTCAAGTTATTATTAAATAACTTATAAGTGTTTAAAAATGTACACGAACAGCGTTATTATTTTTTTCCTTTCTTGTATATGTACGAGGGCCTGACCTCGAGGTTGCGGTAAATGCTCAAAAAATACCACTGTATTAAAAAGTACACAATCTATAAAGTATATTTTTCAAGTTTGAAGACGCCATGATGTTTAGTATTTGCTTGACAGCCATCAATAGTGAACGTTTTCACTGAATTAGTAAACATGGAAAAAATTGGTCATCGTTATGTGATACAATACTTTTATTTGAAAGGCCTCAGCCCAACCAATATAAAAGCTGAACTAGACTCTACTCTGGGTGAGACTGTTCCTTCGTTTGTAACAGTAAAATATTAGGTAGCAGAGTTTAAACGAGACCATACGAGCTGCCAAGGCCAGAATAACAGAGGTCGACCAAACAAGATGACGACTCCAGAAAGGTTGAAGAAAATACACAATGTGGTATGGATGATCATCGACTAAAAGTGCGCGAGGTAGCAGATATGGTAGGCATTTTCAAAAGTTTTGAATTTATACAAATTTATTTCTCAGTGAGATAGTAAAATAATGTAAATTATATTCTTTAGTAAATTGCCTGATATAATAAATAATAATAATAATAATAAATAATAAAATTTATTATATAAAAATGTAATGAATGTTATTACATAAATAATTTACAGAAAATATAATTTTTTATACCAACATAGTCTTATTATCAACGTCAACATAGTCTTATGATTAAGCTTAAACTCAAAATGTTAAGATAATACGTATATATATATATATATATATATATATACCTACTCCCATATAAATTTAGTAGCGGGGTGTAATAAATGGGATTCACTGGTGTCGACGAAGAAATTCTTTAAGTGTGTATACCTTTTCCTAGCCTGATTCCGTACCACGATCATCACCACTCAGCGAATTTAAAGTATTAAGAAAATGCATATATATAGAAATATACATACACACGCACATATACACTTACACACACAGACAAGAAAATCTATACACGCTTAAAGATTTTTGACACCAGTTAATTCTTTTGTTTGTATCCACTGTTTCGGTGCCCCTCTGCTGAACGCCGTCTCCCCCTCGATCGCACGCACTCGAAAACCAACATCTGGAATATCGCACGAAAGGAGTATCGACGTTCACCGTCGTAGCGCTGAGTGTCAAAATTTTACTGCAATGTCTAACATGGGCATTGGCGATCTTCCCTTATTATCCTTGGTAATAGTAAATTCCTGTCTCTTTACCTCACCGCTCCGCGAGCCACACAAAAAAGAATATTGTAAACATTTATTTTTGATGAGTTTTACATAATAACATTTTTTTATAACTTAGAAGTTGTTACAAAAGCATGCGGGAATTTAATGTTATTCAATTACAAAAAAAAAATGTAATTTCACTGCAAAGTATCTTTCATGTAAATGGTATTATCCTAAAACAAGGCAGAAAAGAGTGCATAAAATAGAGACTTCGGTGAATTCGTACTAAGCTGGTACTTGTAAGGGATAACCTGTGTGTTTGCAGAAGAATGAACGGACAAATGAGCAACTAAGCTGGGTAGAGGTTTCTATTAATTTGATTGAAAATTCATTCTAATTTAATTTAAGATGCGATGAATTTAACAGAAGGAAAATATTTATTTTAAGACATCTAGTCCAATATAGATCAGATATAGATAAAATGCATAAAATGGAGACATTTTTTTTTATTACATGTAGTATGGTGAATACCCTATATTAAATTCAATTTGTCTGATTTATTAACAAAAATTTTAATAAATGCGGTGTTCTCTCCGGACAGGTGTAAATAAAATCTCAATCTAGTGAAAATGCAAGGCTAATCTTTAAAAAAAAAAGTAATGAAAAAAGGGAAAATTTTTTTTTGTTAAGTTAAATTTAGGAATTTGAATTTCTTATTACATGATTACCTTCATAGCTATAGCTAATTATATACAGGTATTAAAATCGAGCCAACTTATATTAAAAGGCTATATTCGCGCTGCGAGTGCCGCGTCCGGTGCTTCCCGACCGCCGTCGTACCTTCCCCCATTTGGTCCCACCCCTTTAAAGGCTTGAACTCCGAGACGCGCGGTGCGAACACTTGGCTACCGACCGGCGAGCTGAGAAAAAGGAGAGCAGAGTCAGAAGGTGAAGAACGAGATTTAGAGAGAGAATATAGAAGGTGAAGAGTCGTGAGAGAGAGAGAGAGAGAGAGAGAGAGAGAGGCAAGGAGAAGTGAGATAGAGATAGAAAGCGAAAAGAAAGAAATAACGAAGAGAAAGAACGGTGAAAGGAAGTGGAGAGAGAAAGGTAGACGAGCGGAGGAGTGAACCATAGAGACAGACGGCGAAACGGAAGAAATAGCGAAGAAAAAGAACGAAGAAAGCGGGGAAACGGATAGGAGTGGAGCGAAAGAAAGCGCGAAGGAGAGGACGAGGACGTCGATCTGCATCAAGCCCGTGCCTTCTTTCCACACTGAGCCCACCACCAGCTCCAGCCCTTCAACATCGTCGATGCAGAGAGTGAGCGCCGCACGGCGACGGGATCTGCGCCTACCTCGGGCCAACTGAATTCTTTGCCCTTGCGTATGTGTGCGTGGTTATTCCTTTTCCTTTTCTTTCTCCGTTCCTTTACCATCCCCTCCCGGCTGATCGCAGAAATGGGAAACGTCTCGAAAATTTTTCTATTGACTATTACATTATTCCAGAAGGAAGGTTAGACTTTATATAAGTTCTGTCTCCAAATGTATTTAAGCTAACGTAATTTTTTTTTTATTTAAATTTAACTTTGAATGGAACCATTATTTGTAATAAAAACTAATCATAGATTATTTTATGGATATCGATATAAACGAATGATAACTTAATAGAGAGTACCACGCATAAGCTATAAATTTAAATTCTACATGATAATTGGATTTATGCGTGGCTTATTACTTACACTTATTTTCATCCGTATCTCAAATTACTTAGCAAGTTGTGTTGAAAATCAGGTAAAAAAAATTATGAATACATCCGATATTTGCTAATAACAATCTTTAACTGTTAGTCTAAGTGATATCGAACATAAATTACTCATTATTATTTACATATACCAAATTAAACAATTTATGTACATATACTCTTTATTATATTTACATAAATCTTTAAACAAATTATAATTTACATTAAGCATTATTATGTATATATGTCAAAAAAATGGTTTAAAAATTCATAAAAAAAAAAAAAAAATTTTGTCTGAAAAAGATATTTGATAAAATTATACTTACAGACGTGGCATTCGCATTATTTCTAATTGATTAACTTTTGATTTATTTACAGGTATTTACACTACGTTAAAGAATAACAATAATTAAGACACGGACAATAATAGATTGTTTTGTAGTGTTGTAATTAAATCTGTCCGTTTGTAAGATTATATATTTAAGTATGCAAAGAAATGCAGGCCCTTATAGTGAATTATTTACGAAAATCTAAATAAATCAAGAGGAAATTTAGCTTATTATCTAGCCCTCTAAACGTTATTTATATTTAAAATTCCAAATTAGTCAAAGCATACATGCTATAAATTTTAAAGCTAACATTGTCTATAAAAGTTTGTATATGTGCCACAGTAAAATAAAATATAATTTAATGGAATTTGAAAATTAGTAAAGTTTCACCTTTTGCAGACTTATATATACTTAAAAATGTCACACTTATATTTGACACCGAAATTAGAACTATGTCATATGACTGCTCCAATATTAAGTTGGTAAGGTAGAAAACCATTGC
Source organism: Sycobia sp. Sy_11 (assembly GCA_018907035.1). Lineage (NCBI taxonomy): Eukaryota > Metazoa > Arthropoda > Insecta > Hymenoptera > Epichrysomallidae > Sycobia > Sycobia sp. Sy_11. The sequence goes on from JACCIC010000074.1 coordinate 209,507, forward strand.
ATCTATTTCGACTCCACTTAAATTCTAAGATGTTAAATAATTTGGCACCTTAATTTATGAGGCATTCGGAGATTGAAGAAAATAAATAGAGTAATTTATAAATTAGCGATCATTATAGGACTAATTTAATCTTGATTTCACACTGTACTTGGCAAGTGTAACTGTAAATTCGTATAATTCAAAATTAATAAAATACGTGAAGTTTAGCACAATATTTCAATTATTGAGAGATTTAAGAATTTTTTTTTGTTGCTTAATCCCTCTTTACAGAAAGGGAAATATCGGAGAGGATAAATTATAACATGATGATCGTGAACTGTTAGAATCAATTTAACTAAGTGTTGAAGTCACGACGAATTTTATTTTGCATTAAAGATTTTCAGGCACTTCCAACAGTTGCTTGTAATCTTTACTATCGAAGTTAGTTTTATCTTATTACGAAGTTCACTTAACGGTAATGCGATATAATATTTATTTAACAATTTATCCATCTCTCAAATTGTCACTCTGCAGTTACATGATAGATCATAACCATTAAGACGCTGAACAACGATCAATAAAGAAGGAAATTGAAAATCATTCAATTTATTATGATAGTATAATGTATAGAGATCTAATCATACCTAAGGGGAAAGCGATTGAACAGGCCTGCGTTTAGAATTTGATTTCTTAAAATTTTTCATGAGTTAAGAGAATAAATATTAAATGCATATTTGATCAATTAGAAAAAAAATTCTTCGCAGTTCATTTAACTGTATGGGCGAAGCCAGAAGGAGGGCAAAAGTTAGGTTGAAATTTAAAATGATTTATTATAAACACTAAGAGTTAGTAACTACTAAGAGCGAGTAAAAACGAGTACGCCCAATGATCACCCTAGATGAGATCGAGATTCCGGGGCGAGCGATCCCGCCGACGACGGTGGGGTCTAATCCGTTTGACAGTCTATGAGCCTCGCCACCCATGGTCGCGCAGATCCCCGGTAGGACCGTGACGTTCACGGCTACGACCTGGACCACCAGCACGTCGAAGTACACCACGGCGGGGAACACCATACTGACATCAGCAATCTAACCGATTACGGTCAATCCAGGGGTCATTGCGACCATCAGTCTGGCAGACCAATTAGGACCGTTATACCGTCTTGAACACCAGAAACAAGTGACGGATCTACACATGGACCATATACTCCAGATGCCTATGGACCGGAACGAAGAAAAGCGGCTGCGATTGCAGGAAGAGATAGACCATAAATTAATCTTGTCGCAGTTCGACCAGCAGTGTTAGTCGACGGCAATGTCATTGCAATGTCATCGGTAATAGTAGGAGCCTAGCCCGTCATATATCTGGCTTCCGCGTCAGAGAGGAGCTCGATGACGATGCAAACCTGGCGTCGGACGAGGATAGCCAGGACGAAGGACGTGATCGTCCAGAAGTCACGCGCGCACCGATTCCCAGATCTGGGACCAGCAAACTAGGTCGGATCGAAAGCAGCACCGCAGTATAGACCGCAGAATAGTCTGGAACAGTACCCGGCGAGGCAAACCTCGCCCCCGTGTGCGTGTTCGCACGGGAGCAACCGGGGCTATGGATAGCACTCTTTAGCCAGAATTTTAAAGAACTGGGGCATCAAGTTTTCGGGAACCGACCAAGAGTATCCGGAGGAACATCTCGCGGACCTCGAAGAATGTAGATACTCAGCCCGCCTGACAGAGAGCGAATTGATCAGGACGATCCCCAGCACGTTGAAAGGGGACGCGAAGCAGTGGTATCGACCCATACGGGCAAAAATCAGTAGCTGAGCGGCCTTTGAAGAGGCGTTCAGACTAAGATTCATCACCCAGCTGGGCGAGGACGACCAACGGAGAGAACTGTATTCGACGACCCAGGATAGCAGCGAGACTGTCGCCAACTTCGTCGTAAAGTTCAGACACATCGTGTCGTATTTTCGTAGACCGCCGCTGTTGAGCGACCAGGTGATGTTTGCTGCCAACAACTTATGATGGGAGTATCAGGTGTAGATGGTGGGCAAAATACTCACCAACTTCACTGAATTAACGCGTTATCGCCTCAAGATGAAGCGTACTATGGAGCTCCAAAACAGGTGGAGCGCACCGCCAGCGAAAGAGAAGATGAGACTCCGTAGCGCTGCGTCCACGGTAGCTAAGGTCAAGGCGACGAAGGTCGCGACTATTACGCAGAGCGAGAGAGGCCGAAGGACCCAGTCGACCGATAGATTCAATAAGGAGACTCAAACGATACCCAAGAAAGAAAACGCAAAGGTCAGAGAGGTAGCGGTCATACCGGGATCCGTAGAGACCCAGACGTCGAGACCTATAACGACGACCAAATCAGAGAGGTTGCACAGACACGCTGCAGGTGCGAAACGGCCATCTTCCGACACGCCGCGACAACGGCAGAGAAGTTGGGAACTGCAACAGTCGAGGACTAGATTGCCCCAAAGTCAGAGTCGCCAGCTTGGAGATAACGGCGGGTTTCAGAACCGCGGCCGCGAGGAGGCTCGGAGGAGCTCACCGCCAACGTATAGCAGGGATGACGGACGGTTCTATGGTTCGTGCTTCCACTGTAGAGCAGTAGAACGCCGGGCGTCGAAGTGCCTGAACATCTCATGCTATAGGTGCCATCAACGCGGGCATTATGCTACCGACTGCCCGAGCAATCGGAGGAGCACGCTGTCGTGGCAATGGTGCGGCCGACGGGGCGTGGCAATCCGCGACTGCCCTGACTGAGCCTCTATCTGCGCGAAGTTCGGAAGAGAGGACGGGGGCACGCAACAGTCCTGCAACCCCCCGTTCATCCTCGAGACGTAGTTAGGACCGAACACCGTGCCAGAATTGAAGGGGGCTTTCTCGAAGAGAAGAGAGCAAATACACGATGAGGCCCCGAAGCGAACCAAGCGGGAACCGATGGAGAACGAGCAGGAACCAAGGAAGCCTGCGCGCGATAGCAGATCGGTTGGAAGATCCGATGTTGGCCCGCTTGCTTATTTTCTCGGATGATGAGCAAGCTGCAGTGCTTACCCTGCAGTCTTCTGCAGATGGCGGTTCTTTATAACGCCGTATAAGTTCTTTCTTTAAGGCAGTATTCTATTTTACAACTTTCAAAAAAAATGTTTTTTTTACATTTTTCGAAAGCAAAAATATACTCAAGAATGTTAGCTCAAAGTTTTAGAAAAATTCAGGTAGTCTAACTATACTTTTTCACCTTTCGAACGCACTTACCTGAGCGCGCTATTCCGACCCGCTCAGCGCGCGCGCTCCGGATAAGCCAGCTACCTGGCCGTGTTCACTGCAACAGATATTCCCCTATTGTAAATTAATAAACCTATATATATTCTCATCAAATATATACCTTTGCTTCTCAATATTACCTTCCTTTTATAATTTTGCTTTAGTATTTCAAAGAAAGTTGTGAAGAAACCAAGAGTCATGATTATAAAAGTGAAGACTGTTGATCTAAGTATCAAATTAATGAAGGAGTTATCTAAAAACTACAGTCTTGCAATTGAAAGGAATTCAAATTCAGAAGAAGGCATGCGAAACGAGATCTGGACCGGTTATTATTACAAAATCTCAACAGACTCCAAACCACAGCATACGTACTATTCAACAAGCTGGTGCAAGTATAATAGGCCGAAGCAAACAACGCTTTAAAAAATTATAATCATCGTCCTGCTCTTTCTAGTGACGTACAAGAGGTGCTGAAACTGATCTACGAAGATCTAACAAAAACGGAATTGCTGGAGAGAGTTTGGGCAGAAACACTCAAAATAACAATGATTGTTTCAACTCAACAGTTTGGGCTATGGCACCGAAGCATGTCTATAATGGAAAACAAATCGTTAAAATTGCATGCCTCACTTCTGCCTGCATTTTTAATGAAGAATTCAGCTCACTTTTGAAAGTAATGGAAATTATGGGCCTGAAAATCGGCCAAACCGCCATGCAGTTCGCCAATATGCGCGACCAACAGCGCATCATTCGAGAGAACCGCCGCTCGACTGAGGCTTCTAAGGAGAGCAAAACTCAAAAAAGCAGGCTAAATTAGATGAAAATACTCGCCTGGAATAAGGCATATTGTATGGTCCACGCATCGCTGATTGAGCGTAAGATAATTTTTTCTACGATTTTTCACTTACAAGAACTTTAAACGCGTTTTATTCAAAACAGCGTTTTCAAGTAGCGTGGTCGTGAAAACTAAAAAGCTATTGAACCGATCCTTATGAAATTTTGAACACATATGTTTGTATCAACCGTCCTAACTACAATCAACTTGAAATTTTAATTATAACTATATTTTTATTGCAAAAAAAAAACGGAAAGAAACCATTTTTTTTCTTTCGTATTTTAACCGCCATTTTGTTGATTTTGCACGTACATAAAATCTTCTAGTTAGATCGTCATACGGAACATACAACTACTTGATTTTTTTGTTTCAAACCATCCGTCGGCAAGATTTTATGACCACGACAACGTTACCTACACTTTTGAGGTGTTCGCTTTGACCAAACTTTACGTGTATAAAATAAATAAAAAAATTTTTTGTATGTACTTCAAGAGTGTATTTGTTAAGCATTTCAAATCCTACATTCATATCTTCAATAGCATTCTCAGAAAAATTTCACAAAAATAGCGTTTTTTGCGAGGGTCTAAAGTAGAATACTGCCTAAAGAGTACTCTCGGCGGAGGGACGACTATGCTAGGCGAACTACCGTTAATATTAGAAATGGATGGCGTAGTCGGAGAGTTGCCGGTTAAACCAGCTAGTTTTTTAGACCATGACGTCATTATGGGCATGGATTTTGCCAGGTTTGGGAGATCGAAGCCCGTCTAGGATCTTGACAGTGGCGTAGACGAGGTGATAGATTGGGAGAACTTAGCCGCCCGGGACATGAGGGAGAGAAAAAAGAGTTAGCCTTATCGGCCGAATGTGCGGGTACCATCGAAGCTAGCGAGGACCAGAGGACCCTACTCGAGGACCTCGTGAGTAAACGGTTGCCCGAGGCCACTGGACAACTGGGAGCGACCACCCTGACCGAGAATAGAATAGAGGTATAGGACGCGGCTACAGTCAAACATCGGCCGAGATGCATGTCGCCAATGATGATGCAAGTAGCCCAGGATCAAGTGAAGAAGATATTTGTGAATGGTGCAGCGCGCCAGTTATTGTGAAAAAGTCCGACGGTTCGTGCAGTTTCTGTATGGACTACAGAGACCTAAACGCTGTTACCGTTAAGGACGCCTATCGGCTACCGAGTATGGACTCTATCTTGGATCAGCTGCGTAAGGCCAGATACTTTACGAAGGTAGACCTAAAGGAAGCGTACTTCCAGATACCAACGGACGCCAAGAACAGAAAGTTCACGGCTTTCGTAGTATCCGGATCATGTCCAAAGGCGACCGAAGAAAGAAGAGGGTATGGAAGAAGAAGACGAGATCCAGAGATTGGTGGACGAAGTCCGAAACGAAGACAACGTGTGCGTCCTCCCACAACCAGAAAAACTCGCGCGCACCGTCGTGCCTTGAACTCACGCCTCACCGCTCCACGAGCCACACAGTCGACTGTGAAGAGGCACATTTATAAATTTATTGATGTAATTACTTAACGTATATTTAATAGTTAAAGATATTTGTTATCGTCAAAGTTATTCGTATGAAACTATAGTTGAGTTATATAGGGTTTCTTGTAAACACATACTTATTCTTGTAGCCTAATTTGTATTACTTCTTCGATATTATGATTCACAGGATCTTATTGGAATGGTTTACGCGAAATAAATTGGGAAAAAGGTTGAAATATTAGACATTATTATCAGAAATTTACAATAGATTTTTTTTTATTGTGCTTCATTAAATGAAAGGTATTGATAAATCATTATGAGTATTAAATATTTTTGAAAATATAAAGTTAATCGCTCTGTATATAAACAGTTTTAAATTTATCCGAAGAAGGTTATATAATTTATCTCTGTTTTTTTTAAAAATATTTAAATGGGTACTTTCAATAAGAAAGTAGTTTTCATACTTTGATACTTGGAGAGATTTCTAAAACAATCATTTTTAAAATTTCCAAGCTTTATCATGGCATTGTAACCGTAAGAAAAATTATGTGAACGCGGTTACTAGTATAAGAACTCTAATATTATCATTTTAAACATATTATTAAGTATTCAAAATCTTAAGGCATGGAATTAGTAGTATATTAATTTCAATATATATTGTATCATCACAATATATATATTGTAACGGATCTCTGAGGCACAACAAGGGGATACGTCCCTGAAATGAATTCTTATATCAATTTAATGTCTACTCGGTATTAAGTCCCCGTTAACAGAGAAGAAGGGTTCCTCTACGGGATAGGTTAATTTACACTTAACTTTTTTGGATCGAGCAACCTTCGAAATTATCCACAAACTTACCTTCATCCCTCTAATCCTTTTTCTTAAATTAAATATTTTATTAAGAAAGATTCCTAAAAAGAAAAGGTGGGAAACCGACGGATTAATAAAACGGGATGTATAATGAAAAAAAAAGATAAATAATTTACATATAAATTTGTATATTAAAAAGAAAAAAAAAGTATTTATTCAAAACTAAAATTATAATAAATTTTATTAGTGGTTAATTTTTTGTTTAATAAATTTTTGTTGCTTGTGCTATTTCTCCAATTTCCGGAATATTACCGAGCAATTTCTTGTGAATTTAGTTAATAAATTAATTTAAAAATTTTGTTTTTTATTTCTTCTCTTTCGTTCCCCATCAATTAAACAGATAAATTATGGCAAACCCTCCAAACGACTTTAATGACTGGCTCCAAAGCCTATGCGAGGAACAATAGACGTAGCACAACAGCCTCCGATCAGCAAATGCAAAACCTGATCGATTTGAATTTGGCAGAAATCAACAGACATGAACCGCTCGTATGTAGCACAGCCAACGAATCGCCGATTCAGGCGGCCATAACGAGCGTAACTACGTCTTCGGACTTGTGTATCACGAATGACATGACACATCAGGCGTAAATCGCATCTCATACATCAGATGCAGCAGCCGAGCCTCAGGCTGATAAACTCAAAGATAAACTGGCAATTAATCGTGCATCAGACAGCCTGCAGAATACACTACAAACTTGGATGTGATAACAGAACAGCACTGTCCAAGATCTGCAGTAGAGGCAAAATGAAATGCATGCTACATTTACTAGCATTTAGCAACAGCTGCATTTTCCAAGACACATACGATCTTCAGTACTTGGAAAGTGACGAACACTCTAATAGTAATAGAGTTCCAAGGTTGACCGATGAGCCTACGTTCTCGGCTCCTTGTCACCCTCGGTACCAAGGGCCTGGAAGGGGGGGCATCATATGAATCGAGATCTGATCAGCTCGCCCGTTAATATAACGCGATCTACGATATCAAGTACCTGCGCCCAGCGCACCAATATTGGTAAAACCGTGCGCCATTGGAAAAAGCGTTGAAGAATTCCTGCACAGGATCGTCGAAGACCGCAGGTTGACGCCGCTCAGGAACGAGGACATGCTCAATGCAATGACGGAGTTCTTGGATGGTGTAGCCTTACACTGGTACCGTCTATCTCGGAACTACAGCCCGGACTGCTACAGCGTGAACCGACGCTTCCAAGCTGAGCTGATTAGCGTAGCACAGCGGCGTACGCAGGCTAAACGCGAGCCAACACATGACTACGTATTTTGTTTGTTGACGATCCTAAATCGGTTCGAGCCATGGTCGGACGATAAACAGCTGGCTCTCATCTACCGTAATCTACTTCCTGAGATACAGAAGTTAGTTCCGGGGAAAAAAACAGAGGCCGAATGCGTCCTCGACGCGGAGCGCAACTATAAGCCACCTCCGTCACCCGAGGACTGCATAATGCCCGAAGTGGCTTTCCATACGGCAGACATGTCTAGGACTTGTCCACTTCGCGGCCGTGGACGTGAAGCCGCCAGATTTCAGAGCTCTAATGCGAGAAGCCTTGCAACTAGCGGTCTTTAGAGTCATCTCTCCTGATTTAGAGGCGCCAGGTGTTGCAGCTCTTATGATGAAGAGGAACAGTCGGAACTCACGCCCGAGGTCGCCGCGTACAGGAAGGAACAAAGTATCCACCCCACCAAGTGAGAGAAAAAGACTCCCTTCAGAGGAAAGCTTGTACGCAAACCGCTCAGTGACAGAAATAAAGGTCGGACAACAGGTTCTGATGCACGGTTTCTATGCTGGGGTTGTTGTTGGCCAGATCACACCTTGCGCAGTTCTCCTGAGTGTTCGCGAAACGCGAAAAAGGACGAGTAATTGAGGTCTCACTCGTCCCTACGCTCAGTGAGACCTCTGAAGATCAGCAGGCAGCTGCAAGGTGATGTTCAATGATGATTGCCCCCTCCTGGTTATAAAGGAGGAGCATCACGACCGTGACTCCGCTGACTCAACCAGAAATGTCGACCCCGATCGGCATTCACGATGGTGGGTACAGGTACCGATTAAGCAGTGTTATTATCCGGTCCTCAGAAGATATAGCTGAAAATGCATACGCAAGTGCGCTATATGTTCGATCAAGACGTGATTCGCCGATCGACTAACGAGTCGTCTAGCCTTATCGTAATCGTTCGCAAGAGCGACGAGAGCTACCAATTCTGCGAGGACTATTACAAATTGAACTCCATGTCCAAGGTCAGCGCGTATCCGCTCCCGTAAATGGACATAATTTTACCGAAATTAAGTAACGCACGATACATCTCCACACTGGACCTCAGCAGCGCCTACCACCAGGTCCCACTTTGGGAGGAATCACGGCACCTCTCTGCTTTTACGTTCCCAGGAATGGGGCTGTTCGAATGGACCCGTATGCCATATGGTGTCGACAGTGAGTCTGCGACATTTCAGCAGTTAAGCGACAAGGTGATTGGTCGTGAAATAGAGCCGGTAGCTTTCGCCTACCTCGATAATGTCATCATCGCTACGGAGAGCTTTATCGAGCACCTCAGGTGGCTGGAGCACATTCTGCGACGAATTTTCAATGCTGGCCTAACTATTAATAGGCAGAAGAGCAAATTCGGACTCGAAGAGGTGTGTCCTCGTGGATCGTGATGGTTTCCGACCCGATCCGGATAAGATTGCACCCATCTTAACCTACGCCGCACCAAAGAACCTGAAGTAGCTCCGTAGGCTTTTAGGCCTTGCGTCCTGGGATCGCAATTCTTGGACAACTTTGCAACGCTTGCTGAGCCTCTCACCCGACTAACCAGGAAGACCATCAAGTACCATGGGGGAGACAAGCAGCAGCAAGTCTTGGGGCAAATCCGGGCGCTCGTCACATCTGCAACCAGTCCTCTCTCGACCGTCGTTTCGGGAAACATTCGTCATACAAACAGACGCCAGCGACTCGGGACTAGGCAACGTGCTCACGCAAATAATTGATGGCGTGGAGCGCGTGCTTTCCTACGCTAGCCGCACGATGACTGCGGCTGACCGTAATTATTCAGTCACCAAACGTGAGTGCCTCATCGTGTTATGGACTGCACGTAAATTTCGCCCGTACGTGGAGGGCTACCACTTTCAGGTGATCACGGATCACAGCAGCAGAGATATGACTATGCAGTGATCTACCGGAAACATACCTTGAATTGCGTACCAGACGCCCGTTTGTACGAAGACGACTCTCGTTTGTACGAAGACGAGCCGATTTGCGAAGTCGCCTCCCTCGGCGTCACAGATGTGCAAGATCCCTCGTATTTTCACATTCGTAAGAAACTGATGAGTGATCCAACCGACCATGGTGGAATTTCGTTAGGCAACGACTGTACTACTATCGTCTCGATCTTGCCGTCAAAGATTTAATAGATGACCAGAATGCGTGGAAATTAGTCGTGCTTAAAGAAGATCGCCGTACCGTTCTTCATGAATATCATGAGGAGCCCACAGCTGGCCATTTCGGATGCCATAAGACGCATGACCGTATCACATGATCATACTATTGGCCCACGTTGCATAAAGATGTGACACAATTTGTTCGTGACTGCACCGTGTGTCAACAATGTAAGGTACAGCAGGCTGCCCCAGCTAGCCTAATGGGCCATCGAACGGTAATCTGCCCTGGGGCAATAGTAGTTGGATACGTGATGGGTTGGCTTCTACGATCTTACCGAGGATACGCGTACTTACTCGTCTTCATGGATCTATTCATTCGTTGGGTAGAGTGTATCCCCATCCGCAAGGCGAATGCGCAAACGATTCACCGCGAGTTGAAAGATCGCATAATTTGGTCAAAATGAGAGAGATATTGTGTCGAGCTGCCATTCAAGTGTTCGCGGATGGTTTCGACGCTTCAAAAGCGGTGATTTCGACGTGGAAGACAAGGAGCGTTCCGGGCGGCCGCAAATCTTTGAAGATCGAGAATTGGCGACTTTGCTTGATGAAGATTCTTGTCAAACGCAAGAAGAACTTGCTGAAACATTGGGAGTTGACCGAACAACCATTTCCAAGCGTTTGAAAGCCATGGGAATGATCCAAAAGCAAGGAAATTGGGTGCCGTACGAACTGAAGCTGAGAGACGTCGAACGGCGTTTTTTCACTTGCGAACAGCTGCTTCAGCGACATAAAAGAAAGGGTTTTCTGCATCGTATCGTGACTGGCGATGAAAAGTGGATACGTTACGATAATCCGAAGCGAAGAAAATCATGGGGACTACCTGGCCATGCATCATCATCGACGGCCAAGCCAAATATTCATGGCGCCAAGCTCATGCTCTGTATATGGTGGGACCAGCTAGGTGTGGTTTACTATGAGCTTCTGAAACCGAATGAAAGGATCACAGGCGAGGTCTATCGACGACAATTGATGCGTTTGAGCCGCGCACTGCGAGAAAAACGGCCACAATACTCCGACAGGCACGACAAAGTTATTTTGCAACATGACAATGCTCGCCCACATGTTGCACCGCCGGTGAAAACATACTTAGAAACGCTCAAATGGGAAGTCCTACCCCACCCGCCGTATAGTCCAGACGTTGCTCTGTCTGATTACCATCTCTTCAGATCGATGACGCATGGCCTGGCTGACCAGCACTTCCATTCCTACGAGGAAGCCAAAAAATGGGTGGATGACTGGATAGAGGCCAAACCGGTCGAATTTTTTCGCAACGGGATTCGTATGTTGCCAGAAAGATGGGAAAAAGTTGTAGCTAGCGATGTCCAATACTTTCAATAATTCATTTGTAACCATTTTTTCACAATAAAGGCTGAAAATTTGAAAAAAAACGGGAAAGACTTATTCACATACCTGATAGAATTCATTTGGAAAAAATAGATTAATCAAAATTTCAGAGAGAATATGCAAAAAAAATAAATATATCTTGAGAAGTACTTACATTGTGACATAACTTCTTGCCGGAACCGAACGAATAGCAAAACACCCATAATAACAAAATTATTCAAAGCTTCGTTATTTACTCAAAGAAATAAATATAATAGAAACTCATACACAAGATTAAAGCATATATATACTCTACATAATCAATCAAATGATTACTATTTTCAATTTGTGTAAAAGTCAAATTTTCACTTATATATGATTTAAAACTTATATCTCAGAGTTCTAGAATTTTAATTTAGAATATTAAAACAATTTTATAAATATATTGTAACACATATAGGAATTCCTTCCTATATATGTTAGAGGGAATATTGGAGGGTAAAATAGAAAGAACAGAGAGAGATGGAGATAGAAGTATAATGTAATCTAATATAGAATTTTTTAGGAATAGTTACAGTTAGAAAAATTGGCTTCATTTTGCTGTTTATTTTTTCACTCACGTATTTCTATATAATAAGAAAAATATATTGATATTAAATTGTACTTGTGTGCTAAAAGTGATTCAAATCTTCTTCTTATAAAGGTTTATCCTTTGATTAAATGAGTGTGTTTACGATTCAGTAATTAAAATTAACAAGATGTGCCTCAGGTGTGTATCATATCATATCATATCATATCATATCACTAACATCCCCTGTCTCTGCTTTTCCCGAGATATTAATTTAACCGATTTCATAAATAATTCAATAATATCTTAGTAAAAAGTACATTATATATATATATATATATATATATATATATATATATATATGTTTCTATATATAATTGACCGTAATTTACCTATCGTCACTTCTGTATAAAAAGCTGCTTCAATGTAGCATCCGCTTCAAAAATACAGCTTCGATGGAGAAAATTGTACTTTCAAGTTCAAGCGGTAGAAAAAGAAGTGCAAGGGTCTCGAGATGACGTTTGCGGAGAGTATTATGTTCGGACTATAGGAAATGTCTCGGGACGACTCCTATAGAGACTTTTCTTTTGCGGAGGTAGAATACAATGTCCAGTTATCACGGGACGACTCTTACTAATAGTGTGCGTGTTCAAATGATAGAATACTAATCTCTTCATAGAAGTCGTATTCACATACCTGGACATTGTTTCCCACTAATTATACACGACACTCCCCGTAGAAATCGTTCCAAATCATCTGGAAACCGCATTCTATCAAGTAAACACGATACTCACCGTAGAAATCGTCCCGTCATACCTGGACATCCTCTTCGACCGTCCGTACACGAAATTCCCCATAAAAGTCGTTCCAAAACACCTGGAAATCGCATTCTATTATTCGAACACACAACTGGCTATATGAATCGTCTTGAAGCAACGGGATATCGTAATCACGTCAATATAATATTCAAAAAATCATGTTTTGCCATCATTTCTTTTGTTCAAACTAAAAAAAAACCTAGTCTCTATCACAATTCTGAAGTTAATATAATGTATAAAAACAAAAATATAATTTGTCCTCACAAACTATATTTAGTATGATTTTGCATACAGAACCAATTTATAAGAGAAGGAGAAAGAAAGACAGAGAGAGAGAGAAAGGTATTTTTTCACGTAAGAGAAAATAAAATTTACAAAAATCAAAAGATATCCATAAGGTGTGAGTGTTGTAGTGTCAGATTAACCGGAAGAACAAAAAAGGTAATTTCTCTTACGTTAGAAAATCTCTCTCTCTCTCTCTCTCTCTCTCTCTCTCTCTCTCTCTCTCTCTCTCTCTCTCTCTCTCTCACTGTCTTTCTTTCTCCTTCTCTTATAAATTGATTCTGTATGCCAAATCATACTGAATATAGTTTGTGACGACAAATTATATTTTTGTTCTTATATATTATATTAACTTCAAAATTGTGACAGAGACTAAGTTTTATTAGTTTGAACAAAAGAAATGATGGCAAAACAGGGTTTTTTACCAACCTTGAAATTATGTATATATAGATATATATCGTCAATTTTGCATAAAAAGGCAATGTCTATTTTTTGCTTGTCCATTGTCTGCTTAAAAATATGCTATTCACCATACCATTTTGCTTGATTCAGTTGGCATCACTACGAAAATATTCACGGTATTTAATTAAAAAAACGAAAATATACGCAATATGTAATGTATATGGTATATATATTATATTGTACATATTATATATACACATTTTAAATACGGTTTCTACTGAAAAATATTGTATTGGCGTGTACGGACGGTTGATTACGATATCCCGTTGCCTCAAGACGATTTATAGGGGCAGTTGTGTGTTCAGATGATAGAATGCGATGTCCAGGTGTCTCTGAGCGATTTGTATAGGGAATATTATATTTAGTTGATAGAAAACGAGGTCCAGGTATGAGGAAATCAACTTCTATGGGAAGATTCGTGTTGAGACGGTAAAATACGATATCTAGGTCTTTCCGAACGACTTCTACGGGTAGTATTGTGTTTAGTTGGTAGGAAACGATGTTTAGGTATATCGGGACAACTTCTACGGGGAAATTCGTGTTCGGACGGTAGAAGACGATATCCTGGTATGACGGAACGTTTTCTACATTGAGTATCGTGTTTGGTTGATAGGAAACAATGTTCAGGTATATCGTATTAACTTCTACGCGGAGTTTCGTGTTCAGATGATAAAGTACGATTTCCAGATGATTTGGATCGACTTCAACGAGGAACTTCGTGTATAGTTGGTGGGAAACAAGGTCCAGGTTCTATGAAGAGATTCGTATTCTACCATTCGAACACTCCCAGTAAGAGTCGTCCCAGGATAACTGGACATTTTATTCGACCTCCCTAACAGAAAACTCTCTATAGCAGTCGTTCCGAGAAATTTCCTATAGTCCGAACATGATACTCTCTGCAAACATCGTCTCGAGACCCTTGCACATCTTTTTCTACCGCTTGAACTTGAAAGTACAATTTTCTCCATCGAAGCTGTATTTTTGAAGTGGATGCTACATTGAAGCAGCTTTTTATACAGAAGTGACGATAGGTAAATTACGGTCAATTATATATAGAAACATATATATATATATATATATATATATATATATATATATATATATATAAAGTACTTTTTACTTAGATATTATTGAATTATTTATGAAATCGGTTAAATTAATATTAAATTATATATATATATATATATATATATATATGTAAATATTTCTTACTTTCTTGCGAAGAAAACTTCTGCTGTGAGAAAACTGCTACATATTTGTATATATAATATTTTGCTTGGCGCATTTAGAACGTACAATGGTGGGCATTTCGAAACCCTACACGCCTCGACCTTTACAACCACTCAGACCGCTACGGACCGAAGCATCTGCGAAGCGGCTGTATTTTGACGCCTCTTGAACTTGTATATATATATATATATATATATATATATGTATATATATATACATATAATTTCGGTCCCTAATGTAGCCAGGTCGGAAATTGAACTCGATTTTCATTTTCTTCCCATAACTTTATGTTGTTTATTTTACGAATTACAATGTCGCTCTCTCTCTCTCTCTCTCTCTCTCTCTCTCTCTCTCGCTCTCTCTCTTTCTAGTCTTTTCTGAATTCCGAGGAAGAACGCAGATTTCCCCACCAGCAAAGGGCATTCTGTCCTCGACATTCGAACCGTTCACAACGACTTCTCGTGCTAACTTGTATTATTTTATACGTACTTTATTTTAATCGCAAGTTGCCGTCCGTTAGTATAATTCGCACGTGTTATGTTACACTAGCTCGCTTACATGTTTTTCTATGAACTGTATGGTGCTTAATGATTTTCGTGCGCATCAAAAATTTTATAATAGTACAAATATCGACGAGTGTACGTTCATACACGTGTATCGTGCATTTTTCCAACGCAGTTGAAGATTGTAAAACTGTGGCAGTTAGGCGCGCTGTCTGCTAGTGTGAATTAGTGAACTTGGCAATCAGGCCTTGTTGCGATCCAACCCTGTGCGGATCTCTGAGGGACTTCTCGAGCGGCTTTCGGGCCCGTTTGCTACCGTGCGTTTTAAAGGCTGTCCCCGTTTCCTAAGACGTTAGGAGTCACCACGTAGTGTAGGAGGATTGGCAGAAGATCCCTTTCACTTTAGCCTCATCTCTAATGCGCCAGAATTTACTCGGTAAGAGAGCTCTCGAAACTTGTTATAGTTATAAGTGACCTTTTGCTTTCGCGTATGTATTATTCTTTCTGTAAATTCAATTATTTTTCTAATATTGTACTACTTTTGGTTAATATAAAGACACAAATATTGTATGGTAATTTTACGGCTTTTTCCTTCACTTACTGAGTGGAGGTTTTTTATGCCATTATATTTCTACGATTAAATTTAATATATAGCGTAATTAAAGATATTTCGCCCTTTCCTTAACACACATTCTTATAAATATACTCATTTGCCTTTTGATTATTATTATTATTATCATTATTAGTAGTTGTATTATTATTAGTATTATTCATATTTGTAGTCGTTACATAACATTTATGCAACAGTGTGGTAATATCATATTATCCACCGAACAATTATTTTCTTTGATAACACTTTTGTGTTTGGCCAAGCTATACTACCGTTGACTCAAATATCCTCCGGGCAATATTTTTGTTTTATATAAACTCAGGAAAGTTTATATAGTGACGATTACTGTCCTTGCTGTTATATATAGGAATGTATATAAAATGCACTTAACCATTTATTTTAATAATATACTACATTAAGACGTTATTACATGTATTTTTGTCTTAATATATTACCGAATTTAAAAAAATATTATATAGAAATTTTTTATCAAATACATGAAGAAATGTATTTAAAATTCTTACTATGCTAAGACACATCAAACTCGCCGAACTATTTTACTTTTGTTAAAAGTTATAATTTTTGAAGATTTCATTTATATTATATTATAAAGACTGTAAGACCGATAGAAATATTTATTTCAGAATAAAAGAAGAAAAAAATTTAATTCAGAACAGTCAACATAAGTACAATTTTTAATTCTTTTTTTTACATTCTTATATATATATATATATATATATATATACATAAGTATCGGGCAGTCAGATTGTCTTTTACTAAGATTGAATAGTGTTTTTATTATTTTTATTTTATTTATTATTTTATTTTTATTTTATTATTAATTTTATTTTTATTTTTAGTTTTTAATATAATTTATTGCAGTCATAAGTTTTATTTCAGATTCTTCGGGGGTTAATATAAACTTATTAATAGTTATGAATAGTAAAAAATATTTTTATCGGTCTTACAGTCTTTAGAGATAATATATTAACTAAAATAATGGCAGTCAGACTGTCCTTGTTTATAGTCACTCCCGAATAATCTGAAATAGAACTTATTATTACAGTAAATTATATTAAAAATTAAAAAAAATAAATACAATATTCTATGTAAGTAAAGGACTACTTGACTGCCCCCACCACCTTAAATTTAAATTAACCTTTGGTGTCTGACATTTTGAACTGCTAAGGTTCATCCTTGAGAATTAAACTGAAACTAACTGAACTAACTATTTTATATCAAGATAAATATAAAGTAATAGTGTTCATATTTTAAAATACTGTAATAACATAATGATATGCTACAAAAAAACAATATTGAAATATGAAATTGTTAAATCTAAAAACTATTATATTATATAATATATATAAATATATAATATATTTAGAATAAAAAATTACTATATTTTAATTTACCATAAAAATTTCTTAAATTATAACATATTTAAAACTTACATCTTCTTTTTGATTCTTTTCCAATTGTTTTACATATTTCATTACATCAATAGTTGGTTCAACATAACCATCAATGTGTTGATAATCTAAGGCTCCAATTTCATTTTCACTATAATCTTGAAATATCTGAATAAAAAGAAAATAAATGAATTATTTGAAATAATATAAATAGCTTATAAGGTAAATTACAATACAAACTTTTTCAAACATATCATCGAGAACTATCAGTTTTTTATTTCTTTTAATAACGTTACTACTTATAGAATATTGTGTAAAATCAGAGCTTGTTTCTATTTCTTTAAATTTGTATAAATCCGAAGTAAAATTATTTATATGATCTTTTCCTTCATTCAATAGGAATAATTTGTTACTCAATAATTTATCACAATGAGTACCTATAGTTAATGAATATTGTTATAAATTATTTAATATTTCTAAGTAAAACAATAATAAAATTATAAATATAAATAAAATGATATACTTACTACAATTTTTACTAAAATTGTTTGTCACATTGTTTTCATTAGCTAATTCAATAAAATTATCTTCCAATATATTGTCAGGATTGTCAAAATCAAAATCATCATCTAGAGCAGCAACTATATCTGTATCTAAATCTAATTGAAGTCCAGAATTTTGAATTAATTTATTTAAAAGTCCTTCTTTTTCTTCAATTTTGGATTCAAACACAGAAGATGGTAAATTAATTTTTACTTTTTCATTTTCATCAAAATGTTGTAATTTTTCATTTGAAATTTTAACTGTCTCCCATTCACATGTTGAACTATTCATATCCTTATGTTGAAGATAATTATAATCATCATCATTAAAAATACTATATTGCTGCTGTTCTTTTGCAAGTTTACTGTTGTGTTGCTTATCTTTTGAATTAGCAACTGGTATAAGTATTCTTTGCGGAGCGTTTGCATCACTAATCAAAGGATCCTTTTGAGATCTGTATCCTAAATGAAAAGTAACACAATTCTTCTTGTCGATAAATTTTCTTAACTTTCTATTTGGCTTCAATAAAAAAGAAAAAAAATGATATAATAATAACTAATAACTACAATATTATCAGAAAAATAAAGAATTATCTTACCATGATTTGATTTACAACATACAAATGCAAAATTAATAATATACCAAAGATACAGAAATATGTATTACCGGACCCCTCGAGTTTATACCCAATCCAAAAAAAAGAAATTCATTCGTAAAAATTATGGTGGGCAGAGGGGAGTAGAAACTCCGCTAGCTTTACATCGGAAAAGTTTACCAAAACTTAACCGGAGACAGTAGTTCAGATTTGTCCAGTAGACATCACTGTCTTGAAAATACCTCGATGGTTCTACCAGAGATGAACCGAGATTGCCAGGGCTCATGTAAATCAATGGTTCCAAATTTGGCGCTACAGCCTACTGTGGTAGGTGCCTGAACAAGGTCCGTCTGCAATCTCGACTATCGATAAATGTAGCGCACTGCTGAAAAATGTCCGAATAGCTATTCGGACATTATATATATATATATATATATATATATATATATATATATATATATATATATATATATATATAATATAAGGCATTACAGTAATGAAGGAGAAACGGCGGGCGCAAGTATTGACTGTTATTAAGAGGAGGGGCAAGGTGGCTGGCAGGCACGATGCCGAAGAGGGGAAGTGAAGGACCGAGCGAAAGAGAAAAGAACTACGCGTATATACGTGTGTATATACATATATAAACATACATATAAGAAATGCGTGCACTAATTCTTTCCTCTATTTCGGCAAGATCGGACTGATTCCAAACGCGACCAAAATCCATTCTCTTCGCTATATATATATATATATATATATATATATATATATATATATATATATATATATATATATATATATATGCGTGCATGTTCTTTACTTAAAATTCTGATGCTCAAACTTCGACCTCCTAATTATGACGTATTGTAATATAGTGTGCATGTACGTGTGTGCATTTGTAAAGAACATATCAACAATAGTATTAATATTTAATCTGTAGATATCTGTCTGTCTGTAGTTGTGTGTGTGCGTGTGTGTGTGTGTGTGTGCGTGCGTGTGTGCGTGTGTGTGTGTGCGCGCGCGCGTGTGTGTGTGTGTGTGTGATGAATGGATTTTTGTGGCGGTTGCAATCGGTCCGAACTTGTCGAAATAGAGGAAAGATTAGTGTACGCATTTTATATATATATATATATATATAGTCGTAAATACGCGCAGTTCTTTTCTTTTTCGCTCGTGTCTTCACTTCCCTTACTCCCCCTCTTCTGCATCGTGCCTGTCTGTCCCTTCCCCATCCCCTTAATTACAGTCTGTTTAAGTTTACAGTTTACTTATGTAAAAAATAACCAATGTATAAAAATATATTGCCTAGATAATTTTACCTATAATAATATTAACACATATTAAATATCTGCAGAAAAAATAATGAAGCTTCAGGGTTTGCCGAAACAATGTCAGCGATGTGACTGTATTGAGCTTAGTTCCAAGAAAGTTTCCCCGCACTATTTTTCTGAATATTTATGATTTTTGGGGAACTAATTACGAATATCGTAACAACTTTAGACGGAAATTGAATATTTATTCCTAGATACATGCAAAGTCTTTATAGACTTTGCATGTATTGATCTTTATAGATCATGGTTTGTTCAATTTCCCTTAAGAAAATAAAAACACTTGCAAAAAATTTGAAACCATAATCATAGAGCTCATTTAAATACATATTTTTGTTCTATACAGTTTTTGATGCAAATAATATTTCTCGACAAAGTTCAACTATTCCGTTTCGGAGTCCCGTGAACAGTTCCCCGTATATACTTAATGCAGATACCTTCCTATATATTTTTTTCGAGAAATATTGTTTGTAGAGCCCAATTAAATAGAATAAAAAATATGTATTTTAATGCGATGTACAATGATTTTTTAAAATACATTTTTGTTTATTTTAGTATTTCCCGAGATATTTCCAACAGACTCGATATAGAGACGTGTTTATAGTTTTTAACTTGAGAATTAAAAAAAAATCGACAAATCAATTATGTTTGTCTTTCGAAAGTTCATCCACGATCTCTGTTATGACTCACACAGCAATTTTTATTGGATCAAGCTTGCTGCGAGTACGCATTTAGACTGCTGATGATCGCAACAGTCTTGGAGCAAGGCTGAATTATCAAAAATTTTCGCGGAATTTACATCGCAGCGATCATACTGCAAGCATGCACTATTAAAAAATATTTTTTTTAAATTCATCGTAAAACCATCGAAATACATTATAATGTTATAACTGTTAATATATATATATGAGCATCTGCCGTCTCGGCCTTACTCAAAATAGTAATATAATAAATTTATTAAACAGTTAAATAATTTCTATGAAAACAATTCTCTATCTATAAATCTATATTCCTATAGATAATTTCATCCTCTGAGAATATTTCTCGAAAAATAATCAAAAATTTAGTCTTGCTTGGTCCCTCTGAAGCATCGACAGTGGTGTGACTGTATTGAATAAGTCCTGTCACTATTTTTTTGAAAATTTACATACTTATATTTTTTGGAGCGCGGATTCTTAACATCATAAGAACCTTAGATCGAAATTAAATATATATTCCCAAATCGATGAAAACTCCATAAAAATCATGGTTTTCTGAATTTATCTTAGAAAATGATAAAGTTTAACATTTAAAACCAAAATCATAGAGCTCATTAAAATACATATTTTTTGTTCTATATAATTATTCGATACAAACTATATATTTTTGGAGAAAAGGTTAACATTTCCGTTTCGAGATCCCCGGAATAATTCTACGTTTATATGAAATATAGATACATTCAAAACATTTTTCTTGAGAAATGCTGTTTGTAGAAATTCAGCGCATAGTACAAAAAATGTAAGTTGATAAGATCTACAACTTTTGTTTGAAATACTTTTTGTAAATTGAAGTACACTAAAACAAAATTTGATAATTTTTAATAAATACATTTCTTCGAATTGAAAGAACGAAGAATTTGTTTAATATAATCAACCGTTTTTCGTTAAGAAAAATATATATTTAAATGTATTAACTGATTTAGTTGAAGCGATATTTTTAATTTTAAAAAATATTATAAATTGTCTAAAAAGAATTTATTTAAGTGGCTAAATCAATTTCATTTTCTTAAAAGCATTAAATTGCATTTCATAAGCATATCATTAATTTTCATATTTGGTTAGTGAAAAATAAAAATGTTTCCAAAATTTTTTCGCTAGGTGTATTCAGGATTTTCATTGCAATTCGCATATTTACGCATGCCTGTACCAGTTGCTACCTTTATAATGAGATTCTTAACCTTTATAATTATATATATAAAGTTTAAACGGCTGAGATTTTGCGTTTCAAATTAAGTTGCGTTGCGCTGCCTACAATGCTAATATAATATTGTGTATATATTTATATATATCATATAATGCATAAGAAAAAAATGTACATATAATTATTCTTTATTGCAATATAACATATATCATACGTTTACATAGTTGTAGATTACGAAAATGACGGTCTAATAAGTTAAGATACTACAGTTCAATTTTATATTTTGTTTCAATTATAAAAAATTAAAAATATTTTTTTTAAATATTTATTTAAAGCAAATAAATATTTTTCGAATTAAGAACCGAATATCTTAAAACAAAATTTTATTTTTAATACATCAAAAAATATTTACTGTATCTAAATGGTATATGTATAAACTATTTGTTTAATTTAAAAATATGTATTTAAATGAATTAAATTTTACATTAAAGAAAATCTGTAGATAAAGTAAATGTAACAATCGATCAATTTCTTTATTAATTGAAGATTATAAAAAGAAATTAAATGTCTGGAATAATGCTTATTATGTTTAAGAACATAAGAACGCCTTAACAGAAACAGAATTAATTGAAGGCGTTTTTTGTCTGAAGTGTATAATTAAATATCTTCCATCTTGCAAATATTTAGAATTAAAAAAATGTATATTTGAAGGTCTAATTGCTAGAATTGTATATTTATATATTTTAAACGGATTAGTTTGTTTTGTCTTCTTTCATACTTAAATATATCATGTATTACATTTAATTCGTAAATTTTTTCTGTTTAACAAAAACAATTATATTACAACAAAATCGCTTTGATAAAATTAACATAACATTGACACAATAATAATCACTATTATCAGCAATTTATTTGTATTTATCAATTGAATAGCTCTAGAAATATATGCTAATTGTAGACTAAACTTTTTTCAAAACGATTTTCAAAAATTATTTGATTGCTTTTCATATTTTTAAAGCATGCTATAGGTATAATCATATTTGACATATACCAATCATATATATAAGAGAAGGTGAGAGAGAGAGAGAAAGAGAGAGAGAGAGATAGAGAGAGAGAATGGACTTTGGTCGCGGTTGAAGTCCGTCCGAACTCGCCGAAATAAAGAAAATAATTAGTCACGCATTTATATTAAAATTTATATATAGATGTATAGACGCGCAGTTGTTTTCTTTTTCGCTCGGTCCTTCACTTTCCCTACTTCCCCTCTTGGGCATCGTGTCGGCATGCCACGTTGCCCCTCCCCTTAATAGCAGCCTGTACACGCGCCCGCTGTTTTTCCTTCTTTGCTGTAATGCCTTAATTATATTCTATATGAATATGTCCGAATAGCTATTCGGACATTTTTCAACAGTGCGCTGTTTACCGTTTTTACAGTACGCTATTTATCGATAGTTGAGATGGCAGACGGACCTTGTTCGTGATTCTGCCGCAAAATCTGGCGCTGTCACGGAACCAACGTCGCCTATCTCTTTGGCAATCTCGGTTCATCTCTGGTTCTACATGTAACAGAGAGAGAAATCAAAAGCCAAAGCAGAGATAATAAGGGGAGATAGCCGATGCCCATGTTAGACATTGCAGTAAAATTTTGACACTCAACGCTACGGCGGTGAACGTCGGTACTCCGTTCGTGTGATATTCCAGATGTTGGTTTTCGAGCTGGTGCGATCGAGGGAGAGACGGCGTTCAGTAGGGGGGGCGCCGAAACAATAGATGCAATAAAAAGAATTAACTGTTACATGATCTCGCGTCGATCATACTCTTAATTCTACGGAACAATATACTTGGATTAAGAATTTCAATACTTGACTCGAGAAATTGAATTTAAAATAAAGAATTCGATTCCTATCTTTAAAATAATAATTATTTGAAATACGTTTTTATTTTCTAGAAATATGAAAATTCAAGTGGGCTAAATGTTTAAAAAAAGTGCATAGTTTCTGGATTCAAAACATGATTTTCTTGACTTTAAAAATCAAAATTTTATATTAAGCGAATAATTTCTTGACTTTTTAAAATTTATACGTTAATTTACTTTTATTACATTTATTTCATCACTATTAATTTTAAATTAATATTAACATTATGGATTTATCAAAATTAGCTAAAAAATAAGAAATTACTTACCTAGATTACCTCATATTTTTTGTTATTGTTGAATTTCACGCAAAAATTATTAATTATCAACATAGTACTAAATTTATGAACAGATACGGTATATTTAAAATTATAGAAAACTTATATTTAAAACTGCATTTGAAAAGCGACTCGTGTAATATTCATAAATAGAAAAAATCAAGAAAGGGGATTTCTTTTCAATAATATTATTATAAATTAAAATTATAGAGATAAAATTCATTGACCTTTTATGTATCTTTTTCTGCACACTATGAATTCTTCTCGGTGCGCTCTCAGTAGTATGTGGCAAAAACAACAACTTAATAATAAGAGCACCATTTGCACAAGTGAATATAAAAATTATACTTTCTATTAATTATTCCTGTAATAACATTCATTATATTTTTCTATAATAAATTTTATTTCATTGCTATTTGAAATATATCATACAAGTTACTTAATAATATAATTTACATTATTTTACTGTATCCATGGATATTGGTATTATTTTACTGTATCGATATTGGATCCATGGTTCCGACGACTAGCTGACCTTCTGCTCGAATCCGCTCGAGGAGAAGGTGGTCGAACTTGTGGACAACCCACCTGGGTCGTCGGAATAGGTAAGGCGGCTTCATTGCTCGACAGGAAGCCCACCTTTTTAGTATGGCCTATTTTCTATAGCGGCTGAAAGGTGTGTGTGCTGGGCTCGTCTGATCCATTCGTCGCTCAATCCGTAGATTTGCCGGCTACCAAGCGTGTATAAGTAGCTCGTATTTGTCGAAAATTTCCTAATTGTGTTAATCGGGAAAATAAAATATTTAAACCAATTCTAAGGAAGCCCTTTTTATCTCTATTCTTTATTGGTCTTTAAGTTTGTCGAATTAGCAAAGGTACAATTCCACCAATAGGCGGTTACACGATGATAAAATAAAATAAAATGAAGAATTCTCATGTTGTATCACAATAGAAAATGGCTACGACTCGCGAAACAAAAATGATACGTCATTTCATCTTCTTTGATAAATTTTTCCCAAATCGTTTATTTAATTTAAGGTTCGGTGGTTGGTTTTCTTATGGATCACTTCATGATTCCCAAATAACGATCAGATGGTTGACGAAGGAAAGATAAACTTGCGCAAAATGATTATTGATTGGTTTTGAATTTATAAGTGATGTTTAAATGCCGTTTCTTGAGTATGCGCCCATAGAAATGGTATTTCATTTTTTAGTAAGTTCGATAATGGTTTATAAATCGTTGCACAATTTGGGATCAATTTCCTATAATAGTTTACGATGCTAAGAAATTGCCTTATGTTTTTTTATTCTTTGGTTGCGGAAAATTCTCTATGGCTAATGTTTTATTTTTGTCTGGTTTCATATTATCCTTTGTTATTTCATGTCCTAGGAACGAGATTTTTCCCTTATAGAATGCATAATTTGGCGGATTCAATCGTAAGTTACTATTCTGTAGATTTAAAGCGAGTTTTTTATATTTATCGTCGTGTTCCTCGACTGTGTTTGCTGCTATAATGAGATCGTCTATGTATGCGAAAGATCCATTCCTTTGATCAACAATTTTATTAATTAGCATTTGAAATGTTGAGGGCGCATTTCTTAGTCCGAATGGCATTCGTTTAAATTGAAAGTGGCCGAATGGAGTACTGAATACGGTTTTCTCTTTATCTTCATTTCTCATGGGAATCTGATAAAACCCTGAAGCTAAATCCATAATGGAGTAAAATTTTGCACGGCTAAGTTGTTCGAGTAGATGTGAAATATTAGGTATTGGAAACGGAAACGGCTTGGTCTTTTCGTACAGCATTCGAAAATCAAGAACGACTCGCCATTGTTTTTCGCCTTTTTTCGAATCGCGCTTTGGTACAACCCATAGAGGAAACCCGTACGCTGATTCACTAGGTTCTATGATATCGTCGCTTAAAAGCTTATTTACAGTCGTACGCACGACCTCTTGCAATGCTTGCGGAATAGGATATTGTTTTATACATATACGTAAATCATCTGTTAAAATAATTTTGTGTTCCACTAAGTCCATGTAAGGTAATCTCTCATCGCTTGTATGAAAAATTTGAGGATTTAATTCGATAATATTTCGGATACGGTCGTAATTGTTTTGATCTGTCGCGTGTAATAGCATTTCGTTTAGAATTGTTTGTATCATTATATCTCTATTCCCGTTCATGGTGGTATGTACATTTCCTATTTTAGATTCGTTTTTAATATATTGCTGCTTCCTCTATGAATTTTCAAAATCTCATTCGGTGAAGTCTTGTTCATTCACAGGTACTTGCGCTTGGATAAAATTAATATATTGTATTAAGTCCACTTGAGTATGTTTTGCTGTTGGAGAATTAAGTTTATCGGGTGCCTTATTAAGCTTTTGTTTTCTGCTATCATCTGCCTTGAAAATTCCTTTCCATTCGTTATCTGTAAATAGATGATCGAATATTACCGAGGTCAACGGTTTACTCGTTTGACATTTAGCATGTGATTCTGTTTTGTACTCCAACTCCGATTCGATTTTACCAATTCCAGATAAATCCGATTGAGTGCTCATTTTACTATTGCTATGCATATTCTTCATTTCAATAATTTCATCAATATAAAATTGATTAGCCACAGAATGTAAAGGTGTTTGATTATACATTTCTTTAACATACATAATTTTATTTTCTCCTGTAAAACCTTCGTCGTTTATAATCTCGTTTATATTTTTAAAATTTGTGCGAGATGGCTCAGAGGTACTCTTATGCACGTGTCCGTCCACAGATTTGTGAGAATTCAGTTCAGAGGCTTCGTTTTGCGCGTGACTGTTCCGTTTAGCTTCTTTAAAATATTTTAAATTCATTTTATTCCTGCTGGAATCTATCTGGTTCATACCGAAATTATTAGTCACTATTAAGCTTTGTTCTGTATCATTTGTTTCTTCATTTTCGTCTTTAGCCTACATTTCATTGGCCGCATTATTATTAAGTTCGCTATTATGTATATCAATTTCTCCTTCATATGAAATTTCTTTAAATTCACTAATAGTTTTATATTTAGAGTTATTTTTCTTAGGCTGAGTAGACAGTTCCGATTTACTATTCATGCCTTTAACGTCGATTATTTTCTGTTCTTTGCTTTCGATCAATGTCAAATTACGTGCTAAATTATCGTTTAACTCATTTAACTTTACTTTATGTTCGGCGATAGTTAATGGAAATTTTGCAGTTTTTTCTTGACTCTATTTTATCATTACATTCTTACATTTGCGGGCCATTCTTGTTTCACAACTGATTTTTAGCTTTATTTGCTGCTTGAATACGTTTAATAGCTAAATCATTGGAAAAGTAATTTTTCTTTTCAGAATTTTTCGAAATGGAGAGTATCTCGTGTTCAACAGTACTTATTTCAGAATTATCATCGTATGAACTTTCTACATTAAAATCATTTTTGCGCGTGTTTCTAGTCGCTGTCAATGTACTTATATGGTTTGCTTTTCGAATTTGGTTTTCTTAGCTGCCTCTTTTTCTTCATTTCTAAAGGGTAATTTAAAACTTACAAATTCGAGCATTTGCCGTGAGTAACAAATATCTTGGCATTTTATTAAAAATAGCATATTTTATTACAAATAGCTTGGCATTTTATTAAAAAATTAGAACCTAGTAGCATTTCATATTCTATTGGAAATAGGTTATCTACAACGATAAATTCGATAAGAATTTCATATAAATTTAAGAAACATGTTTCGAAAGTTGAAATTTTCTTTCCAGAAATTCCTTTAAGCATCGGTCTATCTATATCTTCACCAACGGAAAGACTATCGTCAAGTTGTTCTACCTTGATTATATTCGGCTGCGCTCCCGAGTCAATCATAGCATATACTTTATTTCATTTTAAGTCTACCGATAAGATTTGTACACCTGGTAGTCTTTCAAGTGGATTCGACTCTTTACTCATCGACACGATTTCGAAGTACGCAATGGGTATTTTATTTTCTTCAAGCTTTCGGTTTTGTTTACTACAGTAGTCTCTCACGTGTGGTTCATAATTAGGCCGCGTAGAGTTTCGCGCTGAGACATTATATTTACAGAATTTTACATGTTTAGACATTGTACGATTTACTTTTTTAAATCTTTCGTTTTTAAATCTAACCGTAACGGTGCAGTTAGCATGCCGACCGTGATGCATCGGTCTCCTGGTCGTGAATCTCGTTTTTTGAAATATTTTTCTGCTCTCTTATTTTCTTTGTAAAACATTCGTGTGCTTGATGTTCGTATTTGCTACAGTAATCGCATGTACGTTTAGTATTATGCTCATATTTATTTGTTCGATCGAAGTTCCAAGTACGTTGCGCGGGCACACGGTCATTTGTGTTTTCAAGTTTGTTTACATAATTTTGAGATTTAGGTCGAGTGAAGCGGTAGTCGCCGTGGTTTCTATCGTAGTGATGTCTACGGTTGTCGCTGTAATTTCCAAGAGCGTTTCGGTGCTGATGATTATAATGGTTAAACATATCAGTTCTTCCATGTTTCTTTTCGTCTCTTTCAGCTTCTCTTTCCACTGCAAAAGCATCCTTGATGGCTTCAGACAATGTAACATCATTAGGATTTTTCAGACGAAGTCTCAGCTCTGGTCTCAATCCACTTCTAAATCCACCTAGCACGTCGCGTTCAATTTCTCGCTCATCGGCTTCTGTTAATTCATCGTCGTTTTCGAAACGTTTTCGGTCTACAATAGCGTATTGGATGTCAAGCAATCGCTTAACATATTGAAGCATAGATTCATCTCTGAGTCGTTTGATAGAATCTAATTTGCTGCGTAAATGATTTAAAATTTCTTTAGGGACAAAGACTTGTTTTCGTCGGTCCAAAAGTTCCCGAAATGTGCGGAAATTCGCGTTCTCTACAACTGCGTATACATGATGCGAAAACATATTTTTTAGTAAAAAGAGAATATCACGTTCTAAACAAGGAGACGCAGATCCTATCGTTCTTTTGCAACTTCTCAGGAAAGTTGTTAAATTACTACCGTCAAAAAGGGGTATATATTTTAGAGCTTCGGTTACATAGGCTGATAAAGGAGTATTCGAACATGTACCGAGAGCTGTTCTAGGATAGTTCTGTATTTTTTCTGATGGTAAGGATAAGTATGCGGTCGGATTTCGTGTTTCGCACTATCCGATTCCCGTTAACATCGATGATACGCCTTCCTCTTTCTTTATTAGCATTTCCATTACAGTCGGTATTTCTGTTTTTAATTTTTCTATAACTTGCTCATGTATACGTTTTTCGTTTTCAAGTCGTTCCTCGCGTTTTCTAAGGTTAAGTTCTCTTTCAGCAATTTGAGCAATTAATTCGTCTATTTCGTCGCGTGTTAGTGCTTCGCATGTCATTTTTATGATTTTAATCTTGAAGGTAGTTCGCTAAGAAGATGGTTTAAATGAAAGAGATAAATCAGATAATAAGGCTAACAAATATTATGAAAGTATGAGAGTGTATTGTTTTGCTCAATCGGAATTTTATGTCACTGTATTCAAGCGAAATTCTGAGGGTAAGTCGTTTTCTTGCAGAGAAGTATTGTCGATGAATTTTTATTTACCTTCTGAATGTAGTTGATTTTAGTAAATTATACTGTATTATTACGTTCTTGAATGTTCACCTTCAACGATCGGAATTTTGTGTACTATTTCATAAAACTATATCTATACTAGCATCAAATTTGGATATGCTTACTTTGAAATAATCAATTTATATAATATTTGTTTCATTAACAATTTTAAAAATTTTTAAATAGTTATAACGATCTAAAATTGGTTGGAATTTTATAAATTTGTCAACGAAAAGTAAGGATTTTTTTATGTATCTCACTTTATCTTTATATGTAAACCTACCCACATTGTCTATAATTCATTCACAATTGTTTTACTCGACTGTTATGTATAATAAATTGCATTCGTCTATAATAATTGCTCTATGCCTGGAAATTCCTAAGAAATTTCCGCTCTTTGAATTTTTGTATAAATTTTAATATAGTTAAACACAAAGCAATAAATTCTGTGTTGATTCAATACCCCTTTTTTACAATATATATATATATATATATATATATATATATATATATATATATATAATATCTATAATATCTGATTGGTTTTGAATAGATTTTTGTTTTTATCCACAAAATACATTGAATTTTCTAATTAATTAATTTATTTATATATTTTTTTAATTTAATCCGAATCGCTGTCAACATTTATTTTTACTTGGCTTGTTACGTTGCAGGTCAAGAAACCGATTGTCTCCTTTACTCTGGCAGGTACTCGGCAAGGGCAGTGTGTATTAGTTCAACCTTTGGAGGCGTTCTCTTGATTTCGATCCTCCTGTGGAATAACAAAGATAGCAGTGAAGCTGTCGAATGGATAGCGACGTCTGTATTGACGGTGCGTGTATGGCCTATTTTCTATAGCGGCTGAAAGGTGTGTGTGCTGGGCTCGTTTGATCCATTCGTCGCTCAATCCGTAGATTCGCCGGCTACCAAGCGTGTATAAGTAGCTCGTATTTGTCGAAAATTTCCTAATTGTGTTAATCGGGAAAATAAAATATTTAAACCAATTCTAAGGAAGCCCTTTTTATCTCTATTCTTTATTGGTCTTGGAGTTTGTCGAATTAGCAAAGGTACAATTCCACCAATAGGCGGTTACACGATAATAAAATAAAATAAAATGAAGAATTCTCGTGTTGTATCACAATAGAAAATGGCTACGACTCGCGAAACAAAAATGATACGTCGTGCAATAATAGCGTCAAACAAAATTTAATGGAAACGTGTACAATCTATCGCGATTAGCTAATAAAGTTATACAATTAAATACTATTAATTAGTTAATTTCGTAGAGTCGATAGGGAAAATGAAAAAGGGGAGGAAAAATAAGGTTGTGGATAAAAAATTCGACTTGAAGGAAAAATATCGAGAGTGGCAAATGGGAGGTCTGCTCAGGAACGGAGAAAGGGGTCGACTGAATAAGGTACCCGGAGCTCTAGTGCGAGTGGCTGACTTCTTAAGATGCTCGTCTGATTGGTCGAGAGTATTCGCCTCACTTACACAGTAGTCACATAGATTTAAGAAAATAATTTTTGCATGAAATTCAGCAATAAATTCAGCGAAAATTACATTTAAGAAAATATTATCTAGATTATCTAGATTTGTTTAATATATTATATATATATATATATATATATATATATATATATATATATATATTATCAAGAAGTTTTCAAATCATGGTTTATTTTTAAGAGATATTTCAAAGTTGTTAAGCAAGCTATACGTTACTGAACTCTTCACCGGCGATCTTTTATTTTAGTCTTATTGTTGCATTGCTTGTGATCGGTCCATACTTGATCTTAGCAAATATTTATTCAGTGCTATAGAGTAATATAAAAAAGAATTATTTTTCAGCTTCATATACCTAAGAAAAATACATTTCAGAAAATATTATCTAGATGTGGGAAATTCAATATTAAAACCAAAACGATATAGAAATTAATTGAATTGTACTTCTGTCGACTGCCCATATACAAATTAATAAATATTTTTTTATTGGTCTTACAGTCCAATCAATTTCAACCAAAAATAAAATAAAATAAAAATAAAAATAAAAATAAAAATAAAATAAAAATAAAAACTAAAAAATAAAAATAAAAATAACAATAAAAAATAAAAAATAAGAAATACAAATAATAAATAATAAAAATAAAAAATAAAAATTAAAAATAAAAATTAAATTAAAAATTAAATTAAAATGATAATGACAGTCAGACTGTCCTTGTTTATATTCACCCCCGTAGACTAATCTGAAAATAAAATATTAGCTGAAAAAATTCTTTGTTAGTAAAGTGCAGTCTGACTGTCCCCAACACCCTTACCTAATTGAAGACTTGTCCAACGTTTCGAGCTCGCTACGGCTCCTCATCAGGGACTAATCTGAGATAACTAATCCAGATTAGTCCCTGATGAGGAGCCGTAGCGAGCTCGAAACGTTGGACAAGTCTTCAATTAGGTAAGGGTGTTGGGGACAGTCAGACTGCACTTTACTAACAAAGAATTTTTTCAGCTAATATTTTATTTTCAGATTAGTCTACGGGGGTGAATATAAACAAGGACAGTCTGACTGTCATTATCATTTTAATTTAATTTTTAATTTAATTTTTATTTTTAATTTTTATTTTTTATTTTTATTATTTATTATTTGTATTTCTTATTTTTTATTTTTTATTGTTATTTTTATTTTTTATTTTTTAGTTTTTATTTTTATTTTATTTTTATTTTTATTTTTATTTTTATTTTATTTTATTTTTGGTTGAAATTGATTGGACTGTAAGACCAATAAAAAATATTTATTAATTTGATATAGAAATTGTTATAATATAAGTATATATTATATATAAATGCATATACTATTCACTGGAATCCATAAATTAATTTTATAATGCAGAACTATAAGAGATCTAAAATTGATATATAAGATTTTTATAATTGTCCACAGCGTACTGCGATATCGTAATTAATAAGGTGTTAGCTTGTGAATCCAAAGGTCTGCGGATAGAATCCCGGTTATGTCGAAGTTTTGAAAGAAATGTAATAGAAGTAAATTAACGTATAAATTGTAAAAGAATTCAAGAAATTATTCGCTTAGTATAAACTTTTGATTTTTAAAGTCAAGAAAATAATGCTTTGAATCAAGGAACCATGCACTACTTTTAAACTTAATTTTGTCGGCTTGAATCAAATATTAAAATTTTTTGATTCTAAAATTTTCAGTTATTGGTTCAAGAAAATATTTTCACTCATTTTCTAGAAAATCTTGACAAAAATCTAGGAGATATTTAATTAATCCATGAATTTACTTTCCTGATTTTAAATTTGAAATTACTGGTTCAAGATAATATTTTCTTTAATTAAGAAAATATTCCTTTAATGTCCAATATTTGTGTTCTGCTGTTGAGAAAATATAAGCTTTATTTTAGTAACTACTTACTTGGTTAAAGTTTATGTGATTACTTGGTTAATATCAAGTAATATTTACTTTATATTAGAATTTTTGCAATATATAATTTTAATGAATTATTTCGAAAAATCTATTTCTTAAACTACGAAAATTTTTATTTAATTAATTCGATAATATTGTTCTTTTGATAGTATCAGAAAAATCTTTGACCACAGATTTGATCAATTTATAATTTAAGTATTTTGATCATTTACAATTCTATGTTTTTCATATTCATATTTGTTTATAATATCCACCTATTGTCTAGTACCCGAAGGTTTTAATTTTTAGGGTTTTACAAAACTTTTATTTTACAGAATCTTTAGCAGAGTGTTTCTGTTGTTGAGTATTATTATATGGTTGGCATTGTGTCCGTTTATGTATTTTAATAATTGCCACTTCCACCGCTTGACTCCGTTGAGCGGCTAATCCTCGCCCGAACATACGCGAGTATTAAATTAAGGATAACTAGGATCGGTTTGGATACTTGGATGCCGAACAGAAACGAGTCTACGTTTTGATATATATAAGACTTTATTACAGATACAAACAAACGTGCGTGTGCTCTCTGGGAGCTACACGGCTAGACTAAATCTACTATAGTGCGGATGCGCTTCGCTGCCTCCACTACCCCCACTTTCGATGGTGAGGGCGCTCGTGGCGTGGTTATGTGGAGGATGCAATTCCCACAATATTACTGACAGAAAAATCTAGTTACTTTTCGAATTAACAAAAATGAGATTGTATTTGCATATTATATTATTCGTCTTACTTTAGTATATTGAAATATTGTTTATGTTTTTTGAAGTGCTTATCATAAATATAATGGTAAAAATTTGAGGAAATTTCATTTTTATAGTGAAAACCATAAGAACACCGTAAAAATCTGGTTTTTCTAAATTATCTTGTAAAATACAAAAAGTTTCAAAAAGGATTGTTAAGAAAAATTATAGATTTCATCAAAAACATATTTCTTATTCTATACATTTTTCTGTACCAAAAGTTCCCAAAAAATATATTCAAACTAACGGAGGATGTAGAATAGTCAATGAGAATATTACGATGAAGTGCATTGTTGTTAATAAAAAACGTTTAAAGAAAAAATATATAGATTAAAAAATGTGTATTTTGATGAGATTTTGAACTTTTAGTTAAATCATTTAATGGAATTTTTTGTATTTTACGAGATAAGTGAGAATAACAATATTTTGACTGGGTTTTAATGTGATTTATTATATAATTGAAATGATCACCAATTTTTACTACCATATATATATAATCAGAATCCTAGAAAACGTATATATAAAAATTTTAACAATGATCGCGTAAGTCGACTAATTGAAAAATTTGGTAGCTCTTTGCTATAAGAGATTTTCTCAGCTTTGATGTTTGCCAGTTTTTTTTAAAGTTGCCCTAGGTTTCAAAACTTCGAGCTGCTTGCTAGCTGCCACGAGTATATATTTATATTTTTATACATGTAGCAATAAGATTTCTTTTTGGTCAGTATAAGCTACTCATCTTTTATTGCACCCCCGCTGCCAG
The DNA here is from genome assembly GCA_018907035.1 of Sycobia sp. Sy_11. NCBI lineage: Eukaryota > Metazoa > Arthropoda > Insecta > Hymenoptera > Epichrysomallidae > Sycobia > Sycobia sp. Sy_11. Next base: position 243,748 of record JACCIC010000074.1, read on the forward strand.
CTTATTGTTTCGACAAGCTTTCCCTCTGTACGCGCCAAAGACAGTGGCCCCCCCCCTCGATAGCACCATCACACGAGCTCGAAAAACAACATCTGCAATATCGCACGAAACCGCCAGTACCTCGCTTTGGTCGCAAGAGGCCCTCGTTTTCAGTCGAAAATTTTTACTGCAGCCTGGCCCATAAGCGTCGGCGATCTCCCCTTATTATCTCTGGCCAAAGTGAGTAAGAGGAAGAAAAAAAGCAGAAGTAGGGAAGCAGAAATTTATCTTTCCCTCTTGCCACGCTCACTGCATTCCCCCATTTTTTTTTCTTCAAACATGCATTTGAATGGGCAATCTTACAGGACACAGGGCATCACCTCCTTGCGGTCAATTCTGTCCCAAAATCCTTCCGTATAATTTGACACGATTTTAGCGGAATTTCCACTCCTTATCTCTACTCTCCGTAATAAAAATATTCGAATTACAACATACGACTAATATCATCTTCGAACTAAACGCAAGATTTTAACATGCACTAGAAAATTATGTGAATTTGTGAAATATCGATTGTAGACAGAAGACATGGAAACTCCGTTAAAATCGTCTGAAATTACACGGCAGGACCACGAAACAGAATTGGCTGCAAGACGGCAACACTGTGTGAGGTTGCTCCATCGGCTTGAATATATTAGACACCGCATTCTGGCAACAGAGTTGAAGCTTAAACCAGAGTAAGAGGGCAATACAAGGAGTCGAATTGTCGTCTCTTTTATAAACCAGGAAATGCGGAGAAAATGAAAGTAGGGGAAGAGTAGTAATAGAAATATATGTTTTTCCTTTACTCTATACCATTGTTATTGTTAGACTGCCCTCCACTACTCTTAACCCGGAACAAGAGAGAAAGCACGACTCTATGTCAATCTCTGTCCTTCAATATTGGCTTCAAAGCATCCGTTTAAGCGCACGGTCTAATCTATAAGTCTAGGGAGGAAAGAGAGAAGGAGTGGTGTGTGCACAGAACACTACAGCACACAGACTGCTCATGTAAATGGTAATTTCAATTCAGTACATATCATGTGTGTGTGTGTCTTTTTAAAAGATTTACTATTATTAATACATGACATATGAAAATGAAGAATATGCTTATTAAATTATATGGAAGTTTTAAAGAAAATGAATTTCGTAGATTTTACTTCGTTATTTATTTAGTTAGAATTTATTTGTATTACATTATCAAGAACTGTTTTCTAAAGTGCCAAATTTTTGTTTTATTACATAAATAACATAAATTTATAGTCTGGAAGAATAATAAATTTGTTTTATTATAGTAATTGCAGAGATGAATAGAGATTGCTAGAATCCATGTCAACGAATGGTTCTAAAAATCGCGCTGTTACTTGCTGTGGCAGAACCACGAACAAGGTTCATTTAGGATCGGTAATGGTAGAATACTGTAAGTAAGGATCGAATAGAAAAATTCGTGCTCAGGTATTGCAAGCGGAGATTAGTGTTCTGGCTCGTAAGGGAGGAGAGAGGCAGCCAAGCGTAATGTAGTAGCTAGTGCAGCTGTCGCAGGTTGCTGTGTCATAAAGGATAGAGAAGGGAACATTAAGAAATGAAGGAGAGACGACTGGCGATACTAAGCAAATTCGAGACGGGATATTTGGAAACAAAATTGAAAGAAATGCGCATATTCGTGCGCTAGATTTTGTATATACTTGAATATATATATATATATATATATATATATGTATATATATATTGTGATGCGACGATTTCGACACACAAAAAAAATGTTTACGAATTTAGTGTGCTTCAAGTTGTTCGCGTTCACAAAAAAATTTTTAACTTCACTCATTCACTTACCTCAGAGGAGGTCCCGCCGGCCTGAAAATAAAAGGGAATCTCGGGAAAAGAAACTGGTCGCATTACCACAAGAACTGTATTCAATCGAATTTTATTTGTCGCAACTTACATACCGTACCCTCCCTCTAGACCGCGCACACACTACACTCCCGGTCCACGTGCTCGGCACACCCCGACCGCGACCCGTCTCTCGACGCACTTGCCGAATTTTCAGGAGGATGTTCGAGGGATGTGAAGAGGGAATAGGGAACACAAGGGAGAAATGAGGAGAAACACACGCGGCGAATGCTCGCCGCTCACCAGGGTGCTGACGTCCCTCCTGCTGTCTCTCTCTCTCTCTCTCTCTCTCTGTCTCCAGCTCACCTTCTCGGCGGTGGTGGTTGCCCCTTTGGTCTACTGGCTTCCTCGACTCGGTCCGTGCTGCTTCTTCTTTCTCCGCCCTCTCTCTCTCTCTCTCTCTCCTCTGACCTTTTTCCTACCTCTGCCTTGCTTCTTCTCTTACTTTCTGTTTTTTATCTCTTACTTCTTCTCTCACACCTTCCTCTTACTTTTTCTCGTACTTGTCTCGCACTTTCTTCTCTCACTTTTCCGCTTAATTTCTCGTACTTCTCTCACTCTCCCTTACTTTTTTCTCTCACCTCCCGGTTAGGCGGCCAGTGACGCACTACTCACTCGTTCTCTTCTCTTCTTCTTTCCGACTCGGCGTTCGCGCGCGGAGTCTTCGCGTCTCGTTGCTCGCGGGGAAGACGGAGGGAAGTGGGGGGGGGGAAGTTCGGCGGCTGCCGGCGACGGCCGACCGCGGTCGTGACGTGCCGAACACGCGCTTACAAGAAAGTCGGTTGACGCCTTTAACACCTTTCTTCTTACGTACCCTATCCTATTATCTACAATGAAATTGATAAATTTTCACTACCTCTTATCATCTAATTTATACTTTAGTTTATTACGTCTATATCTCTTACTATCTATCTTATCTATTTATTATCTCTAGTTAGTTTATTTCTATTATCTCTATCACCTTAATCTATTCCTTCCTTTCGTTAATTTATCTCTAAAAATTTTACCACTCATTGTATTATCGCGAGTATCTATTAGAGAAAAAAATAAATCGGACTTTGACATTATTTTATTGTTGCATTTTTAATTTGGTGTTTTAACCTATAAATAAACTATAATTACTTTTTCTATGATCAATAAGCACGCCTTATGTGCATTTTTATGACAAATGTATATTAAAGATATATATAATAAAAAAAAAGTTATAATTATTATCTGTATTCTTTCTATGTCTAGTGAGCAATTATTAAACTTTGAGTGAAAGCATTAACTTTCATTCAGTAAATAAAAAACTTAGCACTGCTTCAATCCTATAAATTACATAATTTGTGAGCAGACCAAATATTTAGCAATTTTAGTTAGCAACAATGTTCTATTATTTATTCTTATTTCTAATTACTTCTATGTGTTTTAGTTTATTCTAAGAATTCCTAATTACCGCTAACTTATGCTAATTATTTATTCTTATTCCTAATTATCTCTATTTAATTTTAGTTTATTCTAAGTATTCCTAATTACCGCTAACTTATGCTAATTATTTATTCTTATTCCTAATTATTTCTATTTAATTTTAGTTTATTCTAAGTATTCCTAATTACCGCTAACTTATGCTATTTATTTATTCTTATTCCTAATTATCTCTATTTAATTTGTTTTATTCTACGTATTCCTAATTACCGCTATTTATTTTAACGATTCATTTCATTTATTTATAATTATAATCTATAATATAATCTAATATAATATAATATAATATAATATAATATAATATAATATAATATAATCTATAAATTACATAATCTGTGAGCAGACCAAATATTTAGTAATTTTACTTAGCAACAACGTCCTATTATTTCTTCTTATTTCTAATTACTTCTAAATTATTTAATTATTCATTTCATTTATTTATTTATTTATATCTCTTATCTCTTCAGCGATGTGGTTGTATAACAACCTGAGACATAGCTCTCGGTTCGTGTACGAGACGAACAGAGAGGAGGGGGACCGTGCCGAGCACAAGGCGCGACGGCGCGCGCGAGCGCCTTAATGTCTGCATGTCCGCGAAATGGCGCGAGCGTCGTCGTTCTTCCCTGGACAAGTCGGCGCGGGCGCCTTGTGACGCTCGTCACAATATATATATATATATATATATATATATGTATATATATATAATCCAGCGCACGAATATGTGCATTTATTTTTTTTTATTGTGCATTTAGTTTTTTTAATGTACATTTAGTTTTTTTTTATTTTAGTTATTTTACGTATTAAAAAAATTATTTAAATTAATATACTATATGGAAAATGAGTTTTTGATATTGACAGTAAATAAATAAAATAAGCAAGATATAACGTATCAAACATTAAACATTAACATATTCGCAGCCTGTCTTGCTGCGATCTAATGGTCCCATTATATTCCTGCGACCATCTGCCAAGATCTATCCAAGACTCTCTGACCCATTAAACCAATAGGTAACCTCTGCTCTACTTTACACTGGTGGCATATAAGACAGTTTCTTACATACTTTTCAACTGCCTTATAATAGCCGGGCCAGTAGTAATATTTGGTTAGTCCAGTGTAAGTTTTTTCCCGTCCTAGAGGGCCAGCCGTAGCGAGATCATGACACTCTCTTAATACCTCACTACGTTTCTCTTTAGGTATAGCGATTTTACATCGGCGCCTGCGTCAACAATGACCATCTCTAAAATTTTATTTGGACGGTAGCAATACATTTGCCCACCAACTATCTTCCACTTACGATAGTCGTTTGGACTTTCTTGAACCTTATCTAACTAGTCCAAATACCATTGGTCTTGGGTTATCTCATCTGAAGTTACGGCCGTACATCTGGTTTTATCAACTTTTTCCATCCGAGACAACGCGTCAAGGACATAATTTAACGCACCTTTTCGATGCTCTACCTCGAAATCATATCCTTGCAACTTCAGAGCCCATCGTGTGAGGCGTCCTGTGGGTGTTGGCATCGTACGGATCCAGCGAAGACTTGAATGATCCGTTACGTTGCGAAAGTGGTATCCCTCTATATATGCTCGAAATTTATCCACTGCCCACATCACGACTAGGCACTCTTTCTCCGTGACTGAATAATTCTTTTCAGTCTGAGACAGTGCCCTACTCGCGAACTCCAGCATACGATCCTGTCCGTCAATCTCCTGCAGTAAGACTATACCGACTCCAGTGTGGCTCGCATCAGTCTGAATCATGAATTGCGATTTGAACACTGGTCGATGGAGAACAAGGGCTGTAGCTATCATTGATTTAATTTTCTAGAAGGCTGCTTGCTGTTTCTCGCGCCACTCATATCTTCGGTCTCTTCTTGTTAGACTCGTGAGTGGTTCAGTAATCGTGGCAAAGGTTCTCAGGAACTTCCTATACCATGATGCCATGCCGAGAAACCGCCTTAGTTGCTTGAGGTTTCGTGGTTCCGGGTATTGCATCACCGGTTCGATCTTCTCGGGATCTGGGCGAAATTCTTCACGATTAACGAGTACACCGAGGTATTTTACATCGGTATGACCAAAAAAACTTTTGTCTCTATTAATCGTGAGTCCAGCTTTCTTAAATTGCTTGAGTACACGTTCAATCCATTCTAAGTGTTGTTCGAATGTTTCTGTAACGGTAATATTATCGTCTAGATATGAGAAAGCAGTCGGCTCAAGCTCTGGACCAATTACGCGGTCAATTAATCGCTGGAATGAGGCACCTGTATTCGATAGACCAAACGGTATTCTTCGGAATTGGAATAATTCCATGCCAGGTACTGTAAATGCTGTAATAGGCCTAGATTCCACCTGAAGTGGTATCTGATGATACGCACTGCTTAAATCTATTGTTGAGATATATCTCGCAGATTGAAGTTTCCTAAGGATTTGATCCATATGTTCCTGCCAACTCGAATGGAAGTGTAACATGACCCGTTCTGTAAAGAGGAGAATTTTCTGGACCTCTGGCACCAACACCAGAAGCAGGGTGAAACTTTATTCCGTAGGTTGAGGCCAGCTCTAGACCCATTCTGCCCATCATCTTGGAGCTTCACCCCCGTGCGTGAAGCTCCAATATCATATAGTCCTGTGATACGGAAGTCTCCGACACGCACAGGAATCCACCAACGGGCTTCTTCTGGTCTAGCTGCTATTTGTCCTGGATCCAGTCCTCTACTATTATCTGAGGAAGATGATCCTACCTCAGTTGTTTCTTCCGTGGTTGCAGAAGATGAGGATGCCTGCTTCGCCGCTATTTCTCGGCGAGAACGTTCAATGGGAGTTATATTCTTGGCGCTGGACGACTGAACCCCGATTGGCCGCCAACCCGTCTAATGATACGTAAGTCGGCGCACACTACGCAATCTTAACTGCTAACAAAAAATAATAATTTCCGCGTTTTATTCCCTTCTGTTATTTACCAAAAGAATAGAGAAAAATAAAAGAAATGTACCTTAAGGCAGTATTCTATTTTAGATAGTCTATTTATAGTCTATCTTCAATCATAGTTGATCTTAGTCACGTTTTCAATCTTCTCTGTGTTAAAAATGTTCTCTCGACTTTGCATCACTAACAGGTAACGTTGCTAAAATTTTCAGATGAACATGTATAGTGGAATACACAGTATGATCGCAGTGTTCAAGCGAACTAATCGCGGTATATACAGCTTGTATTAGATTTTCTAATATTGGAATATAAACAGATTGTCTATAATACGTTTCAGGATCAGTGCCTGGATAATTTTGAGAGTAATTTTATCTATTTGTTAGGCGAAGAATTGTTATTTCCAATTCTTTTGCCATGCCAATAATTTTTTGAAAAACATTAGAAAATGTTCCGATACAGTTTTCACAATTTCTTTGTAATACGTATCGTGTAGTATACTTTGCGCAAATTTCAAATCAATCTGAATTCTTTGAAAAAGCAACTTAATTGAACTGTGTAACCAAGCAGTTCTAACAGATAAACAAGGCTGGCTAAAAATTCGCTAACAGAAAGAGAAACTCTTAGATTCTTAGTTTTTGCAGCAGTTTAAACATCTTGCCATAATGAAACAGCATCAAACGTTTCTATTATTTTATGAAGTAAACATCGAAATTGTGTAACATCGAGCTAAACAATTATAGTAAAATAATATTAATTTTAAGAAACATAAAAATATATATTCTTACTTAATAATAAACTTATCTTAATAATAAACATAAAAATATAAAAGTATATAACAATATATATATATATATATATATATATATATATATATAGTAACGGGGTGGATTCGACTAATAGAACTCAAGTTCGAATATCGACGAGACCGCTTCCGTACGGGCCGCGCGCAACCCACGTTGCTCCTTCTTCTCGCCGTCCGGGGAATATGCGCCCGTCGGCGGTGGAGACTCGGCGCGCCAAGACGCGCCGGCCCGTTACAATGATTGACTCCCGAATGCGCGTGTCTATATACGTGTCTCGTGCTCAGTGCTCTGGCAACGAGGACCACGTTCGCTTTCTGGCCGCTTTGTATTTTATCTTGAGGTGCTCTCGGGATCACGCTCTGGAATACTCGACGGGCTCGATTTGTAGCCCTTTTCTGCCGATTTTCTCTCGATTTGTAGCCGTTTCTAACTCAGGGTTCCAGCAGGGAACCCTCCTAAGAGCTACCCTACTCCTCGGTATGCCAGCATTGCACGCTTTTCTCAAAGTGTCTGTCAGTGAGCGAAGTCTCTCATGAGTCTCCATTTCTTTAGGGACCTGGTCCCATTCATCCTCGAGTATAGCGCAGATAGTATCCCAGTTCGTTTTTTGTGTGGAGTATCACTTTAGTTTCTGACCTTGATTTGCAGCACCTGAACTTGCAGGTGCGCTTGCTCCGATTAAGTGGTACGTGATCGTTCTATGATCACTCGAGGTCCATTCCTCTCTGACGGACCATCCTGTGATGAGTGTTTCGAGATTCGTGGTGACAAGAGTTACGTCCACGTTTCCTTCTCCAACTTCATTGAAGACGGTAGCGATACTACCTGGCACATTGGCGACCCGGAGATTTCACTGCGCTATCAAATTGTCCAATTCCTCCCATTTGCGGTCGGTGCGATCAGACCCCCACAGGGGGGATCTGGCATTGGAATCGACACATATTAGCACCATCCTCCCTCGAAGTGCGTGCAACACCTTACTTAAGTGTGTAAGGTGTACCCCTATTTCGTGGCTCAGCTGGAAGTATCCACTGACCACATACATCGTTAACCAACGCAACCTAACCTCCGCGACAGCGAAGTGTGTATTTGCCAAGTGAGTTAATTTTAGCACTGTCACCTCGGGGTGGAGGACTGCTATAGCCGCCCAGGAGATTTGCTCTTGCACATATACCATCCTTGTGTACTGCCCGAATCCCTCTATTCGGCTACTGCGCTAGTATGTCTGGATGTCTTTTCCTCTTTAATCTTACATCTGGATGACCCAGCGTGCTCTTCTGGCGTTTAGCTGCGCGAAGCGCAGGACATGTCCACTTCGATTGTTTCGTGCGTTACTGGCCATATTCCGTGGAGTTGACTAATCTCTCCATTGCAGCCTTGTATGCTGGACATTTTATGTTCATAGAGCTGTGATTTGATGCTCTCTTCGCCTTTTTACAATTTACATATTTAGGCGTTGCATTCTTTTTGTTGCATTCTTTGCTGTCATGTCCCGCTAAACTGCAGTGGAAGCAGCATGGTTCTGATCTACAGTGCTTAGCTACGTGCCCGTAGCCCTGGCACTTCTAGCACCTGGTCACTCTAAGGTAGTCTTGTACTCAGAGGCAGCTACTCTATGTACATCCTTTTTCTTTCTAGTAGTTTGACCTGGATGGCCGAAGTGACTTCTACCACCCAGGTTGTTACTGTGTCGCTATTCTAATCCGTTTTGAAGCTGGGTTTGAATAATTCAGAGAATTTTTCTATCGAGAAAGCCAGACCCTCGCTTTGCTCGTACATCGCCGAGGACACCTCATCTGGCGATTTGTTCTTGGGCACATCGTAGATGATGAGCGTCGACTTTCCCCTTGTTGGGGCTTCTATTTCGAATAGGTTGGTCAAGCTTTTGGATGCCTTGAGCTTTTCCAACCCCGCCTCTGTTACCGCTTCCACTAGGAGACCTTTGCTGGTCTCCCTCAGATTCTTTATCTGGACCTCGGCTTGCCTAGGGTTGAAAGTCTTTTGCAAGATTTCCTTTGCCTTTCCTGTGGAGGAGATTTTTATCTACATCCCTAGGTTTCAGTAAGACTACATTTGGCGGTGGTCTTATAGTGGCTTTGGCAACCTGGACCTTTGGAGCGACCAGTCTGCCCCAGCTTTTTGCCTTTGTGCTGAGTTGTTGTTGCTGCTATTATTTGAGACCACAGTTGCATATATCTGAGGTCCCTTAGTCTCCTTTTGTTTAACAGCCAGTTCATGCAAAGCCTCCGTTTTAGCCTCCGCACGAGCACATCTAATGGCCATCTCCGATATGACAACCATTAACTCTTTGAGGCTTGTGAGCCCCTCTTTCCTCAGAGCAGGGTCCTCAGATGTTTTGAGGGCCGCTTATATAGTTTCATAGAGGCCCGCAGCATGTGCTAGGACCTCTAGGCAATCTCTGGTAGGTTTCGTGGATGCTTCTTCTTTTGTGAGTGCTGTTGCGCAATCATTATAGTCTGCAGCATTTGCAGCTCCCTCGATGTTGCTAGGCGCAACTTGTTGCTTGGCTTTATGTTTATTCTGCCCTGAGGAGGGGGCTCTTATTTGTTTCTCCGTTATTATTCTCTTCTGTCAGAAGCTTTGCCTTACTGGCTGTCTGGGTGGTATCCCTAGAGTCACCAGTTTTGAATAATTTCACGAGCGGGGTTTTGCCTGATTGTGTTTTATTTGCGGCTGCTGTTGCTTTGGTTTGCTCCCTCTCTGCAGTTTTGGCCTTATCATTAGGCCTCCTAATCTCCCTGTCTACCTCTTTCTTCTCAACTAGCTTCTTTTTATTATTGATTTTAATCATAATTGTTGTTCGTCTACCTACTGAGGTCCTTTTGCAGTCTCCCGTTCGGTAGACAAAGATTTAAGTAACAGGTGATGTAAAATTCCACTCGCAGTTGTATTGACTCCCTTCTTCTACTCTGGAGCCATGCATCGCCAATCGCAACTTCCATACAATTTAGGATTAGGGGGGTTTTTATAGAGTAGTTTCTTGATATTTTCATTGGTGCAGATCTGTACATCATTGCAACTTTTGTGGACCTACAGTTTATAGTGGGTTCCGAACCACTTTTATTGCACCATGTTTTTCGGACTATAGTTGTTTAACCAGTGTATAAGCTAGTTATTACTTATGGCTACTTGTTTGTTTACAGTTTGTAGACCGGTGTATAGTGCTAATCTACTTATTTAGGAAAAATAATGTAATTGCGTATGTATATATATTGCCGTTTGATTTTATTGAGGTTTGTTTATTTACAGTTTTGTGAACCAGTGCATGGCGCCGGCCCAATATATTAGTGTATTTTCGATGTTTATTTAAAAATTTAGTTGTTTATGATCCTTCTTAGTATATTTTCATAACAACTGCCAGTTCCCTACCTACCTAATCAGGTTCCTCTATGGTATCTGCTTCAAGTAGATATTCTATCGCTTCGAGAGACTGCTTTGCCTGTAGGAGTTCTTTTGCCAGATTTTCGAACGCCTTATAGTATGCTTGGCTCAATAGAGCCTTGATCTAGAGGCCTACGATGGCTCGATCGCTAGAGCGAAGGACTAGTAACTCGGTGATCCGAGTTCAAATCCCGGTCTCAGCCGATTGACACAAGCACCGCTGTAATAATTTACATGTGCTTTGTTTACAAACACATCGTAGACCTCCGTCGCTGATTAGCACCAATATTTGGAAGCATAAAAAGAGCGACGTTAAATAACATAAAAAAAAGCCTTGATCTCAATAGAGGTATTGTTATTTGAAACTCTTTGAAACCTGGCCCGATTTTCCTGATATTTAGGACAAACGGTCAGGACGTGCTCTGGTGTGTCCACCTCCCCACATGTGCATGTATCGCTCTTTCTCTCAGATGAAAGCGAGAGAGATATGACTTAAAGTCCCTATGCCCAGTGAGGGACTGGATTAACCATCGCGACGGCCCGATCCAGTCTGCCTTTATCCTATCTCTGACAGTAGGTAGATAAGAATATGTGAGCCTACCTTTTGTCGAGTTATTCCAAATTTCCTGCCAGACATCGAGATATCTTTCAGACATCTCTTTCCCGACGTTGGTCCTCAGCTGACACTGCATTTTTACGGTTCGCGTACAATTCCGCTCTACGCCTACCTTCTAGCACGATGGAGAGTTTTCCTGATATCACTGCTAGGGCATCTGTTGAGGTAGTTCTGTACGCGCCAGTGACTCTCATGAGCGCGTGTCTTTGAGTACTTGCCAACTTGCGTTGCTGTTCTAAACACATCAAATCGTGCCATTCTGCCGCTACGTATGTAGCGACAGGTGTGAACATCGCGGTGTGGATAGTACTAAGCGCCTTAAATTTAATGTCCCATTTCCATCTTTCCAGGCGTCCAATCATGTGGAACAAGTCCACACATTTGGACTCTACCGCTTTCAAATGGCAACCGATTGCAAGATGTTCGCCGAAGTGGATTCCAAGGTATCGTACGCTTTCGAATCTCTTCACCCTCGAGTTGCCGACCATAATTCGGGGGGGGGGGGACTTTCGGATGAAGGTGACCTCTCAGAATCAACATTCCACATTTCTGAGAGGCCAGCCTCATTTTTTTGAGGCGACACCAGGATTTCACTTCTTCAATGTAACTCTGGCCATTTCTTTCGATCTCCCTACGCGAGTCTCCCTCTACCAGGACTTCGATGTCGTCTGCATACGCAATGACTTCGCACCCTAGTCTTGAGAGCTGCCAAAGAAGGGGATCTAGAACTAGGTTCCACAGAGTTGGGTCCAGTACGGATCCCTGCAAGTATCCTTTACTGACCTCAAGTTGTACTTCCTCAAAGCCATATCGCATGAGGACTCGACGGCCCTTCAGGTCATCTTTTATTATTAGGAGTGTGAATAAGTCTTTCCCGTTTTTTGTAAGAGATGGCGCCACCAATACTGTGCGAGTATTCAATGGTTACATATGTCATAATCAAAGCTTATTCATATGTCAACAATTCCATACTAACACATTAGTTAAAATTTTTTCGCATCATAAATTTTTGGTATCCTGAAAATGTCGAAATTTGAGCCGAGTCGACGTCATTTGCGGGAAGTTTCACTTTATTGGTTCAATTTGAAGAAATCTGCTGCCGAGACGCATGGATTGCTTCAGGAGGCTTATGGAGAAGGTTGTGTCGATGATTCAAGTGTTCGCGGATGGTTTCGACGCTTCAAAAGCGGTGATTTCGACGTGGAAGACAAGGAGCGTTCCGGGCGGCCGCAAATCTTTGAAGATCGAGAATTGGCGACTTTGCTTGATGAAGATTCTTGTCAAACGCAAGAAGAACTTGCTGAAGCATTGGGAGTTGACCGAACAACCATTTCCAAGCGTTTGAAAGCCATGGGAATGATCCAAAAGCAAGGAAGTTGGGTGCCGTACGAACTGAAGCTGAGAGACGTCGAACTGCGTTTTTTCACTTGTGAACAGCTGCTTCAGCGACATAAAAGAAAGGGTTTTCTGCATCGTATCGTGACTGGCGATGAAAAGTGGATACGTTACGATAATCCGAAGCGAAGAAAATCATGGGGACTACCCGGCCATGCATCATCATCGACGGCCAAGCCAAATATTCATGGCGCCAAGCTCATGCTCTGTATATGGTGGGACCAGCTAGGTGTGGTTTACTATGAGCTTCTGAAACCGAATGAAAGGATCACAGGCGAGGTCTATCGACGACAATTGATGCGTTTGAGCCGCGCACTGCGAGAAAAACGGCCACAATACTCCGACAGGCACGACAAAGTTATTTTGCAACATGACAATGCTCGCCCACATGTTGTACCGCCGGTGAAAACATACTTAGAAACGCTCAAATGGAAAGTCCTACCCCACCTGCCGTATAGTCCAGACGTTGCTCCGTCTGATTACCATCTCTTCAGATCGATGACGCATGGCCTGGCTGACCAGCACTTCCATTCCTACGAGGAAGCCAAAAAATGGGTGGATGACTGGATAGAGGCCAAACCGGTCGAATTTTTTCGCAACGGGATTCGTATGTTGCCAGAAATATGGGAAAAAGTTGTAGCTAGCGATGGCCAATACTTTCAATAATTCATTTGTAACCATTTTTTCACAATAAAGGCTCAAAATTTGAAAAAAAACGGGAAAGACTTATTCACATATCTGATAATTTATAGAGACTCCTGGGGCATGCCTTGCTTTTCAATGCTGTTAGTACAGCAGGCCACCAGACATTGTCGAAGGCGCCCTTAATGTCCAGGAAGATTGCTACAACATATTTTCTGCTCGATTCACTCGGAGACTTGTGTGCAGGGCGGTGCTAATTGCAAATCTAAGCTCTTGGAGGTGTAGATCCTAGTTTTTGTTATTTTTTTTACAAAGATCGGTATCATGGATTTGATGACGCGGTTCACGCATTCAACCGGATTTGCTTGGGCACAGTTGGGTGCGATTAATCGTGGTATGACACCCAATTCGGCCAACTTGGTCTTGAACCAGTTGTTGGCGAATTCTGTACCGTTATCCGTTATCAGATACTTCGGGCACCCTTATTTGAATATTACTTGCTCTTCCAATGTCTTGGCGATCACTTGGCCGTTCGCTTTTTTTTAGTGGCCGTATTTCCACGTATTCCATGAACATATCCTCGAATATGAGTAGGTACTTGCACTGTCCTTTACTTACCGGGAAGGGCCCCATTGTCTCTGCCGCAACGCTGGTACACGACCCTTCTATATTCCGTTGTGCCTTCAATCCGGTGGACCTTCGTTGTGACATCTTGTAAATTTAGCAGTCTGCTTGACGTACTGATGTACATCTCTCTGTATCGAAGGCCAATAGTAGCACTGGCTTACTTTATTCAAAGTCTTTTCTGTGCCGAAATGCCCAGACGTTGGTCTGTCGTGGAACACACGAAGTACTGGCTCGCGATCTCCTAGCGGTACTTCTAGCTTCCAGTCATTTTGACTGTCGCCTAGTGTCTCCGTGAGTGCGTTAGGGCGATGTTTATATATTCAGTTGTTTATGATTGTCCATTTGGAGTATTATCGCTTTGATCGCGTATTTCTCTGCTTTTTTCATGGTACCATCTATCCCTTTCTATTTCGCTGAGGGTATATTATATTATATTTGTATATTATACAGGTATAGTATACAGAATTACTTACGCTGGCTGGAGAGATCTAGAAAGAGCGTCAGTTACATGATGTAGAGCTCTCTTCAGATGGACAATATCCATGTCATACGCCTGGAATGATGTTGCTCAACTCGCTAGGCAACTTGTCGGGTCCTTTAAAGTGTACAACTACTTGAGGCTGCTGTGGTTCGTCACTACCGTAAATTTCTCGACGAGTAAATACCCGCAGAATTTTTCCACAGCCCACAAGACGGCTAGGCACTCCTTCTCGGTCACTGAATAGTTCTATTCTACCACTGGTAACGTTCAGCTTGCGTAGGCGATCGGAAGTTCCTCGCCTTGATGCTCCTGGCTAAGTACTGTGACTAAGGCAAAATTTCTTGCATTTGTCTGCAGAACGTATGGCTTATGTTGGATGGGGCGTGCAAGTACTGGCGCTTGCGTCAGTAGGAACTTAAGCTTGTCGAAAACTTCCTGCTGCGCTTGCCCCCAGTGCCATTTGACACTTTTCTTGAATAGTTTCTAAAAAGGCCCATAATTACTTCAGGTTGGTAGACCTCAGATATTCGCTCAGCGGGCAAATCTTCTCTGGGTCGGTGTGCAAACCGCTTTCGTCTACTATGTAGACCAGGTACTTGACTTCCGGGTGACAGAACTCGTATTGCTCTCGATTTATTTGTAATCCGACCTCATGAAGGCGTATGGGCACCGCTGTAAGCTTACAAGTGTGCTGCTCGAAAGTCTTCGTCGCGACAATGATGTCGTCCATGTAGACAAAAACATGGGTTGCCACTCTGGCCCAAAGACCAGGTCCATACCTCTCTGGAGTCCATATGGCCGCCTTGTGTATTGAAAGAGGCCTTTTTTGCGGGACCGCGAAGGCGGTGACCGCTTTGCTGCTCTCCTCTAACGGTATTTAGTGGCAAGCCTGACTGAAATCAATCTTCAAGAGGTACAGCGCGTCTCGTAAGTTATCCAAGAGGACATCCATGTGTAGCCGGGGATACGCATCTTTCCTGGTGATGGCATTGATTGCCCGGTAATCTATGCAGAATCGAATTTTCCCGTTCCTTTTCGGGACTATTATCGGGCAGCTACTCTACTCCAGGAGATTACAGACGATTCAATAATGCCTTCGGCTAGTAGCCGATCGATCTCCTTGTGAGCCTGCTTCAGCAGTCGATCAAGAATGCGGCGCAAGCGCTGTTTTATTGGTCGATGCCCCCGCGTATCGATATGATGCGGTTGCATCCGCGCCAGCTGAAGCTGTCCGTTCGCTGGGGGGTATAAGTTAATCCAATACCCGTTCGAGCTCACGGCGTTCAGCGCTATCGAGCCAAGCTACCCCGGTCACGACAGCTATTGCAGTGGTGGTCTCCTGCAGGCCATTCTCTTGTGTCACGAAACGCCTGGTGATGCGTTTCGGCGTATGCCATGTCGCGTTCGCAAAATTAATCGACGTTTTTATGGACGATATTATGTTCATTCCTAGAATGATGTCATATTTCAGGCTTTTTGCTACCTTGAACCGTGCTTTAAGCTGCCGGTCATCGATGGTAAGGAGCAGATCGATGTCGCCATCATTTGGGCACACTTTCCCACCCGGCAATTGCATGTAGGAGATCAGCGGTGTTATTACTGATCTCACCAATTTCTCTGGAGCTGGGCCCACATATGATTTACGCGCTTCTGGGTCGATAATCGCGGGAAACGCTTTCCCCATCCACTGAATATTGAAGAATTGAAGAAGAATCTATTTCCTCCTCATGAGTTTTAAGGTTCGAATGGGTGTTTGTGACTTCGTTCGCCATGGGGCACTGATTGTTGCTGTTTCCAGCGAGTGGAGTCGTATCATGAGGGGTGTCAAGGACGACTCCAAGATCCTCTCCACTCATGCGTTTCCCGGCTGACTACTTGGGCCGTATCGTGGACAGTTCTTTGTTGTTACATTATTTTTGCCTAAGTTGTAACAAAAATTGGCGCTTCCTATCGGGGCACCTATCAGCTCAGTGTCCTGGTTGTTTGCAGATCCAACAAGGTCTCGCGTCTTCACCTTGCTCTCTGCTTTCTTCGCTCCGATTACTTCGTCGTAGCGAACGGTAACCGTCGTACTCGCGTTTATAATTATCTCATCCAATTGGTGATTGCCACCTATTGCGATATCTCTCGTATTCTCGTTTTCTTGTTGCTTTGATGGCCTATGTGTTTGCTCTTCTCAATATTTGTAGTTCTACCAGTTTTCGTCTCGTCTTAGCGATTAATAGTCGCAATCCAGCGTTTATCCTCGACACCGTCGATCTTAGTCGTGAAAGTCACGCTCGCTAGTTCAATACTGAGGGGGACTCGGGGATGGGAAACGGTGTGGTGAGTATTTGGGACCTGAGGACGATTGATATCTATTGCGTGAGAGTAATGGGGATTGGTATCGTGATGAAAGTGGGGGATCGCGATTTCTAGATGGCGTGTTTTTTCTTTTGTCCATTCGTCTCGGCGACGGACAACTAGTGTTTCTAGGTGCTGGACTGTGGTTCCTCATTGGTTCTTCACTGTCATCATGTTGCCGTGATTCATTGTTTTCAGATCTAGTTGGTGTTGACGCTGAGGTTCTGTTATTGTCACGGTCGTTTTTGTTACTAGTGACTTGTCGTTTTCAATGGCTGCTAACCCGGCCCGCTTGCTTATTTTCTCGGATGATGAGCAAGCTGCAATGATTACCCTGCAGTCTACTGCAGATGGCGGTTCTTTATAAAGCCGTGTAAGTTCTTTCTTTAAGGCAGTATTCTAATTTACAACTTTGAAAAAAAAATGTTTTTTTTTTACATTTTTCGAAAGTAAATAGGTTCAAGAATGTTAGCTCAAAATCCGTCGGGAAGATTTTACGAGTACGACAACATTACCTACTTTTTGAGGTGTTGGCATTGATCATACTTTACATGTATAAAAAATGAATAAAATAAATAAAAAAAATTTTTTTGCACTTCAAGAGTGTATTTATTAAGCATTTCAAATCCTACATCTATATCTTCAATAGCATTCTCAGAAAAATTTCACAAAAATAGCGTTTTTTTCGAGGGTCTAAAATAGAATACTGCCTTAAGTCGATCTGCTGTCCCATTAGTTGTAGTTCGTCGATCGACTTAAAATTTTGCCTATTGATTTTATCCATATACGACGGGTGCAGGTTTCGGTATATCCTGTCGAGTTGTTGTTCCTCGATTAGTGCCGGTGCTATTTTATCGATTTGAACACGCATCCCTCTCAGATAAGAACCGATAGGTTCTTTCAAACTTTGTGTTCTGTTGCGCAGCTCTTTCTCTAGCCGCAGAGAGTAATCGATTGGCCGGAAGTGACGCCGCAAAGCTGCCTTGAATTGGTTCAATGAGCGCCAATTGATATAAAGGGGCCTGGCTCAGATTCGTGTTGATCCGCTTAGGATCCTCGGTATTAACTTTAGAATGTCTGTTGTAGGAATATCTAGGCTATTTATTGTCTCTTTCAGCCGTTCAATAAACTCCTCTACATCCTCTCGAAAGTTCCTGTAAACTGTACGCGCCACTGCCGTAACAGCTGTCCGGTGCGCGTTTCTTTGAGGTATATGTTCTTGAATGATCGATTCGGGGTTGTTTGTCTGGATTCTGGGGGCACTGGTGGTGTTCTTGGCGCTGGGGTTGGCAAGCCCGAATACGATGTCGGGTATGTTAGGAGCATTGCCGGGTGTGGATATGGCCACATGCCGAGTATGTACGGCTAGCTGTTTGCCGTAGCTGAAGGTATCTCCATTTTTCTATTCAGGTCCGTGCTATGACCAGGTGGTAGTGTCCACGGTCCATGAACATATCCTAATCCCGTGGCTGTTGGTAATGGGGGTGGGCCCTGTGGCATCGCTGGAGCTGTCGGACATCGTCCCGTCGGGTTCTGATCTCCTTCCTTGGTGGTTAGCTGTGAAGATGAGCCGGCGGGTATCTGCGGTGAGTGACCTGACTCAAGAGCTGTCGAGCCCAAGGCATCCGAGATCTCCGTGATGTCAGGATGCTCCAGTTTTGGCCTTCCATCATGCTCGTGCACGGCGTCAGCCATCTGTTGCCTATCCATTTTAAAAAGTCAAGTGAACTATGTAGCTACTTTTTTTAACATTACAAAGTTCTCTTCTAAGTTCTTGAAGATCTACCCTAGTACTGTTCTTTTTTTTCTGTCACTTCTATGATTACTCGTCTATACGTGTTAAAATTCTTCTGTATGTATTTTTTAATTAATTAAATTTTTCCTATATTCTTTATTAACAATAGTCGTAGTATCGTTTATTTATTTGATGTTATCGGTGGGTTTCTTGTTTCCAGTATATGATGTTACAGCAATATATCAGTTCTGTAGATCTTCTATTCAACAAAAAGATCGAAGTTCGTTATTGATTGTTTGTTGGTAAAAAAAAATTTTCTAAATAGTATATATTTCCTTCTCTTTCATTTATTTACACCAATATGTTATGTAATTTATATTATATGATTTGCTAACAATAATTAATTAGGTTAATTAATTAATAACTTCTAATATTTATTAATCACAGTGGTGTGGTTGTTCGTACGCCACTACTCTTGTATGAATAAAAAGAAACATCAATTGGTTGAATTTAAAATTGTCTGCTTTAAAATCTTAATATTTTTCGAGTTGTTATTATAATTAGTTTATATTATTTTATTTGTTGACTTTTATGTTGTTATTATTGGTATATAAAAAAAATTTCTGTGGAATTTGTACAAACAGCTGCTGGTGAATATTTATTGATAATATTATATTTGTAAAAAGACATTTTATTTTTGTTGAAGTTATTGTTAATATTGTTTATTTATGTTATTATTATTTTAATTGTTTATTCAGGCCATTAGCATGGCTTTATGCCTTTGGACTCATATTGCCTGTATATTTTGTACTAGAAATATTTGATAACGCTATTTTATAAGGTAGATAATATTCCTTATTTCAGATATCTCTTTGCTTTAGATCAATTATTAATAACATTAAGGTTGCTAGTTTAGTGATATTCTATATCGTCTATGGTTTATGGTGTGTACGTTATAATATTTTATAACGTATGTTCTCTTTTTTTTATGTTATTATTCTTGTTTAGCATATATTAGTTACAGTGATGTACTATTTAAAATACTTAATATTACCTATTATTTATAAATTATTTATAGTAATATCTTATTTATATTAATTAATATTATGGCTTATTTTAATCATGTTAATAATATTTAGCTATACTGCTTTTATGATGTATTATTGTTTTCTTAGATTCAGATTATTTTATTTATAATTATAATTATTAATTATAATTTATTGTAATAATAAAGTTATTGTTATTCTTGTTATTTGTCCATGTCCAGTTGTACTTGTTTGACGTTAAAAGTGCGTATACAGTTTACACTTTATAATAGATGATATTCTGTATATAAGCTATGATATGGTATATATACTATATATCATATTTTGGATTATTGATAATTAATGGATTTAATGTATGTCATATTATAACATAGTATGTGCACGATACAACATATATTCTATATGGTATATTATATAGTTTTTCTGTGTGATGTATCTTTAAATTTTTCACACTCAACACTTCACTTGTATGTTATTATAGGCTGCTTTCTTACAAGGTGGTTATATATACTTTGTCATCAATAAGTGCAATATTTGCTACATATCTGTCCAATAATTGGAAATAATGTCCTGCTATTCATATCTCCCTCTTTCTTTATTTTTGTATATATTTAATAAACGTTACCTGTTGAAATTATGTGTTTCAAATTATATAATGATACAAAGATATGTAATTATATGAGTTATATAATAACGTCGGCGCTGAGCGGCACGCGCAAACACACGCGGGCGACAGATGCCAGCGATCCGTCTACACCGTCTGCGTAAACACGGAACAGACGCGGACACTGGCGCGGCAGGCGACGGCGGGAGTTTCAGGGCCTTTTACACGATCCCGGTGATGCTAACAGTCGTTGGCTGCCGCGGATGATTCCCTCGGTCTCGCGTGCTCCTCTCGTTCATCGACTCGGGACACGCTGCTGCAGATGGCGTGGGACCCGTTGCGAAGTCGTTCTTTCCTCCGTAGAACGTCTGAAGCGCATATACAAAAACCCTACTTTATTCATTTTCACGACTCGGGCGCACGTGGCTCTCCTTGTATTATGCAAAACGAGACTAACTGAACTTCGCGCCTCTCCGCGCCTCTTCACTCCCCCCTCTCTCAGCTCTTCTCGCGCGGCCAGTCACCGCGTCGAGGTCCCGCGGTTTTTACATGCATGCGCCGCGACTTACGAGGCGCATTTCGGATGCGGCCTCGTGACACCGCCCGTCCACACGCTGCTAACCTGCTGGGCAGCTCTGCTATAAAACCGTGGCGCTAACGAAATACATTTACTCAAAGCCATCGTTAAGGCATTTTTCGCGCCCGCAGTCACCGTGGCCTTACGTTCACATTTACATTCCTTGGGGTTCGCCTCACAACCGTATGCTTGTTTGCCGACCCCTTCGGACGCCCTGGGCCATGCTTTGGCCCAGTTATATCGTCCGCTCCTTCGCTCGCACGCTCAGTGGTTCGGCGCAGCATCGTTACAGTGTTTCACGGTCGACAAGGGCTTTGTCGCTCGCTTCGCACGCGAGGCGGGTCGCCCATCGCCTCATTCCCTCCCTTGTCCATTGGTGACTGAGCTTCTGCGCCCTCGTCTTGGCGTTTTTCGGCTTGAAAGCACCTCTTCAGGTGCTCGGCGTGGATTGGCTTCTCGATCTCGCCGGCAGGGCCGAGCAACTCGTAAGTATTCGACCCGAGCTGCGATATTCCTGTATATGGCCCGGTAAACTTCGGGGCCATTTCGCTGCAATACCTTGCGCCGCCGACAACAGTACTTGGTTTCTTCTCCGAATACGAGCTCTCCCGGGGAATATTGAACAGGCCGCCTCTTCTTATCATAGTACGCGGCCTGATTGTCTTGTGCGACCTCTCCATCTGGTCAGCACCAAGTCCGCTTCGTTTTTCGCGGCGGACCGTTCCATCAATCGTCGGGCCGTATCAGACGGTTCGGGCTGCCTGCCATACACCAACATAGCCGGACTTATGCCTGTAGAAGCCTGTGCCGCCGTGTTGTATGCGAAAGTAAGTTTTGCGAGGTTAGCGTCCCACGACCGGTGATTTCCTTCAATAAAATTGTGATCATGGTTTTGATCGTCCGATTGACGCGCTCAACGAGGTGGGCTTGGGGGTGATACGGAGGCACCGTCGTATGCTCCACCCGCAAAGACGAGAGATATTCTTCAATGGCACGGTTTTTAAAATCCGTGCCGTTGTCTGTCAAAAATACTTCGGGCTTACCGTAGCGCAGGACAATCCTCTCACTCAACTCTCGAATTATCGCACGAGCCTTCGCGGTTCGGATCGGTACGCACTCGATCCACCGCATGAAGAGGTCTTCGAAAATTAGAATATACTCGAATCCTCGCGTGCTCCTTCGCATTCGCGCTCTGTTACGCTATAATTGCGTTCGGCCGCGGACATTGTGCGGCTCGTAAATTCAAGAACGCGCTCCTCGTCATCAATCATTTGGAGAAACACGGCTCCCAGGCCGGTGTCACTTGCATCGGTTTGCACAATGAATTACTCGTCTAATTACTTTCCTGCTCCTCTGCCCACGCGTATCGAGTAGCTTTCTTCGTCAAGCACGGCAGAGGTTCCGCGATGCTGGAGAAATCTCGCAGGAACGTCCTATAGCAGGAAGTCATGCCGATGAAGCGCCGGCGCTGCTTCAGAGTTTTCAGAGCCGGATAATTCAGAACCGGCTCGATCTTAGCTGGACCGGGCCGAAATCCCTCTCGGTTTACTAGCACACCGACGTACCTGACTTCACTTCGGCAGAACTCATTTTTCCCCTTGTTTACAGTGAGTCCAGCCTCCTTAATGCGCTGCAGCACATGCTCGAGCAAAGTTCAGATACTCCTCGAAAGTCTCGGTTACGATGATTATGTCATCGAGATACGAGAACGCGAAGGGCTCGAGCGCAGGGCCGATGACACGGTCGATCAGGCGTTTGAAAGTCGTGCCTGCCTGACTTAATCCGTAAGGCATCCTCGTAAACTGGAAGAGGCATTTCCCAGGGACCGTAAAGGCAGTGATCGGCCTAGACGCAGGTGTCAGCGGTATCTGGTGATACTTAGATCGAGGGTCGAGATATATCTCGCCCTCTGCAATTTGCGTCAAATGCTGTCCATGTATGGCAATGGATATGCATCCGCCTGCGACACTGCATTAACCTTTTGAAAGTCAACACAGAAACGATATGAGCCGTTGAACTTTTTAACCGTAACGACAGGGCTCGACCAGCCGCTCGCCGATGGCTCGATCACACCAGCTTGGAGCATGGCATCGACTTGCTCATGTATTTCACTCTCGATTTTAAGCGATACCGGGTAATAACGCTGTTTAATGGGTCGAGCCGAGCCAACGTTGTTGTCGTGCTTGACCCACGTCGTGTAGCCGAGACGCTCTGTTGCATCTGGCAACATGCGAGCTAACAGCTGATCGAGCTGTTCTCTATCTGAAGTCAACAAATTGGCGATTCCGACGGACGCCAAAGCCGTGGGGAGTGCCGAGGACATGCCTGCTACGTCGAGCATCACCACTCGATCGACATCCTAAATAAACAATTTGTTACTGCACAGGCCGAAGATTGCTTTAAATACACGAACGAAATTTACGCCGACATAGCAATCCTCGTCAAGTGTAGGCAAGATTGCTACCTTGATTTCGTTGCGCACGCTAGCTACCTCGAATGGCAGCTCCACATATCCAGCGATAGACACGTGGCGCCCGTCTGCTACGCGCGCGTCTTTTCGGTGTTCGGCTGCAGCGTGCGGCCGCATGCGCTCGCTATTTGCAAGCCGACGGGGCCCATGACAGTTAACGCGGCGGCCGGATCGAACAGCGCGCGGAGCTTGTATCCACTCATGCTCACTCGTAGCCACCATCTTGATCCTTCGGGTGGTTCATCCATTTGAGCGGCACGTGCCGCCTCGCTAACACTCGTGTCAGGTGTCACGGTCTTTCGCGTTTCACTTGATTCGGACGCTTGCGTTTCCTCGTCGTGCGGTCCACTTTCTTCTTGCCGCGTTTGAAAGGCCTGCTGAACGAAGGCGGGGGCGTCGACGGCCTGTTTTACGCGCGCTCCATCCCGTTTCCCGAACATTTTTCGTACGTACGAGACATGTATCCGGGGAGGCCACAGTCCTAGCACTTCAAGTCGGCTCTCGGCGCCTTCTGCTTGGCGTCGGGTTCAGAATCACTCGATCTTGGTGACCATTGTCGAGAGGACGATCAATCGTTCCTATCTGTCCCTCGATCTCGTCGCCGTTGGTCGCCGCTCTCGTGTCGTCGAGGCGGCGAGTGATGAGAATTTGCCTCGCTTTTCGCGCGTGGCGGCGATCCCTTCGGACTACCTCCGCTCTTACTGCTATTTGTCGGAACGTTCTTCTGCCTCTGGCTTGTCGCGCGGAGCGAGGGATCGCTCCCGCCGGCAGGTGCGCTCATTCGATCGAAACGCTCGCGAATTTTGCGCATTTCGTCGAGCAGGTCCTTATATATCGGCTCGCCAGCATTCTTTGCAGCTGGAGGAACTTCTTGCAACTGCGACACTGACAGAGGCCGCGTTTGCCTTTTCGGTGGCGGATTTGCTCGTTCCACGCATTTTCGCAGCTTTTCGCTATCGCTTCACGTACCAGTACGGAATTTTCCAACGGTGGGGGCGGCTTAAAGGATTCTTCAGTCTCGATCATCTGTTCAATTAGTATCGCGACATCACTAAATTCTTCCACCGAATGAATTTGATCCCGTCGGTCTTGAAGACGCGGCTGCATATTTTTATGGTGCAGCAGGATTTGATGCTGCTCACTCGGATGCGGTATCTGTTTCCTAAAGATCGTAAGCAGACACGATAAACAGTCGCGCACGGGCTCGTCTGCGCCCTGCTTGCGATGATTCGCTTCCGTTACCAGACTTTGCTGGTAACTGCGGCTCTTTCATAAAATCTGCAGGCCGCTTGAGAAAAGTCGGCCCAAGTATGCCATCGCTCGCGGCTTTTGCGGTACCACATGCCCGCAACACCCTCCATGAGCTCTGGGAGCGAGGATAGCACTTCGCTCTCGCCGAGGCAGGCGAGAGTTCGGTACTCTTCTATTCTTCTCAAGAAGAGGTCGATACTCTTGTCTTTATCACCCATGAAGCGAACGTTCCACCGTCGTACGATACTATTCAAAATTAATAGAGGTCCAAAAAAATGAATTTGCCGATCATATCGTAATGTAAATTAATTGGAGATTTTTTATAATCAAAAATTAATCAAAATTAATTTGAAACGAATGGAATGAGTGTTAAAAGTGCTGATTAGAAATCCACATTTTTATATAAATAAATATATCAAACGAGACTAATTTATGTATTTAAATTAATCTTATTAAATTGAATAAATAATTTTTTATCGGGATAGTTTTTCTTTTATAAAATTTTAATTTAATACTACTTCCATATCATCTTGATACAATATTATACGATTTAATTTAATTCAATATTAATATTAATTTATAATAATTATTAATGGAATGCATTATGTTTTCAATAATTATAATAAATAAAATATCCTCTAAAATATCAAAACTGGATATTTATATTATTTCCTTATTTGTAATACTTCCAAGGATATTTTGATGATTATAATATCGTTTTACACCTAAAAATCGAAAGCCATTTACAATGCCGAATAAATGAAATTTATATATTTATACATTTATAGATGAGGGGCTACTCAAATTGAGAGTCAAGTTCTCCAAAAGTACTCTTTCGGCTCTCGCCGAGCTCTCTTGCTTCTCTTCTGTAATACAACGCCAAGTAAACAGTACATCAAAATTCATCTATAAGATTGTCTGGGCGATTAGAACGAGAGTCGAAGAGAACTGGAAAGAGCTAAAGAAAACCAGAGAACGTCTAATCTCATTATATATTTTTAGGCAATTTTTCGATATTCGCGATATAATATCTAATTGTTCTTTCTTGAGATAAATATTTTTTAATAAATTCTATTAAGCGCAGGTGAGGACCGCGGGAAGTTTGATTAAAATTTACTTTTTCATAAAAATTTATCATAATTTTTTTTATTTAAATTCTTTATTATCTTGGAAAATAATCTTCAGATTAAAAAATTAAAAGAGTATCTTTCGATTTATAATTTAATTTGTCACAAGAATTACATATTTGAGACACCAAAAAATTGATATTTATTTTTTGGCTGTCACAGAGCTTTCCCCGTCTCTCTTCTACTTTCAAAATGGTTCTCTTTTTCCCTTTACAAGTAAGTAGTACGTTGTTTATAGATGATAACAACCGAACAACAATCACTTTTTTGATTTTCTATTTCATTACCCATTTTCTAGTCATTTTTTATGTTATAATGGACAGTTCAATTATAATTTATGCTTCACTATAAAAATGTCATATGTTTGGATTAAAAACAGATTTTTGAAGTTTCTTCATAAAATGCTAAAAAGCTGTTTGAATAAGTTTTTATCACAGACTAAGAAATAAACAATAGTCATTGATACTTTCCACTTGCCCAATAATAATCGGATCAAACAAGACAAAGTGGTGCATTCTCACCAGGGACAATATTTATCTATTAATTTATATCTGAATTTTGATTGTTATCATCTATAAACAGGGTACCACTTATTTGTAAAGGGATGAAGAGAACCATTTTGAACGTAGAAGAGAAACGGGGAAAGCTCTGTGAGGGCCAAAAAGAACCGGCGAGGGCTCAGTGAGAGCCAAGTTACAATATATATATATATATATATATATATATATATATATATATATATATATATTGTAACGGGGTACTTAATAGTTAAACACCCGGTAGATGTACCCGTTAACAGAGGTGCATAGAACCCCGAACAGATTAAATTGTTTAAAACAATCTTTTTGGACCGTAGGTTCTTTGCTGTTATTTATTCCTCAAATTTACCTTTACTTACCCTGTAAATTATATAAATAATAATATATTTGGATAAATTATGAGCAATCCAGGGAAAGACGGATTAATGATTAGATACAGGGGGAAGGATGTGTCTAATATTTTCTACTATATAAGAAAAATAAAGTCAATAATTAATTTACCTTATTAATCAATAAAATAACTTAAATTTTTATTTAATTTAATAAAATTATGACAATTGTTATTCTAAGCCTACCTAATACGCAGCCGCGATTAACTAACGCACGTGTCCGTTCACACAGGGTATGAGAGAGGTGAATTTATAAGTCTCACGGAGAGACAGAGTAACAAGACAGCCACCTTAAGAAGAACAAGGTGTACTATCAAATAAAGTTGAATGCGCGCTTGCCACTCTTGCTATCCTAGTCTATGGTTATATCTCTTTGTCCCTCTCACACTACTAAAATTAATTCATTATATCTAATAATTTTAATCGGGAAGAAAATAAATAAAGAGAAGTAAAAGTATATAATATTGTACCGAAAACCAAAAGTACAATAAATATATAAAAAGAAAAAATGCACCAACCTTAATACACCAACCTTGAAAAAATATATCCCAACGACGAAATTAACGTGAGTTACTTGATGCTATATAACCGGCCAGTTTGCCTTTCCTCGGCAATAATCTTTTTGTATATAATAAACTGTCTTTTTTCACTATTTTTTTAGATGAACTAAATTTCACTATTATGATCAAATGACAATAATAACTTCTAAATATCCAACAATAGCCAAGAGACTAAAAGAGCAAAATTTTCACACTAAATTTTGTCAGGTAAAAGAACAACTAACTATATTATATTAATAATTTTTCTATATTATCTTCCTCTTTATTGTCTTTCTCTCTCTCTCTTTTTCCCTTTTTCCCTCCCTTTTTTCCTATTTGTTAATAATATTAACATGTATAGGTCGAACTAACCTATACATGTTACAATATATATATATATATATATATATATATATATATATATATATATAAAGAATAATTGTTAAGTAATATTACTACATTTTAATGTAAAAACTTCTACAATTATTTCAATATCTTTTGAATTTATATATCATTATGCTCCATGCTTCTGTATAACAACATTTAGCAATATTCAATATTTGCATCACACACACACACACATACACACACACGCACACACAGAGAGAGATATGTATATATGTACATATAAATATATATATATATATATATATATATATATATATATATATATATATATATATTAGTAATATGTATCAGTTAAAAAGTTACTCTATAAATATTAATATTTATTATCAGAAAATTTACTAAATATGATGAAAATGCCATATGCCCGTAGTGGTAATGTAGGCTTGATCTTTCAGCTACATTTTACTCGCAAGTACCCGCGACAGAGCAAGGCAATGAAATTCGATCCTGTAATAAGAAACCATGATACGAACCCACTTTTGTCCAAAACATCGAGCGCTAATATATATAATATGCATATTTGATCGTCTGAAAATGTAGAATAATATAGCTTTTTTCGATAATTGATTACATAAATTATATAAATAATATATTAAATGATGATAGTACTTATTTGAAGATTGGTAATCCACATATCATTAAGCTACAAAATAATTTGAAAGAGTTATTAAATAATTGGAAAAGAAATGAATATATAAATGATACTACATATAAGTATTTAAAATGTTAAAATGGAACTGTGGCAAAATGTTATGGGCTTCCCAAGATTCATAAAGAAAATCTGACATTTAGAATAATAATATCTTTCATAGGTTTCCCAACTTATAATATTGCTAGATTTTTGTCTAATATATTGGTTAAGATAGTTGGAAGAACTAGTTCAAACATTAAGGATAGTTGATGTTTTTACAATGAAATGAAAGATATTGTTATTCCGCAAAACTACAAGATGATTTCATTGGATGTAGTATCTTTGTTTACAAATGTACCTTTAGAGTTGTTAAATGATATTATACAGGAAAAGTGGCATGAAATTAATTTGCATACAAAATTGACAATGAATGAATTGATTAAAGCAATTAATTTGGTTTTTAATAACACAATTTTTTCATTTGATAACAACATTTTATGAATAAAAATATGGACATCGAATCGGGTTGCCTTTGTCACCGGTTATAGCTAATTTAGTTATGGAAAAGTTGGAAAGTATAGCCTTGTCAAAATTGCTTTTTGAACCAATGATATTTAAGAGATATGTTGATGATATCTTTACAATTGTTCCGGAAGTTTTTGTGGATGAAATGGTGGATGTTATTAATTCTGTGCATGACAGAATTAAATTTACAAGGGAGGTTGAAGTTAATGGTCAGTTAAGTTTTCTGGACATTAATGTCATTAGATGTAGTAATAATAAGGTGAACCTTATTTGGTACAGAAAGCCTACTTGGTCAGGTAGGTTTTTAGATTTTAATTCACACCACATATTCGGAAACAAAATTGGAGCATTAAAGGGTGTCATTGACAGAGCAATAAAATTGTCACATAAAGATTTTAGAGAAAATGATTTACAGATAGTAAGAGACTAACTTTTAGTAAGAATGGTTATCCAATTCAACTTATTAATAGATTAATTGCTGAGAGATTGTTTGACATTTATAATACCGAAAATAAACATAGTGTAGGAGTTGATGTTAACATAGGAAAAATTATTGTCTTGCCATATGTTAGAGGATTATCTGAAAGAATAAAAAGAAATTTGCGGAAATATAACATTCAAATTTTCTTAAAAAATAGCAATAATTTGAATAGATTGTTTAATAATTGCAAAGATAAGGATGATTTATGCTTAAAATCAGGAGTTGTTTACAAGATTAATTGCATGGATTGTGATAAATACTATATTGGACAAACAGATAGATATTTAAAAAAGAGAATTTATGAACATAGAGTTTATGTAGCTCACATATTACTTCCGGTTTAAAAGAGCATTGTTTAAAGTTTTTACATTCTTTTGATTTTGTTATTGTTAAAAGTTATTGATAAAATGTTTTTAATCTTCTTATTGCACAAATTAACTTGCCATATTTTATTAATCTATATCACACATTTTCCTTCATTGGAAAAAGATAACATTGTTAAGTATTTCATGTCCTATTGATAAATTTTATGTTAATGTTGATATTATTAATTCAAGTTTATTTATTAGTTAATATTTATATCGTTTACTCTGCTTGTTAATTTTATATATGTATATTTTTCTTTTCTCTCTCCTTAGTGTGCAAGTTGTATACAAATATATGAGAGAAAAACGTAGAGTCCTCGCTCAGATTGAACATCCTCAGCTTTATTTATTAATAAATGATTAATAATTATTTAATAATGCTGGACTTCATTTCCATAAATGCCCATCTTTTCCAAATTCCCATTATTTCCTACCTATCTGCTGTTTTTAATTTTCTGTACTTGTTAGCATATGATGTATAGGTTATGTGCACATCATTGTACTATTATGAGTGCAATAATAACTTTATCAATTTTACTTAACCTTCATCATCACCCCTCGACGAGGCTATTTTTATTATGGCTTCTGTATACAGATAAATTGCTAAAAGGGAGAAAATACTACTAATCTAACTGCTTACAGGGCTGGTCTTTTTGAAGTGCGAGGGGCACTTTTTGCAACAAAATATTTTTCTCAAAATTGTTATTTTTCAACCGATCAGACTGAAAAAATTTTTCACCATTGCTGGCGTACTTTCAAATCTATTGCTTTTCACAGCACTTGAAAAAGTCGATTCTTTCCTGATCAAAATCACTTTTCAAAAATCTATAACGCTGTAAAAATAGAGGCTGATTATGACATATGGGCTGAGGGGGCTGGGACTGGGACGTGTTATTATCTTATAATATCTACAAGTAATTTTAGAGGAAATTACTCCTCTCAAGGGACCTGAACATTAAGGGATGTAAATAGAAATTAATATAAGCATTAATGTATATTCAATAATATCAAACATATAAAATGAGTTTACTTATAAATAATATTATATATGGCTTTTAAAATTTACTGTTAGGATTGTTTACCTTTGCTTTGAAAAAGAACAAGGAATGATGATTTCACTTTCACTATTATGAAAACAAAACAAATACTTGGTGAATTTCTATTAAACTATTACTATTTATTATTTATTGTTTCTCACAGGAAGTTTGAGAAAACAGGAAAAATTCTTGCTCTGCTTCAGCTACATTAATTATAGCTTAAACACACTAGTGTTTATAAATGTTACATATGACAAAATAATTTAATGAACATATAATCTATTTATATTTAACATGTATCTATTCTATGGGGAGACGTTATACAGGGATTTCAATTATTTATAACAATTGTAATTTTTATAGACAACATAAAGGACCTGAAGGGGGGCATTCATAGTGCCATCAACTTGGCTGCTGCTGCCTGTAACTGTCTGCTGTTACTTCGCACGTTGGTGCGCACACTTTCAAAATGGCCGCTATACCGCATGCACGTGAGGCTGTACCTTCCGATGAAGCATACGTGTGTGCGTATGTGTGTGTGTGTTAATCGCCACGCACACGCTCGACTCGCCGTCTGCTAAAACGAGGAATGAGGGAAACGGACAGGAGAAATTCGGTGTTTAATAAATAACCGAGTATTTCGTAATGGTTAACATAATATTTATTAGCACACGTATGCTCATCTATTACAAGGGAGTGCTATGGCTCGTACGCCAATCACTCCTGACAGATTATGCGACGCGATATACAGGGGGCAAACACATCTATACACGATCGTTCACCGGGAACGATAGGACGGAAACACGGTACTCGAAACAGGGATACATACAGATACGAAGGACGCGGGCACGCAATACAGCGACGACGGGGCCTGGCTCTAGCCTACGTCTCTCTCGTTTACGGGAGAGAGTTATACAATATACTTAAAAATGGAACAGGCTACTTGCCGGTACTGAATGCTGGGCTGTCCTCTCACTCGGTAATGCGTGAGCAACGTCCTCGTTGCCACTCAGTCTGCTTCTCTCTCTCTCTATCTCGCTCGTGCATTTTACCGCTTGGCGCCCTCGATGTGCTGGACGCGGGTGCGTCTCACAAACGGGTCGCTGGATGGTCGAAGGTAAAGACGGAAGTCGCGTAGTCTAGGCAATGTTCTTAGTTTCGAGAATGCCTGGTAAGCCGCTCGATGTCTGAGGCTGGATCTTATGGATGAGTGAGGCATCGAAGGTCACGAAGCGTCTAATCTGTTCGAATGCCGAGTGTCTGATCTCTTCGAAGGCCAAGACCAAAAGAAGGAACCCGCTTGTTCCTTTTCGGTTCTTCTTCGAACTCATTTCGCCGTGCGCGCATATATGCACAAAGAAAATTTGCATCAACCTAAATATATAAAATAACTTCCTCATTCCCCGCTATATTACCTAAGGCTTCATATCCTCCATACTAACCCTATGATAAATGATAAATGATAAATGATAATATTAGATCTTTAAGCAATGGAAGTAGTCTTAAAGAAAATGCAACTTTCTGCCGTATCAAAAATATCAACAAGGGTGATTATCCTAGAATTAACAAGATACGAGAAAGTTACATAAATAAACTAAGCATAAGAATATTATTTATAAGTGTACTGTAACTTACCACCTTAAGAATGAAAATACTAAACAGAGTCATCCAAATAACATGAGCAGCGATTTTTCCGGCGAGCTAATTCACGCGCAGCTAAATTCTATTTTTTAGTTGTCTACAAAGGTCAAAGCTGAAGTCACAACTGGTTTCTTTTTTTCTTATGCCAACCATAATGATTCTATTTTTCTTTCAGACTACGAAACTAACCTCTTTATGATTTTAGAAAAGATGATAACCCTATACATATGAATATTTTTACATTATTTTTCGTCACCCCGGTAAAAACAATGATAGGGTACGATTGTGGATGTAAGATCATGAATATAACGACCATGTCATTATTAGACGTCGGAGAATGCAACTTTCCTCAACTCCATCCTATAAGCCAACTTTATAGTGGCTTTATATGGCTTTTATAGCGACCCCTATGGAAGTTGGAATTCTGTTGTTTTCCAAGGAACACTAAAAATCACCCTATTACAATAAACTGCGCGAGTAAATTTGCAAGACGACAAAATTCATCTACAATCGGGAACATTATGTTTATAATCGGGAAAATTTTGTATAGATGCTAAGGACGGATATACTTTCTGGGAGTCCGTCCCTAATAATGATTGTCACTTTAAGGAATATGGCATATTATTCGAAGACCAGGTAATAAAAATGACTAACCCTCAGGTAGATAACGAAGTAATCTATTCTTTTACGGATCAAAAACTAGTATTTGCTCTAAGTAAATCATCTGAAGAACAGATATGTGGTTATATGATACTAAAAACAGTACACCCAAAACTAGTTATCTTTGAAACTAAAGAGGGTATAACATTTGCGAGAAAGAGTACATTGTCGAGTAGCAATCTTGATATTTTTGCTTATGTAAATGCGAAATTCGTGTATCTGGAAGAACACGTGAAAAGACAAATATTAAATTTATATCGCATATACAGAACGTTATAGAGTAGAACTAATAGCATTAAAAAATGCGCTCATTATCGTTACTCAGAATCCCGATCAATTTGCAAATAACATCATGAAAGGTCCAGGCTATATAGCTGTGGTAGTCGGCGAAGTGATTCACCTAATCAAATGCATACAGGTAGAAGTTAAAATAGTTCACGGAGACAATTGTTACACCGCGTTGAGAGTTGTGAGACAAAACACCACCCTTTTCCTCACACCGAAAACGCATATCCTAAAAACTCGAGGAACTACAATTCCCTGTAATCAAGTATTATCACCATACTACTGTATTGATGCCGAATGGTATAAAATGGTATCTAAACCCACAGAAGCAAAGGAACTCACGATCCTGAAGCTTATGTCTTAACTGACCTGGAAATATATTAATCTAATCAGTTTAGCCACCTCTGGTATCTATTCCAATAAAGACCTTGAAAAATTAAAAGAACAAAGAATGTTTCCAGTAGAAACAGCTGTATTATTAAAGAATGCAGTGCACGAAATACATGAATCTGGAGTAACAAGCGACAACACCATATCGGACTTCATAAATTAAGACACAATGGATAGTTTCATAAGTTCTGTCTTGATGATTATACATCTGATAAAAGCATTCATAAGGATTGCACTCAACGGATACGCCCATCATCGTGTATAAGGCTGGTGCATATATCTACTATCTGCCATTTGGAGCACGGCCGCACACTTCTTCATATCCTTGAAACAACCACTGATGAAACAAGAGAACAAAAACAGTACGAAATGATCGTTCAACCAGAGCCAGAGCCGGAACCCAAACAAGAACTAGTACTAAACAATATCGACGAAACAAAAGAAAAACGAACGTTTTTTCTGCAAAAGCTTAAACATAAGTTCTCAACTCACGCGACATTTCCAAAATTATATGAAACAATAAATTTTTTCTCACTGAGTTTTCTTTCCTTAGATTTTCCTCGTTCACAGATATACTGCTCTGGGCGAATGCGAAGATCGAATGGGGAGAAAATATTTTTGCTTTATGTACATTATTCTATGCCAAATTGCCCTAACAGAGGCAGACGATTGTTTTCAGACATGTAACCACCGTCTTACGCAAGGGGTGTAACATTGAGCTAAACAATTATAGTAAAATAATATTAATTCTAAGACATAAAAAAATATATCTACTATAAAAGTATATAACAATATATAAATATTAAAGTATATATTGTGACGAAGGTCACAAGGAACGATGGCCTCTGCCCTGGATGTCTCGGAAGAAGCAACGCGAATTCGCGACTAATAGACATGTTGTTCTTTTTGAGGTACCATCAAGCGGAAGCCGCGCCCGAAGAGTGAAGCCGCGAATCCAGCCGTAGCGATGCGCGTGCACGCATAGAACGAGACGCGTATGCCGCCGCCGCGCGAAAAGAGCAAGGGAATAGAGAGGGCCACATGAAGAGAGGGAGAAGGGGGGAGACGCGAAGAGCAGAGAGCAGATTATTCGATGTTCGACCGTTGAGCGAGTGACATTATTGTTGCGAGTTTTTCCCCGTTGAAGAGTGTTTATTGAGTTTGTTTATTGCTTGTTATTTATTGAAGAGTGGTTATCGAGAAGGTTCACCTGTAACTGTCGCAAGAGTCTCCCGTGTACGTCAGTCATTTGAGAGCCCGGATATTTTCCGAGAGAGTGGTGTCCTGCAGCGGTGTCTAGCGGAGTGTGGACACGGTGTGAGCAGACGAGGCGCGCCGCGAGTTTACAGGACGTCTTCTTCGCGATATACCGACCGCCAGCCCGAGGAGCGAGCGCCCGGTGGATGAGGTGACCGCGAGAGCTCACCCGAGCTAATCCCTACCCGAGCGAGAAGGGACAGCAGGATCTCCAGCCAGAGCCTTCCAGCAAAGCCGACGACAGCCGATGAGTACCGACGGCCGCGTAGTTGTAAGTCCGGGCCACGGACAGCGTAGCGACGGCGGCGTAACGCGAGTGCGGAGACGTGCGCGCGTGCGACCGAGAGACGCTCCCGGAGAAGAGTCAGCAGCCAGCAAACAAGAACCACGAGACAGCAAGTGAGCGTATGTGTATGTGAGAGAGAGAGAGGATCAGAGCGTGTACGCTGCGAGACGGAATGTGAGTGCGACAGAGAGACAGACAGAGAGAGAGAGAGAGAGAGAGAGAGAGAGAGAGAACGAACAGCGAGACCGCGTGAGTGTGTGTGAGAGAGAGAGAGGAACCGAGTTTGTGCACCGCGTAGACGAGGTGCGTGTGCACCTCGTGCCGGGAGTGGATGCGCGTGATATCGAGAGTATGAGAGAGTGAGAGAGAGAGAGAGAGAGGATAACCGACAACTGGTAGCCTGCGTGATAATAAAGACATTTTATAGCAGCAAAATCGGTGCTATCATTCCTTTGCCGCCCCCCCTTTATTTAGCGTTGCCCCGCTTCTCATCAGCAGACCCCCTCGTGGAGAGAGCGAGGACCATCGCCAGTCAGCAGCAGGTAGGTGCTGGATAGTGTGAAAAGTATTCTGTGACAGCGGCCAGGGCAAAGGCCGCAACATCACAATATATATATATATATATATATATATATATATATATATATATATAGTCATGCTACGAAATATATTTCAATGAATATGTTTTATTAATTGATTTCGCGAACATAACTTAATTTTCCTGTTTTTTCTCCTTACTTCTTACTCACCTGTATCTCACTAGGGAGGGGGGTCTCGCCAGCTTTAAAAAAAAGTTTGGAGAAAGGACAAGAATTGAAGCGCGGTATGGTATACAGTTTATCCAACAATTTTTATTTAGCGTATAAAACCCATTTCGTAGCCTACACTGATCCTGGTCCACGTATCCCGCGTTCCGCGACACCGCTCATCCGGGCGGGAGGGGTCAAGGGGGCGGGAAGGAAGGATCCGGGTCACCGCGCTAACGCGCGGAAGGTGCGGAGCCTAACCGCAGAGCTCGTCGGGGGGTGCCCATGACGGGCCCTGGGTGGCAGCAGGTGCGTCCTTCGAATGGCCACCGTCCGCGTACCTATTGTTCTTCACTGTTCATCACTGCCGACGTCTCCGCCGATTCGATACCCCCGTCGCTCGCCGGACTCCTTTCTCCACCTCTTCTTGCGGTCTTTCTCTCTATCTTGGAGCTCACCTACTTCTCCTCTTATTTTCTCTCTACTGGGCTCTTCAACCTCTGCTCCTTGGTGGCCGACAGCGAAATGTCTCCCTGCCGCGCGCCTCACAGGTCACCGGGGAAGAAGGAGGGGACAGGGAGGGAGAGGGGTACATTTATACAACTAGGATTCTAGAAGATTAACAGAGTAAGAAAATAAAATGTCTACTTAGTTACATTATTTGAATTATATTTTACTAGCTCTGTTCTAAATATTCTTGCAAAGGTGTTATATATATATATATATATATATATATATATATATCAGGCCTCAATTTTTTTGTAGGATTCGGATAACGGTTTTGTTCTTATTATAACTTTTTTTCAGACGTTATCCTCCTCTTTATTGTAATATGCCATTTTACTTCTTTCTTCATCAGAGTCAAAATTCATTCTTGGATTTGAATGTTGTTAGTCTTTATACTGCATTCAACAGATGTCTAACTTAGGTTTACAAGTATTTATTGTTCCTTTTCTTTCACAAATTGTTTTACTGTATCTTATCACTCACTCTGTCATCACTTCACTTTTTCTTTCATGCATTTCGTCTATACTTTGCTATATATCTTTATTCAATTGTCCGTATCATTTACGAAATAAAGGAAAAAATGTGCTTTTCCTTTTTTCCTGGCATGAGTGCGTCTCGGCACCCAGTCCATGTGATGGCATAGGTTCGGGCCTAACCTCGCCGTCCTATCAGCAGACGACTACCTGTGGCTCGTGGAGCGGGGACGTAAGGGAAGGAAGACCGTGTCGCGCACAAAGTGCGACTGAAACACATATTTCGTCTATACCGGTTATAATATCTCTCTTGAGTGACCCGTGCTCCCTCGATGTGGCGAACGACAAGATCTCTCAACGCATCCAACCGCCGCATACGGTCCTTCCATACTTCGGGGTCGATTCTCGAAACCAGATCACGTACCAACGTCTCTCCTCAAGTTTTTTACCGGTTGCGGATGCCGGCCGAAGTTCAAAAACGCTGGTGATACTTTAGTTGATGTTTGAGTCGCCGTATTGGTGGCGTGTCGTAGCTCGTGCAAATGCAGGTCCCACTCCCGGTGGCCCGGTCCTATGAATATGGAAATCATGGTCTTCAAGGTCCGGCTGCTCCGTTCTACCGGATTGGCTTGCGGATAGTATAGTGGCGTCGTCACGTGTTTCACACCATATTCTTCTAGCAGCCCCTTTAGTACCTGATTATCGTACTTTGTCCCACATTCGCTCAAGGAATAGTCCGGTGTGTTCCATTGGAATAGGACTAACTCCTCGAAAGCCTTGCCGACCGCCTTGCCGCCGGCTTTCTTTAACGCCTTTAACTCGATCCAACGTGTGAAGAAGCCCTGGAACTCCAAGATATACTTGTATTGCCCCTTGCTGGGAGGAAGCTCGACGACATCAGCGGCCACCACGATCCAGGGTTTCTTCACGATGCGGTGACCCATCAGTCCTCGTGGTCCTGTTTGTGTGGGCTTATGTCGCTGGCACTAGGGGCATTGACGAACGTAGGTGCTGGTATCGTAGTAGATCCCCGGCCAGTCGTAGTCTTTTTCGTACGTCTTCTTGACGCCCAGGTGGCCATCTGACGGTTCCTCATGTGCCTCACGCAACACTTTCTCTCGGTGGTCCATTGGTATCACCAGTTTCCAATTCACTTGGTCCTCTGTCACGTTTTCCAAAATAGGGTCCACCTTGCGCCTATATAACATCCCATCATCTACATCCCACCCCGGGAACTTGTATGGGAATTCTATGACCTCCTGAATCCTATGGGCATAACATTCATTCTCGCAAGGTTCGAATGCGGTAATCTCTTCGAACTCATTCTTGAACATCCGGGACAACGCGTCCGGGACGTGGTGAATCGCTTTGTGCCTATGCATTATCTCAAAGTCCCATTGCTGCATCCTGGTCATGGGGGTATTCGTTAGGTCGAATGGCATTCTGGTGAACTGCCAGAGAACTGGTCCGGGTACTGCGAAGGCCGTGAAGTTCCTTCTCTTGGCGTCCATTGGTATCTGGAAGTACGCTTCCTTTAGGTCTACCCTCGATAAGTATCTGGCCTTACGCAGCCTCGGGCAACAGTCTACTCACGAGGTCCTCGACTTAGGTCTCCTCTGGTCCTCGCTGGCTTCGACAATATCCGCGAATTCGGTCGATATGGCTAACTCTTCCTCCTCCGCCTCTTGTCCCGTGTGGCTAAATTCTCTCCAACTAGCGCCTCGTATACGCCATTGTTCCGGTTCTAGACGGGCTTCGACCTCCCAACCCTGGCAAAAGTCCATACCAAAATGATATCATTGCCCAGGAAACTGGCTTCTTTGGCTGACAATACTCCGACAACCCCATCCACGTCTAATATCAGCGATAGCTCGCCTAGCTTGGTCGTCCCTCCGCCGAGGGCACTTTTCAGCCTCGTCGAGGTCGGCCGCCGTCAATCCTTGAATCGCTCGGCTACTCGGGGTTTGACCACCGAAACTATGGCTCCCGGGTCGAACAATGCGCGATAACTCCGGCCGTCTATTACAAAGGGAAGAAACAATCGATTCTCTAACGTCGCATCGGCTACCTCGGGTCCATCTTGGTCCGGGCCGGACTCCTCCGTCTATTCCGTTTTCAAGTCCTGGGACTCCACAGGTTCTGATATTCGCTCTAACTCCGCTACAACTCCACTACCCCCTTGATGTTGTTGTTAGGAGGTTCTGGTGTTAGTCAGGCCGAGAGCGTACCCCTTGGCCATCTCGGTGGCGGAAACTCTATCCTCTTCAATACCTCGTTTAACCTGCGACGAGCATCTTCCGAGGATCCCTTCTCTTCGGATGCCTCCACCGATTCTCTCGTATCTCCCGTTGAGTGGGGCGACCTTACGATACACGGTCCCTCTTTCGTATACCACTTCGCTTCCTCGGCCTGACCCTCCCTCGGAGACTCCCGGATCTGTATTCGGCCTATCCAACAATCCTCAGTTTCACCATT
Source organism: Sycobia sp. Sy_11 (assembly GCA_018907035.1). NCBI lineage: Eukaryota > Metazoa > Arthropoda > Insecta > Hymenoptera > Epichrysomallidae > Sycobia > Sycobia sp. Sy_11. The sequence continues at coordinate 282,798 of JACCIC010000074.1, forward strand.
CTCTTGCTCCTCACACCGGACTCTGGTGTTCTCTTCTCGCATATCTAGCTCCAATATCGGATTCTCCGATTGGTCTACTACCTCGCGCGCAGGGTTCTTCGATCCCTGCTTGATTAGCTTTCGGGTCTCATCGTTTACTTGCTCCCTTCCCTTGGGAATGGCCCCCTTCGATTCCGGCACGGTGTTCGATCCTAACGACGTCCCGAGGGTGAACGGGGGATTGCGAAACTGTTGCGTCCTCCCGTCCTCTCGTTTCCCAACTTGACACAGATGGGAGCGCAGTCCGAGCAGTCACCAATTGCAACGTCCTGCCGGCCGCACCATTGGCACGACAGCGTGCTTCTCCGACTGTTCGGGTAGTCGGTGGCATGATGGCCGCGTTGATGGCACCGGTAGCATAAGATGCTCGGGCAGTTCGACGTCCGGTGACCTACTGCTCTACAGTGAAAGCATGAACCATAGAACCGTCCGCCCTCCCTGTCACGCGCCGGCGGCGAGATTCTCTGAGGCTCCTTGTAGCCACGATTCTGCCACCGACCGTGATTTCCAAGCTGGCGACTTGGACCTTGTGGCGATTTGGTTCTTGGCTGTCGCACTTCCCAACTTCTTGGCCGTAGGAACTACATTGGGAGATGACCGCCTCACAGCTGCAGCGTAGCTCTGCCGTCTCTCCGATTTGGTCGACGTTATAGGTTTCGGCGTCTGGGTCTCTACGGGTCACGGTATACGATCTTTGCGTTTCCTCTTTTGGGTTTCCTTTGATTCTACTTATTGAATCCTTCACTATCGGTTGACTCGGTCTTTGGATCTCTCTCACTCTGCGTGATAGTCGCGACCTTCGTCGCCTTGACCTTAACTAGAATGGGCGCAGCGCTACGGAGTCTCGTCTGCTCGCCCGTATAGGTCGATACCACTGCTTCGCATCTCGCTTCAATGTGCTTGGGATCGCCACGATTAATTCGCTCTCCGTCAGGATCGCTCTCTGTTGACATTCTTTGAGGTCCGCGATGTATTTCTCCGGACACTCTTGGTCGGTCCCCGAAAATTTGATGCTCCAGTCCTTTAAGATTCTGGCTGGGGAGTGCTGTCCGTAGCCCCGGCTGCTCTCGTGCGGGTACGCACAAGGGGGCGTGGTTGGCCTCACCGAGTCCCGTTCCAGACTAGTGTTGCGGACGGGATCCGGCACGGGACAACAGTTTCGGTCAGTATTTCCGGTCCGTTGGGTCGGCGGACATTCTCGCGTAAAGGTCGATCCGTATTCTGCGGCTCTGCTTTCCATCCAATCTACTTTGTTGATGCCAGATCTGATAGTCTGTGCGCGCGTGACTTCAGGGCGGTTGCGTCCTCCGTCCTGGCTATCCTCGTTAGAGACCAGGTCTGCATCGTCGTCGATCTCTTCTCTGACGCGGGAGCCGGATACGTTGCAGGCGATGTTCCTACCATCGCCAGTAACTCATTGGTTCGCTTGCGTCTGAGGCGGAATGCTACGGCACCGACACTACTGGTCGAACTACGACAGGATTAACCTATGGTTCATCTCTTCCTGTAGTCGCAGCCGCTCTTCTTCATTTCGGTCCATAGCCATCTGGAGTACATGGTCCATCTGTAGATTCGCCACCCGTGTCTGGTCTTCTAGACGGCGCAACGATCCCGACTGGTCTGCCAGGCTGACCGTTAAAACGATTTCCGGGTTGATCGTAATCGGTGTTCCCCGCGATGGTGTACTTCGATGTAGTGGTAGTGCATGTCTTTGCCGTGACCGTCAGGGCCCTGCCGGAAATCTGCGCGGCCGTGAGCGGCGAGGCTCGTAGACTGTCGAACGGATTCACCCCCACCGCCGTGTGCGGGGTCGCTCATCCCGGAATCTCGATCTCATCCAGGGTGGTCATTGAGCGTCCATGCCCACGTCCGGCTCCTCGGCGGCGCTTATCGACGAGAGAGTCATCTACGACTCGGGTCTGGTCAACACCCCGTGTAGGCGACAAGTCCCGATTTTCTTCGTCCTCCGTTGTCCAGGATACATCTAGGGATGAGTCTTGATTAAGGAGCTCGGCCCTCAGAAGGCGTCTTCTTAGTGCATGATGGTCGCCGTGCGTGCTCGCACCTAACGAACCTAAGATGGCCTTCAGCTGGTCCTGGTCCAGACGACGAATTCGACCATACATCGCCCAAGCCTCATCGTACTGGTCCATAATTAGCTTCAAAGACGCGTTACTCGAGTCGCACTTCACGGACGCCATGAGCACTTCTAGAAAATTTCAACCTCGTCTATTCGCTCCTTGGTACGATTACCTGGTTCGAAACGCGATCTGCTTTGCCGTCCGGAATCGTCAAACGGAGGCGAACTAGCGGACGAGAACGATGTTGAATTTATCCGATAGAACGAATAAATTCTCTTCTCTCCTGAACTTTGAATATTGTTAAGATGTGGCGAAGCGCACAAATGATCAGAACGTTATTCCAGATCCAAAGAAAAAAAAACTGAGCCATTAACTTAGGACAGCATCTAACTCGAACTTATCGGTTATCCTTGATTTTTTTTTCAAGTTCAACTACCGAGAAGAGAAAAAAATATAAATATAAACTTTTAAATACATAAATTTAATAATAAACTGATTATGAGGGTAACTCCTATTGGTCAATGATTATGATGTGTACGACTAGACTAGGTGACGCGAATTAGTACCTTCTCTCTCTCCCTCTACTAAAGTAGAAATCTCAAAGAAAATCGTATACATTTTTAACTACGATGAAATACTTCAATTTCATAGTTTAGTGACCATCCCGAGTCACTTACTATGGGTGGAATTTTTTTTTTTTTTATACCAGTGAACCGCGTTATTAATCTTGAAATTGTGCTCAATCTAATTTACACATTAACTAACTTTTCCGTATTTAAATTTAAATCTTTCTTCTAACCTTTACATTGAAAATATAATTATTAATGAATGTCGTAAATCTGGGATACTTCGATCATTAAGTATAACAGGCGTACTAATGAGGCGAGTCATTCATTATGTGCTCTCCTGGCAATTAGAGAATCTCTAGTGTAGTTAATCCGTAAGATAAACGACCAACCTGGTATTGAACTTTTTACTGAAGGTGATAAACTTTAGCAAGATGCCATTTACAGAAATGTCTCCTTTTTATCCAGTTCAAAAATACAATCTCTTTCCCGAGGTAACATATATATAATTTTCTTCAATAGTGTTTTAAATAATAATAAAAGGAGACACGAGCGTCAAAGCGTACATAATTCTACGCTCATAATCCAAAAAAAATATACGAAGCTTTCATCTTATTCAGTTTCAAAAAAAAAATTAAATTCACAAAGATTTAAAAAAAAAATTAAATTTATTTTGATATATCTCCTATTTACAGCATAAGTACGCTGCTAATTATGTCAAATTTATATTTTCAAGCATTTCAATTTATGAATATTGACATTACTCACACCTTATACATTGATAGGATTATTGCCCTCCATAATTATCTGCATTACGCTTCATACTAACAAATTTTTCAGTTGAAGGTCCGTAGAGCACAGGTTTCCTAGGAATGAACAGAAAGTGCATCAGTGTAAATTCCAAATAATATTATAAGTACTCATGGCTTTAAATCAGGAATGATTTTTGTTTTTTTTTTCAATTAGCAATAAGTTTTAATGGACCTGTAAATAATTGACTATTAATTATGATGATAACTTGTGAAAACTTATTTATCAAGTTGTCGTGTTTTAATTATATACCGTGATATGAATATATATATATATATATATATATATATATATACGCACACAACTTAATTTTCCTCTTTTTTCTCCTCACGTCTTACTCACCTGTATCTCACTAAGGGGGAGTCCCACCAACCTGAAAAAAGAAAGTTTCGGGAAAGGACAAGAATTGACGCGCGGTATGGTATACAGTTTATCCAACAATTTTTATTTAGCGTATAAAACCCCTTTCGTATCCTCTCACAAACTTTACCACTCGATACACGCCTGCAGTAATCCTGGTCCACGTATCCCGCGTTCAGCGACAGCGCTCATCCGGGAGGGAGAGTTAATTTATGTAATAAAAATAGAGTTATAAGTACTCTTACATAAATATAACTAACTACAGAGCGGTCATATAAATACTAAACGCGTATCAGTCAGAGATTAGATGAGATGATCATTTACAGAAAACTGTATATATAATTGTACGAATAACTTGTCCTATTAGTATTTTCTTATGTAGAGCAAACTTTAATAGGTTTTGCATTTTCATTAAAGTATTTCATTTGTTTTAAAGTTCAAAGATTTATTTATTTTTTTCAGTATTAGCACGAGGTAGAAATGAAAAAACTTGAAATTCCGTTCATTTTATTATCTGCTGAAAATGGGTTACTAAAAATAATTTAAATACAATGCAGAAGATTCATTAATATTAACTGCATCTAAATTGTATAAAAATGAAATTATTTGTAATTATAAAGAGGAATATAACATGCACATAAAAAGTTCTATTGATATATTTATATTAATGTTTTAGATTTATCTCTAAATGGAATGATGTTCTGTTATAAATATTAAAAAATTTTAAAGAACAAACAATTTTTATTCATAATGTATATACTAGAATTAACAACAAATGTATAAGAATATATTGTACAGGCTAGCTATAAATACTTTTATAACATTTAACTTAATTAAAAATGATTTACACAGTACTTTATACTTTATGTATATATTGTAATGTAGTATATTATTTATATTTAAAATTTTATTTTCAATATAGTTTCTAAAAATAATTAGATATTTATATGTATAATAAACCAATCACTTTTCTTGGTAAAAATCAAATCATTAAGCTGAATATAATTTTGATATAGAAACGCGATAATTTCATATTTCATAAAACCTAATGTATATTAAATAAAATTTTACATCATATTTAATTTTAAAAATGTTATTTCAAATTCAATAAATATACGTTTAATCACTTTTTTATTATAACTAAACTATAATAAACTATAATAAACGCATATGCTCGATAAACCCTCAATATATTCGTTTATTTTGATTGTAATATCACAAGAATTTTATGAGTTTGTCATAAATTTATTAAGTATGTGTAATAATTCTGGCGATTACAAATTAGAGAGTGGTTGGTGATTCCAATAAAATATTATAATACTTACACATTCATGATTTGTTTATTTGAACTTTTTAGCTTTTTTCGAAAATTCTCATAACACGGTATATATAAGGTTTCTTATGCTTATCGCTCAAACAGTCGAATTTACACCACGCCGATACGGAGATATGGTACGCTTTCTTGAAGCGACACCTGAAGCACTCAAAGATGACCCGTTATTGTCAACTGAGCTAGCAGAGATGAATATTTATATTTATATAAATATATATATATATATAATATATATACGTACATCCCATCCGTTGTCTGTACCTTGACGAAGATCGGCTATTTCACCATCTCTCAGCCGATCGGGTGATGGGCTTAAAAGAGTACCTCCTCCTACCAATGAATGGAAGGGCGAAAAGATAGTATGATAGCTGCCATTTTATGAGTGTGCGGATATCCCTGGAGTATATCCCAGAGTAAATGAGTTAACGCACGGAGCAATGATGTGCTGGAAGACCCGAAAGGGCAACTGAATAGGGACTTCCATGCCGACCATGATCGAAGCTGCAGGTCCTATAAACAGACCTTCGTCAGTAATACAGAGATTAAGGAAGGCACACTCGCTCAGAGACTCTATAAACGGGTACCTCTTGAGGAGTGAAAACACATGCGGAGCGTAAGCGAACGTTCCTGTAAAAGGGATCCTAGCAGAGTAATTATAGATGCATGAGTGAACTTCAAACATTGGAGTTTCACTAGAATATTTGAGGGCAAATGTATGAATCTACATGAATGAAGGTTAGAATGAGGTACTCTTGAACAAATGACAGACCGCCGTGTTTGCCGTGCGGTGCGACCCGTGAGCTGCCAAAAGGAGATCCTGGGTGTCGAGGCTTACGCCCGGTTGCGTGCTGGGTGACCCGAAACATCTTTGGCTCCCGCTGACGGCAAGACGGGAGGCTAGATCCTAGCCAGATCTAGTCAAACGGCCTTGGCGAGCGCGTTCGGTGTGTGATTTCCTCCGATGCTTCTCCAGAGAGTGAAACACCTTGTTGTTGGGGTGCGAAGCTCGAGAGGGCGGAGGTGGAATAGTGCACCAGAGCGCACTATACTCCTGCACAATGGTCCGAGATGAGTCAGCCCTTACAGGCATGTGTTGGGGGGCTGCCTTATCGAGCTCAACGTTGAAGGGTCCAGGAGGCCGACCATCTGCAGGAATGAAATAAAAAAAAAATTGACCCATGGATTGCCAAAAGCAACAAAAGAGTTACCTTGGAGTGGAGGAGGGACAGCCGGCTGAGGCCGGGATTAAGTCTGTTGAGCGGACGAGTGAACTGGAGATTATTCTCCAACTTGCTCGGCTGCTCTAGGACATGATCAAAGCAATGAAGAGCCAACCAAACATCAAAAAAGATATCAAGGATGGCCTTCCAAAAGCTGAAGAGCTCGTAGATGCTCTTCAGCACAAAATACAAGGGAAGAAGGTACCGGGGAGCCTCCTGCCAACAACTAGACAGAAGAGAGAAGAGATAACCCCGAAGAGACCGGCATCAAGTCCCCCGGATATCTCCCTTACTAAGGAGAAAAAAAAGGGGAGAACAGGAGGACAAAAAAGAAGGGTGGCAAGAAGTTAAAACAAAAAAAAAGAACAGTAAGAAGAAGCAAAGTGTGCAGAATACTGAGGAACAACCTCAGCATCCAAAAAAGAAAGCAATAAGCACAGAAATTAAAAAAAAGGCCAAAGCTCGATGCGATCGCCATCAAACCAGCGCAGGGGAAATCCTACGCTGAGGTGATGAGATCCATCAGAGCAGTCAAACCGGAGGACTTGGGCGCGGATGTGAGGACCGTGCGGAAAACCAAATCGGGTGAGGTGCTGATTGAACTCAGACATACCAAACCCGAAGGTCGGAAGGCACTCGCTGAAGTGCTCAAGGAAGCAACTGGCCAGAGTGGCTGTGTCAGGGAGCTGACCCCTAGAGGAAGTCTAGAGGTTAGAGACCTGGACTGCTGCGTGACGGAGGATGAGGTGTGTGAGGCCCTCAAAAGTAAACTGCCAGATTATTGTGGCGAGCTGCAGGTTAGAGTGACCAAAACCAACACCGCGGAACAGCGTGCTGCTATCGTAGTGTTGGAAGAGGTTGTTGCCGTGCGTCTGCTGAAGATGGGGTTTTTGCGAGAGGGCCTGGTGAATTGTCGTGTACGCCGCCGCGAAATAATGACGAGGTGCTACAGGTGCCTAGGATATGGCCACCGGAGCCATAGCTGTAAAGGCCCTGATCGTAGCGCCTGTTGTTATCGTTGCGGACAGAGAGAACACAAGGTTGCGTCTTGCACCGCAGAACCCGAATGCTTTCTCTGTAAAGGTGAAGCGAAATCGGAGGGACGCCGGCACGTTGCCGGTTCCGGCGCCTGTCCGACTTTTCGCGAGGCTCTCTCAAAAAAGGCTAAATGGTCGTAATTCTGCAAGGGAATATTAATCGCAGCAGGACAGCTGATCACCTCCTTCTTCGGCTTTGCCACGATACTGATGCTGATATATTAATTATCAGCGAACAGTATCGGAACAGAGAAGGAGTAGGTTGGTTCACCGATAACTATGGAACGGCAGCCATTTGGATTCCTGACCCACGAAAAACAAAAGTAGAGGATCATGGATCTGGAAATGGCTATGTTTGGGTAACATGCAATCACATCACGTATGTGAGTTGCTATCTTACACCAAACCAAGCCATAGGTGACTACCAGGTCATATTAGATGACCTGGAAGACACCGTCAGAGAAATGAAACGTGAGCTGGTAATGGCACGTGACTTTAATGCAAGGGCCCTAGAATGGGGCATGGCGGAGCCCGACTCCAGAGTTCGAAGAGTCATGGAACTAGCGTCCAGACTTGGTCTAATAGTTCTAAATGCAGGCAATACTTCGACCTTCAGGAGACCGGGCTATGCCGAAACTATACCTGATGTGACCTTTGCGACAGAACATCTGGCCTCTCGAATCCAGGACTGGCAGGTGATCGAGGACTACACAGCCAGCGATCACCAGTGTATCACATTCCGCGTATGCGATAGAATGCCAGGTTTCACTGGACACAATTCGCGAGGGCCCCCTAGATGGAACGTTGCAGGGATAAATAGAGAGAAATTCTCACAGGCCATTGAACGCGGTCAGCAAAGCCTTGTTAGGATTCCAAATGGCTCATCGACAATTCAGCACGCCAAGGAGTTGACTAGCGCCACAATGCGCATTCTACGCCGGGCTTGCGAAGAGTCGATGCCGTGCAAAGTGGTTGGTGGAAAAAGACGTCCTGTTTACTGGTGGACGGCTAAGATAGCCGACATGAGGCGTAGGTGTTTACATCTACGACGAATGTCACAGAGAGCTTGTAAACACGGAGATGACATCACTATGATGAGGGCTGAATACAAGCTATCTAAGAAAGCCCTTCGACGAGCGATCGAAGCCAGCAAACGCCGATGCTGGAAGGCGCTGTGTGAAGACATAGATGGGGATCCATGGGGATTGGGATACAGGGTAGTTGCTGGAAAACTGGGAGCTCATGGAAACATGGGCACCTGGGACTCCGGCACAATGCGAAACATCGTAGATACCCTTTTCCCTACCCACCCTGATAGGTCTGATCCAGCTCCACCGAAACGAGAACTGGATGTACCTCTTTTCAGCAAAGAGGAGCTCGGTAGAGCCGTGAGAACCATGCGGAATAAGAGGGCTCCAGGACTTGACGGAATTCCAGGAGAGGTGCTGAAAATAGTAGTTGAGGAGCATCCAGAACTCCTTCTGTCGATGTACAATTCGTGCTTGACAGCTGGTTTATTCTATTCTAGCTGGAAGGTGGCGAAACTTGTGCTTATCGACAAGGGCAAGGGTCCGCTGGAGGCGCCCTCGTCGTATCGACCTCTTTGTATGTTAGATACAGCTGGAAAGCTGATGGAGCGTCTACTGAAGTCACGACTCCTGGGAGCTGTTGCTGCTGCCGGCGGCTTGGCTGACAGACAGTACGGATTCCGGGGAGGCAGGACGACGGTGGACGCAATCCTCGAGGTTGTTGATGCGGCGAGGCGCACAGAGAGAGGTAATCACTACTCTCGACCTGTTTGCCTCCTGGCTACCCTTGACGTTCGGAATGCCTTCAACTCTGTTGGATGGGCAAATGTTTTGAGGGCCATGGAGCGAGACTTTCGGATGCCACCTTATATACTTCGTATATTGGATGACTACCTTAAGGATCGATACTTAGTTTACGAGACAACGGACGGTCGGAGAAGGAAAAAACTTAGTTCCGGGGTGGCTCAGGGGTCTGTACTCGGAGCCGACATGTGGAACGTTTCATATGACGGAATACTCCGGATGCAGATGCCTGAGGACACCTTTCTGGTTGGATACGCAGATGATGTAGCAGCCGTTATCATCGCTAGAAATTATGACGCTGCACAGATGCGACTAAACCAGGTGATGCGTCGAGTGCAGAGATGGATGGAGAACAATGGGTTAGAACTGGCGGCGGCGAAAACGGAGATCGTGTTCCTAACTAAGAAACGTATCCCAAAGATACGCCTTATGCAGGTTGGAGACACGACGGTGAGTACCAAAGCAGCTGTAAAGTACCTGGGGGTGACGCTTGATTCCAAGCTGACCTTCTGGGACCAAATAAAAAAAGTGGCGGATAGAGCTGCCCGAGTGACAGCACAACTTAGCAGGTTGATGGCCAATGTTGGTGGTCCAGCACCCTGCAAGCGGCGTCTGCTCATAAGGACAGCTGAATCCATCATGCTATACGGCGCGGAGGTATGGGCCGATGCACTGATGGCCCAAAAATATAGAAAAAGAATGGCGGCAGTGCAGCGTAGAGGGGCATTACGCATCGTGAGCTCCTACCGTACGGTCTCCGAGTCGGCGGTGCTGGTAATCGCATGTGTTACCCCCATTGATCTCCAGGCACAAGAAAAGAAATTTGTCCACCAGAATAAGAATATTCTCGGCAGAATTGAGGCAGCTGCACGGGCCAGAGGTGTCACGATAACCGAATGGCAGAAGCGCTGGGAGAGGGATCCGCGTGGCCGATGGACGGCTCGTCTGATCAATCAGTTAAAGCCATGGCTCCAGAGGTCGCACGGAGAGGTTAATTACCACCTCACACAGCTCTTATCGGGGCACGGTCGGTTTCGCTCCTATCTCCGCAAGATGGGGAAAGTACCGGATCCGAGCTGTGCCCACTGTTGCGCTCCCCGAGACGATGCACTTCACACATTCTTTCAGTGCGAGGTGTTTCGCCTTGAAAGGGAGTGCCTCTGGAGAGACATAGGACCATATGGGCCTGATAATATCGTTCGGCTGATGCTAGAGAGCTATGAGAAGTGGTCCAGGATTTGCAATTTCTGCAAAGCCATCCTGGACCACAAAAGAAGAATTGAAGAAGGCGTGTAAGCCCGCAAGGGCGAATAGGATGGCGCAGCCCAGAAGTAATGTCCTCATAGACGGTTCCTGGGCTGCACTTACGCCATCGTGAGGAGGTCTCCTCGGTGCACGCTTATCGACCCCGACTCGTAGCTCTTTTCAGAGCTGTGGGAAGCAGTCGAAGGGAATGCACCGAGGAGGTAGTTTTTTAGTGGGTATGCCCTTCACAGGTGAGTCTTACATACCCGGGGACCGGTCTCCGGGTCCATAAAGGATTTTTATCCTTTAATATCTGCAGAAAAAATAATGAAGCTTCAGGGTTTGCCGAAACAATGTCAGCGATGTGACTGTATTGAGCTTAGTTCCAAGAAAGTTTCCCCGCACTATTTTTCTGAATATTTATGATTTTTGGGGAACTAATTACGAATATCGTACCAGCTTTAGACGGAAATTGAATATTCATTCCTAAAACCATGCAAAGTCCATAAAGATCATGGTTTGTTCAATTTTTCTTAAGAAAATAAAAATACTTGCAAAAAAATTTTAAACCATAATCATAGAGCTGATTTAAATACATATTTTTTGTTCTATACAGTTTTCGGTGCAAATAATATTTCTCGACAAAGTTCAGTTTCGGAAACTATTCCGTTTCGGAGTCCCGTGAACGGTTCCCCGCATATACTGCAGATATCTTCGTATATATTTTTTCGAGAAATATAGCTTCTAGAGATGAATTAAATAGAATAAAAAATATGTATTTTAATGAGATGTACAATGATTTTTTAAAATAAATTTTTGTAAATTTTAATATTTCCCGAGGTATGTCCAAAAGACTCTGTGTTTATAGTTTTTAACTTGAAAATTAAATTTTCATCCAACGACACTACGATAATTTTAATCGGCATCCAAAAAAAAATCGAATAATCGATTATGCTCGTCTTTCGGAAGTTCATCCACGAGCTCTATTATAGACTCACATAGCAATTTTTATTGGATCATGCATGCTGCGAGCACACATTTAGACTGCCCATGATCGCAATAACCTTGGAGTAAGGCTAAATTATCAAAAAATTTTCGCGAAATTTACATCGCATATGTATATATATATATATCATACTAATTTATAAAGACAAAGCGTGTTTTTGTTTGTACGCGATAACCGAAAAAACTACTGAACCGATTGTATTGAAATTTGACATATAGATTCTGTACTATCTTGGGAAGGACATAGGCTATGTTTTTTCTTGAAAATCATTTCATTTTTAACAATAAATTAAGTTAACAGTTTCAGTGGTCAGTTTCACCAGCGGCCACTAGGTGGCGCCTTGAATCACGAACATCAACTCAATGTAGTCGGCTTAAAGTATTAATAGCAGGCCAGCTCGAGTGAATGTTCATATGCAACTTTGGGATTCATATCCTAAGGAGGTGTGATGTTAGTCGGTATTACCTTTTTTGTTCTTCAGGTTAATCTGACACTACTCTCACACCTTATGGATATCTTTTGATTTTTGTATATTTTAATTTTTTTCACGTGAAAGATGCTCTCTCTCTCTCTTTCTTCTCTGTCTCTCCGTCTTCTTTTATAAGATGGTTGTATGCTAAATCATACTAAAAATAATTTGTGAAAACAAATTATAAGAATAATTTGATATTTTTTCGAATATTCAATTTTTTCTGTGTAAGAATAAAATTGTATAATTATTTTTGAAACATGAATTATACAGAATGTTCAAATAAAGGCATCAAAAATAACTAAATAATTTTGAAAAGGGTTTAAAGTCCTAGAATTTCAGATTTTTCCCTTGCTTATTGAATTGTCAAACATAAATCAAATTATTTAATATTATAAGGGGTTTTTCTTTAAAAAAATCAATTTAAAAAAATAATTCATAAATTGTTAGAAGTGGTATCCAATATAAATGTGTTTTGTTTTTTTTTACTAATATACATTTGTGAATTATTAATTATTTAAGCAAACAAATTAAAGTTCATTTTTGGGGCTCCTCTTTGATACATCAACAAGTACAACTACCTTAAAACATTATTTATTTAACCTATTTAAATCATGACAAATTTCAAATTCAAATTTTAATGTTAATTTATAATTATAAAAATTGATATATTTATTTTGGCCATTAATTTCATCAGCGATTCTACTACTTCTATATGAATTTATACGTTTTTTCTTTATATATATTAAATTTTCTACTACATTAGTTTTATCAATGTGTAGTTCTTTTTTTCGAATCTAAAACAAACTTATTTCTTTGGTTTTTAAAATTATCCGATGGGTTTTGTCAGTACAGGGTGTAATTGAAAATTTTATTTTAAAAAAGTGCTACGTGTCAAAAATGACATTTCGTTTTTAAATGTTGTTGTTTTCAATTGTATTAAACTGGTGACTCCATAACTATTCTATCATTCAAAATGGATTCAAGATTTTTCAATTCTGATGGATTTGGAAAACTGTACAACTAGGTGAAGTTAATTTTTGAACCGAACGTAGATTTTCTTACAATTATATTGATTAAATTGTTATAGTTAAATATTATATTTATATTAAATATATGCTTTAGTACTAAATACTTAAATAGTAAATATGCATTACAAAATAAAGTGTTACTCATTAAATATTTTATTATTTTAAATAAATATTTAAAAAAGAGGAAACAAGCACTTTATTTAAATATGTAAATTTATAATTAATATAACTAAACTATAAAAAATACATTTTTTTTGGTTCCAAATATTGGAAGATAGAAGTTATATATGTATTTGAGACAAACAATTTCGTTTTGAGAAATATTTTTTTCGTATAAATAAGTTGTACATTACTTAAGAATGCAGAATTTTTGTGCACATATTCTTGAAGATAACAGAAAATAATAACAGTATTCCAACATTTTATTTATTTACATGATCTTTATTAAATTAATAAATAAGTTAATTGAATGTGTTACAGTTAGTTTTTGTTGGGATTAAGACGAAATATGCCGCGCAATTTTTTAGAAATGATTATTACTATAATGGAGATGGCTATAACATATAATAATACGTCAAATAATCGTTTAATATTTTTATAAATGCTGTTGAAAACTTTGATCCCCTTGATCAAACAACAAGTCGGAAGTTCCAAATCTTATAAAAGCTTTGCTCGCAGACGTAATAAATATATTCGAATAAATTCGAAATTCTATTTTAACCAGGGATTTTTTTAGAATATTGTATTGCATTTCTTCGAAATAAACCAAATTGCTAACTATTAAAGTGTTTAAATAAGTAAAGAAAAATATCATTTATAATCAACACTGATGAAAATTCAAATTCCAGTGATTTTGATAATATTAAGTTCGCGGATAATACTTTTAAACGATTTCGAGTGCACGGCAAGTTGTTTCGCTCTATTAAATGCTTAACTTTGGTATTCACCGCTAGGTGGCGAACATGTCCTTGGATCACATATGAAAGGTTTGGCGAAGTTTAATCTACATATAACCAAGCCAACGTCGATATTTTTCTAGAAAATTGTGCTTCTTGCCTAATTCACATAAATTTGCTGATTAATTGTTTTTTAATTCAAAATATCATGACCCGATCGTTGAAAAGTTCTCTTAGTAGGAATACTAGACATGCTAGACGACAGTCTACATTACGATTATATGAGACTACTAATCAGAGTAATTTTAGACGTGTTCGAGAAAGACAGTCCATAGCTCTGCGTCGATCTTCTACTGTTACTCAATAAACTGAATTTGAACTTTTACAACAAGACACAGTTGCATCTAATATTGCCGAATCAAGGACTGCAACTTTAAAATTTCGTTCAGCTTCTGAATACAATCCTGCTTTTGATTACGTGCATATTAACTACTTACAAATTGGTGTAATGAACACAATATGCAGTCATTGTTCAGCAAAAAAATGGAAAGGTGAAGCACCTTCAATGTGCTGTTCTGGCAAAATTTCACTTCCTCAACTTGAGTTGATAGAGCCTCTACGCGGATTAATATTAGGAACACATCCTTTGTCAAAAAATTTTCTTGCCAATATAAGGAAATATAATAGTTTGTTTCAAATGACCTCATTTGGAGCCAAGGAAATTGTAGAAGGTAATTTTATGCCTACATTTAAAATTCAGGGGCAAGTTTACCATCGTATAGGAAGTTTGTTTCCTGCTTCTAGTGAAAAAAAAACAATTTTTACAAATTTTTTTCATATCGGAAGCTGATCAAATTTTTCTACGAAATAATATTATTCCAAATTGAAACCATGAGTTAATTCAAATATTGCAAGATTTTTTATTACAAAATAATAATTTAATAAAAGAGTTCAAATATAATGTAGAACATAATAGGAACCTAGAGGATTTAAAATTAATAATTCATGACGATCGCGTACCTGTCAACCAACACAGAGGTCGGTATAATGCTCCAATTACTAACGAAGTAGCTATTTTAATGGTTGATGATGATAAAGGACTTAGAGATATTGTTCTACATTGTCGACATGAACCATTGCAGAAAGATTCAGAATTACATCGTTCCTGCGATGCTCTGCAATATCCTCTTATATTTTTTAGAGGCGAAGATGGTTATTGTTTAAATATTTCTCTAAATGATAATCCTCGCGAAAAGTTTCATGTATGCAATTTTATGCATATAGATTTATGATAAGGAGCAATAACGGTAACTTCTTGCATCATTATAAATCCTTATTGAATCAATATTGCGTTGATATGATGGCTAAAATGATATCTGAAAGATTAGCTTTTATTTGTTTCAATCAGCAAAAATTGCGAGCAGATGATTATATACATCTCTGAGATACTTTTGAGTAAGATGCTAATGTAAATCCTAAAAATATAGGGCAACGCATAATTCTCCCATCATCAGTTACTGGATCTCCACGATATATGCATGAGAAATCACAAGATGCTATGGCGAATGTGCGTAAATATGGGCGTCCAGATTTATTTAGAACTTTTACGTGCAACCCTGAATGGCCAGAAATAAAGCAAGAACTATTTTCTGATCAAACGTCCAAAGATAGATATGATATTATTTCTAGAGTTTTTCATTTAAAATTAAAGAAATTAATAGACCTGATTACTAAAAAGGAAGTATTTAATAAAGTTAATTGCTATTCACTTAGTATTGAATGGCAAAAACGAGGATTACCTCATAGTCATATTTTGGTGTGATTAGAAACTGAAATTCGACCAGATGAGATCGATGTTATAATTTCTGCAGAGCTTCCGGACAAAAATATTGATCCAATACTGTATGAAATGGTATGCAGACACATGTGTCATGGTCCATGCGGGGATATGAATAGGTCGTTACCATGCATGATGAATGGAAAATGTTCCAAAAAATATCCTCGAGCATTTATTTCTGATACTCAAACATCAGATGATGATTATCCCAGTTACTGCAGAAGAAGTCCTGAAAATGGCGGTTTAACAGCAGCTTTACATATGCGAGGTAATTTAATTGACATAGACAATAGATGGATTGTTCCATACTGTCCACTCCTCTTGCGCTGTTTCAATGCGCATATAAACGTTGAGTTTTGTAATTCCGTGCAAGCTACCAGATATATATGCAAATATATAACCAAAGGGCCAGACCAAGCTACAGTTTCTGTTGAAAATGAAAATGATGAATTAAATCAATATCTTAATGGTCGATATATATGTTCATCCGAGGCTTACTGGAGATTTTTTGATTTTCCAATTCATATATGATATCCAACTGTCATTCATTTAGCAGTTCATTTAGAAAATCATCAACGTGTTTACTTCACTGAAGAAAACATGCAAAATGTTCTTAATGGTTCTCAGCAAACTACATTAACAGCTTTCTTTGAACTTTGTCGCTCAGATGAATTTGCTAAAACATTGCTATATCCTGAAGTACCTAGCTATTATATTTGGCGAGGCAATACATTTATTAGAAGGAAGCGTGGAGTTACCGTTGAAGAATTTCCCGGAGTTAAAAAAAGCGATGCTTTGGGTAGAGTATATACTATTCATCCAAATCAAAGTGAATGTTTTTAATTGCGTCTTTTATTCCATAATGTTAAAGGTCCTATCTCATTTAATGATTTAAAGATTGTTAATGGTGTTCTACAACAGACATTTCAAACTGCGTGTGTTGCGCTTTACTTAGTAGAAAATGATAGTCATTGGAAGGATACTTTATTCGATGCCTCATTATACGAGTCTTCGTCTAAATTAAGAGAATTATTTGCAATTGTATTAGTATTTTGTCATCCAGCTGAACCACATGTATTATGGGAAATGTTCCAGAAGGATTTTTGTCAAGATATTTTATATCAAATTCGTCGGCAAACTAACAATTTCGAAATAAATTTTTCAAATGAAATATTTAATAAAGGTCTTATAGAAATTGAAAATATTGTGATCACTCTTAGTGGAAAATATTTATGTGATTTTGGTTTACCAACTCCTATACGTAAGAATCACAAGAACATAAATGATCATCATACAATGTTGCCACATAATTTTGATAGTGATGTATTAAAAAAATATGTAAAAACAAATATTCCTAAATTAGTAGCAGATCAATCTGAAGCATTTCACATTATTTGTAGCAGTATAAATAAGAATAATCCTATGGTTTTTTTCTTAGATGCGCCTAGAGGTACTGGGAAAACATTTTTGATAAATCTTCTTCTGGCTCAAATTAGGTCAACTGGAAGTATTGCAATTGGGGTGGCTTCATCAGGTATTGCTGCTACACTTATCCATGGTGGAAGAACTGCACATTCGACTTTTAAGTTGCCATTAAATGTTTCGTGTAGACAACAATCAGTTTGTTCTATTCTTAAAAAATGGACCTTTGAGTAGACTTCTACAAGAAACTAAGCTGATAATATGGGATGAATGCACAATGAGTCATCGAGCTCATATTGAAGCCCTTAATCTAAGCCATCAAGATATTCTCTCTTGCAGTAAATTAATGGGTGGAATAATTGCTGTTTTTGTAGGAGATTTTCGACAAACATTACCTGTCATTGTAAGAGGAACAAGGGCAGATATTGTTGAACCATGTCTGAAATCATCGCCAATATGGAAAAGCGTTCAAGCGCTCAGATTATCGACTAATATGAGAGTTCACCTTGGGGGAGGAAATGCTGACTTTCCTGTAAAGTTATTAACTATTGGAAATGGAACTGTTTTGAAGAATTGCGGCTATATTTCTATAATCAATTATAATATTGGTACAATTTTATATACTGTAGATGACCTAATTTCTCACATCTATCCTCAAGTTGATAGCCTATTAGAAAAACCGTTTGAGTGGCTTTGCGATAGATCGATAATTACGCCTCGAAATCTGTCTGCTTTTGAAATTAATAGTATTATTTTAGAAAAAGTTCGAGGTACATTTAAGGAATATACATCCATTGATACTACTGTTAATACTGAAGATGCTATTCATTTTCCAACAGAGTTCTTAAATTCTTTAAATCCTGCAGGATTTCCACCACATATTCTTCGAGTGAAATTAGGAGTTCCAATTATTTTACTACGAAACCTTAATCCTCCAAGGTTATGTAATGGCACGAGATTGCGAGTAAAGCATATGAGCAATCATATTATTGAAGCGACTATTTTAACTGGCCCAGCTGCAGGAGAGACGGCTCTGATACCCCGAATCCCAATGATCCCAACAGATTTACCATTTCAGTTTAAAAGATTGCAGTTTCCAATAAAACTTTCTTTTGCGATTACAATTAATAAAGCCCAGGGACAAACATTTAAACATATCGGCATAGATTTACGATCAGATTGTTTTTCACATGGTCAATTATATGTTGCACTTTCTAGAACTGGTAATTCTGAAAATCAATATATTTTGTTACCACAAAATCTAACTGTTACAAAAAATATCATATATAGATAGTATTATAATATATATATATATATAAGCATCTACCGTCTCGGCTTTACTCAAAATAGTAATGTAACCAATTTATTAAACAGTTAAATGATATCTATGTAAATAATTCTCTATCTATAAATCTATATTCCTATAGATAATTTCATCCTCTGAGAATATTTCTCGAAAAATAATCAAAAATTTAATCTTGGGGTCCCTCTGAAGCATCGACAATGGTGTGACTGTATTGAATAAGTCCTGTCACTATTTTTTTGAAAATTTACATACTTATATTTTTTGGAGCGCAGATTCTTAACATCATAAGAACCTTAGATCGAAATTAAATATATATTCCCAAATCGATGAAAACTCCATAAAAATCATGGTTTTCTGAATTTATCTTAGAAAATGAAAAAATTTAACATTTAAAACCAAAATCATAGAACTCATTACAATACATATTTTTTTGTTCTATATAATTATTCCATACAAACTATATATTTTTGGAGAAAAGTTCAATATTTTCGTTTCGGGATCCCCGGAACAATTCTACGTTTATACGAAATATAGAGACATTCGAATACATTTTTCTTGAGAAATGCTGTTTGTAAAAAATCAGCGCATAGTACAAAAAATGTATTTTGGTAAGATCTACAACTTTTGTTTGAAATACTTTTTGTAAATTGAAGTACACTAAAACAAAATTTGATAATTTTAAATAAATACATTTCTTCGAATTCAAAGAACGAAGAATTTGTTTAATATAAACAACTGTTTTTCGTTAAGAAAAATATATATTTAAATGTATTAACTGATTTAGTTGAAACGATATTTTTAATTTTAAAAAATATTATAAATTGTCTAAATAGAATTTATTTAAGTAGCTAAATCAATTTCATTTTCTTAAAATCATTAAATTGCATTTCATAAACATATCATTAATTTTCATATTTTGTTAGTGAAAAATAAAAATGTTTCCAAAACTTTTTCGCCAGGTGTATCCAGGGTTTTCATCGCAATTAACGCATGCCTCTACCGGTTGCTAGCTTTACAATGAGATTCTGAACCTTTATAATTATATATGTAAAGTTTGAACGGCTGAGATTTTGCGTTTCAAATTAAGTTGCGTTGCGCTGCCTACAATACTAATATAATATTATGTGTATATTTATATATATTATATAATACATAAGAAAACAATGTAAATATAATTATTCTTTATTGCAATATAACATATATCATACGTTTACATAGTTGTAGATTACGAAAATGACGGTCTAATAAGTTAAGATAATACAGTTCAATTTTATATTTTGTTTAAATTATACAAAATTAAAAATATTTTTTTTAAATATTTCTTTAAAGCAAATAAATATTTTTCAAATTAAGAACCGAATATCTTAAAACAAATTTTTATTTTTCATACATCAAAAATATTTACTGTATTTAAATAAACATGTCAGTATTTTAAATATATAAATTTTTTACTTGCAATAAATGGTCTACTAATGGTATATGTATAAACCATTTGTTTAATTTAAAAAGTATGTATTTAAATGGATTAAATTTTACATTAAAGAAAATATGCAGAGAAAATAAATGTACCAATCGATTAATTTCATTATTAATTGAAAATTATAAAAAGAAATTAGATGTCTGGAATAATGCTTATTATGCTTAAGAACATAAGAAAACCTGAACAGAAACAGAATTAATTAAACGCGTTCTTTGTCTGAAGTGTATAATTAAATATCTTCTATCTTGCAAATATTTAGAACTAAAAAATGTATATTAGAAGGTCTAATTGCTAGAATTGTATTTTTATATATTTTGAACGGATTAGTTTGTTTTGTCTTCTGTCATACTTAACATATTTAATGTATTATATTTAATTCGTAATTTTTTTCTGCTTAACAAAAACAATTATATTGCAACAAAATTGCTTTGATAAAATTATCTTAACATTGAGATAATAATAATGACTATTATCAGCAATGTATTTGTATTTATAAATTGAATAGCTCTAGAAATATATGCTAATTGTAGACTAAACTTTTTTCAAAACGATTTTCAAAAATTATTTGATTGCTTTTCATATTTTTGAAGCATGCTATATGTATAATCATATTTGACATATACCAATTTTATATAAGAGAAGGTGACAGAGAGAGAGAGAGAGAGAGAGAGGGAGAGAGAGAGAGAGAGAAAAAAAAAACTGGAGAAAACACCAAGAGGATTAACAGGGATTGGATTACCCGATACTAATGGGACCTGCTTAGAACATGTGGGCACGTTTACCCAATACCTCACCTTCCCTCTCTCTCTCTCTCTCTCTCTCTCACTCTTTTTGACCTGTCCCTCCGCTCACTCACACACACACACACACACACACACGTTGCTACACGTATTGCTGTTATATATATATATTTTGATATTTAAATTTCCATCTCATTTTGACGCGTGCGCGTGTGATTATTGAAATAAATACGTGTAAGTCTCTCTCTCTCTCTCTCTCCGTGCGTGCGTGCGCGCGTGTGGGTGCGTGGATGGGTAATGTGGGTTCGTGATTCTGCCGCAAAATCTGGCGCTGTCACGGAACCAATGTCGCCTATGTCTCTGGCAATCTCAGTTCATCTTTGGTACTAGCAATTCAATGATTCGAGTTCATACTTGACTCTTGGATAACTTATGGCTACGTATAATAAGGCAGGATCCATTTAAATTTCTTTTCTTTACGGCAATTCTTTAGCAGTTTGCAATCTTATATACCAGAATATTTTACCTACTAACTTACATACTAAAATATTTACACACAAAATCAGAGAATGGTCTTAACATACTATCCTACTATTAAATCTAACCTTTCTTCTATTTTTCTTTTTATTATGTAATATATAAATTTATACGACTAAAAATCTCTTCTTCCTTTGCATCCTCTACTTTAACCATCGACTGGATGATAATTGTATTGGCCTAGCTTTCTCTTTCTTTTCCCTTGGAATTTATTTTGAGCGATTAGAGAAATTTAAACTGCATCATTTCACTTTCGGTTTTTTTTTATGAGTCCTAATATCTACAGCATATGTTCATAACACTCTCAACCTTTCCATAATTGGTATTCAGATACTAGTAAATTTTTCATATGTTCGTTCTCCTCGACAATCACTATTCCTTTGTATTTCTTACAATCTATTGGTAGCTTACTTTCCAATGTTATTATTTTATCTACAACTTCTGGATTTATTGTTCTTGTTTTAATAGGTTTAGTTTTCCCTTTGTTTCATTAATTTCTTATCTATTGGTACTATTATAAACTGATTAACTTCACTTATTTTATTTTTGCAGTTATTTACACTTGCAACTACAAGATTACTTGTATTGATTCACACAAAAAGAAATTTTATTATTATTTATTTATTATAGTTGTTTTAGGTTCACTGATTATTCCTATTAGTATTCACATTTAACTTCATCATTAGTATTATTAGTTTGTTCATGCTCCTTTAGATTCATTATATTTAATTTTAAATATCGATAATAATAATGTAAGTTTTTGTAGAATAAAGTAAAATCAAGAAAATAAGTCTAAACTAAAATCACCAAATTTCATACCATCATTTCCGACCAATGCCTTTTAGGTACCGCAATGTGTGCATTGGCGGTGCGTTAGTTACATTTTAAATGTTAATTTTCAAGAAAACATCTACTTTTAACAACTAAACTGCGTTCATAATAAAATAAGCAATTGTTATAAATATTATATAAACTTTTCTAATAAATATTATAAAATTATATTATTATTAAGACTTAATATAAGAAATATCAACAATGTAATAAAAAGGCTATCAATTGAGAAGCTGAGAGAGGGATTTCTGATAGCGATAGAAAAAATCGGGTATATAAAGCCTTGAATTTTCCACAAAATCAGGCAGTCTCGGGCAGTCTCAAGGCAGTCAGTCGAGGAGGAGTCTCCCGGAATCAGTCAAGCAGGGGACGAAGCATCAGCATCTCTCTCTCTCTCTCTCTCTCTCTCTCTCCTCTCTCTGTGTTTCCATTTTATCCGGAAAGTGACTACCTAACCGAGCATCGAAATTATACAAATATATCTGTTATTTAGTTCAATTATTTGACAAAATATTCACGAGCTAGTGGAGGAAACTCCAGGCTCAAAACAAGCGAAGGTACAACGAAGGTACAGGTGTATGATATAAAAGTATACGTATGTACTTCGTATGAAACTAATGTGGAGGAAAGGGTGAATATGCCCAGACGTCACAAATATAAAACTCTATCATGCCCTTTGATCCATGGCGTTTCGCAAAGTCTACACAGGGAACGGCTTATTATTTTTTAAGAAAGCAAAATTGTTTAGATGATGGCAGTAAAGAATTCTATTGTTACTTTTATTCTACCTATTGTATTCCAATTGACTAAACCAATGAAGATTTTACTGTAGATAGATTTAGAATATGGCTCTGACACGGAGAAGAAACAGCATTAACGGCTTCTTTTCTTTATTTCAGTTACAGGACCTCCTGATTGAAAAGTCATAATGAAACATCCATCTATTATACCTATGCAGTCTTTAAGATCCAAATTTAATTCTTTTAAAGATAGAAGCACGTTTCTTACTATATTATCATCTGTTAATCTAACCTCTTCCTCAGTGATTTCAATAAATAAATCGTCAATTTTTCATGCAGATCTAGGAATTTGATAAAATCTTCATGAATTGTATTCTCGTACACATATCTTAAGACTAAAGTCATTTGAGAAATATGTGAAATATCTTTTGTTCCATCGACTATAATTTTATAACATTTTACCATTTGTACACGATTCATAATAACAGATAAATTTTCATTACCGCAACAGTTAATTAGAGTGTTCTGAGTAGTTTTACTATTATAATAGCCCGTGAAGACGAATGCTCTAAATGATTGCCCAGTTGAACATTTCCACTTCTAATACATAATTTTAACAATTCTCTAAAATTATCTTGGTTTATAGTACTATCGAGATTGATTGGCCGGCATCACGATGTCCTCGAAATGGAATATTTTGATGCCCAGAAAAGATTATGTTATCAATAATAGGTATTTACACGTGGGCGATTTCATTTATTTTTTGCAGTCTGTGATTAACAAGCTGATTTATTATATTTATTTCAGGATCTTCTTTAGTTGTCAAAAATAATTTAGTTGCTATGACAGCAAATTTGTGGTAATCGTGTTTGCAAGCCTCAGAAATATATCATCTTTACTTAAAAGCTTAGCAAAGGATGTTAAAGGTTGCGTAACTAATTTATATAAAGGAACATTTTGACGATAACCCTCAGGTTTTCTTTTACAAAAGAGCGCAATATTTACAAAATTAACCTTTTCTTACATCAAAGAAAACCAGCCAGTCGTAAGATTCTCAACACTTTTTACTAGCATACCTCTTTACTGGCTTCCTTGTTTATGTATGGAGTATGGAAAACTATATTCTTTAGGTGAAGTCCAGTGATTAAGATGAAATTTTTTTATTAAAATATTATATTTATAATATTAACTAGTATCTTCATTTGGTTCACCATTTAAGATAGAAATATTTTCTTTGATCATACATTTTTCTGCGTTACTTACATCAATTTCTCTTGACTCATCTAGTCGTGGCTTTTTAGGAGCAATGCTGCTAAAATATTTTTAAACATTACTTTGAGTATTATTAATTCATTGTGATAACATATTTAAAATTTTGATCAGCGAGTTTACAAAATTATTTGGTGCAAGAAATAATACCAGAAATAAAATAAAAATATGGCAAAACCGTATGATTTACGTTTGTGAAGACGACTACATAAAATTTTAGTCTTTTCAATCTACTTACAGAAAACAATAAGAGCCACTAATATAGACAATCGTATTTAAATTTGCAATTTTATCAAATTTCAAGAAACTTAAAGAATTATGCAATTTCAATATTAATCGAATAAAATATGATACTGACAATTACTAAACAAGTATTTCAGAGCTAATCAATGCTCGTACTTGATCACATAAATTGAATCATGGGCGCCAAAAAAATACGTCGTCGCCTACTGCATAATGGTGAAATTAATATAACTCCTGCATGCAACATGCAAGAATTTGCTCAACGCTTGAAAATAATAGTTTTATGTGTTTTCGAGCGCTGAGCCAGTTCTTGCAGGCAAGGGTTCCATAAATTGATAGAGCATTGTCGATGGATGCCTGTATGCTTTTAGAAGGGTTATTTGACAGAAATTATACATATACTATTAGCCTTTACTTATTAATTAAAGTATAATAAGTCCGATGGTATAGTTTTTTTTAATAATTCTACGTGCAAATTTTTGAGGAAATCAAGTTTGAATGTACGACTTTTATAAACCGTACATGGATTCTTTCGGAAATCAAAAGAATGTATGATGAAAAGTAACTTTTATAAAATAATAATAAAGGAATGTTCAAGAATAAAAAGTAGTATTGCTCGCATGTGGAATTTGCACACTTCATTCGCCGAATTTTTTATACTATATAACTTTATATGTATGTTACCAAAATTTGATGGAATAAATTATAAGTAAGCAAAATAGAAAATGTATATTTACAATTTGAACTGGAAACTTTCCTTAAATTATTGTTATTGTTTAAAAAACTTTTATTATGAAAGGTTGATAAATATTTTTTTTTGCACATTTTGTGATGTATGGAATGCGTCACTTAACTTATTAAATAATCTGAAAAGAAAGAAAGATGATTAAATTAAACACACTTAAATAAAATGACTTTATTAGAAATATAATAAACAAATTGAGTTATCAAATCAATTTGAAGTTAACCCTCATATGAAGTGTTGTTGTTAGGTGCAAGACTTCTTTCCGATGATATACTAGAGATGCACAATGAAACGACACACATACTAATCACATATAATGTGCGAGTTGCGCCGTAGTGCTCGCTAATGTAGGCGGCGAGGTGGAGAGCGGAACAGAAAAAGGACTACCGGAATGTTACGAATGCATAGAATATGCATTTCAGGCATATGCAAAGGGCAGATTAATTGCTCCAATCAGGAGTTATAGGAAGGAAGCGGAACCGGATTAAGACTTAAGTAGTAAAGGTGGGAACTAATACCTGTTTGATAAATTAATAAATTAGAGTGTTTAATAAATTTAATAAGGTAATTGGTGCCCGCCAAGAAATAATAAATTGGCGGTATTTGAAGTAAGAGGGGATGTTAATTTTTGTGGAGAGAGCAGTTGATTTCTGACTCTTGTAGAGATTAGAAGAAATTAAAGTTCTTTCTTTCGTGAGGTTCTCTCTTAGTTTTTCTTTTTGAGAATTTTCAAGTTGTGGGGTGTTATTTAAATAACGGTGGTGAGTGGGGATTAATAGGAAATTATTGTATAAAAGAAAAGTTAAATTCTAGTAGTAGTGTGGAAGAAAGAAAGAAAGAGAGAGAGAGAAAGAAAAATTCAGAAGTGAGGAAGTAAGATTTGGAAAATAAGATTGAGGAAATAAAGTGGAAATAAATATAAGGAACAAGATCAAATGGAGATATAGAAATATATTCATGAAAATAATAATTATTATGAAAATTAAGGTCAAGACTATCAGTCTATATTTATTGAGGTGATATAAGTATTAATCATTATCATATTATTAATTATATCGAATGGCAGAACGGTAAGTTTTTTTTTATTATTATTTAAATTAAAATTTTATTAAAGCACATATAGAGTAGTGGTGACTAAATTAAATAAAATTACTTGAATAAGGTTTTGGTGGAATGTAATAAAGTTCCACTCAATTTCGGAGTTAATCCTGCGACTCCAGACTCGGGAAGAATTCCCCTTCGTTGAGTTAAATTAGTGCAGTTGGACAATATTGGTGAAGAAGGAAAGAAAAAAAAATTTGATTATACAGTGCGGGATTTGCGTTTCGTATTTCGTACGCTAAATACTGTGTGACAATTTGAAAATTTTTTTTCGAAGTTTACATTCTTGGAGCTTTGAGGGGGAGAAGGAAATCGTTCCCTGGATCTGCCGCTGCTTTTACAAAATTGACTATTTGCACTTAGACTTTTTTCAGTGTGTAGTAAAGTGTAAATAAGATTCTTTCGAAAATTGCACGATGTGATAATGTAAGTAGCAAACAAGTATAATCTATATTATAAAAATGTAATAAATGTTGTTAGATAATTAATTAATGTAAACTAGGATTGTTTATGTATTTGTAACGTAACAAATATTTTTTTTCTCTTTAAATAAACCTAATTGTTTATTTCAAGTACACTATTGTTTCAAAATTACAAAATATTCGTTCGTTTTAAATATGTATGTGTTATACAGTGTTTAGTACAATGTATATTATGGTATCAGATAAAATCATGTTTATATAAAATTATAGTCGAATTAACTACAAATAACGAATTAAATACAAATTCTTTTTTAATTTTTTGAAGAAATTAATTTTGCAAAATTTCAACTTCGTATCTATTGCAGGTTTATAGTAATAATGTTTGTTATGATCTAAAGAAGAATATTTTCTTTTTCAAAAATAAATTACTTAATTTAGAAATTAGAGATTTACATATTCAGATTCATTCCTTAAATAGATATTTATTAAAGATTAAACATTATTTATATCAAAATATAGAAAGAAATGAATTACATGAATTTTTTCTTGATCAAAGCAAACATTTTATTAAGACAAAATATATTAATAGACAAACATTAAAAAGGAAATTTGAATGTTTAAGAAATAAAAAACAATTTCAAAGCTATCAAATTAACAATGCAAACAATAAAAATTGGTTTAAGAATCTAACTGACAAGGAGATACCAAAGAAGTAATAAACATCATGTCTAAAGGTGCCAAACATGGAATATTATATTGTAAAAATAATCTCCCGATCAAAGAAATCATCGCGGAGGTTGAAAGTAATCTTTTGGGTTTAAATGATGAAGTGAAAAAGGAATGTAGGGCATCTTTAATTAATGTCATTAGTAATTTTAAAAGAGAAAATAAATTTGATAATTTTTTAAATAGTAATTTTATACATGATTTAATTACCGTGAAGAATTTTTGAAAAATAACCCTAATATAATCTTCCAAAAGACCGACAAAGGTAATGTAACTGTAGCTTCCAATAAAACTGATTACATAAATTGTATAAATAATATATTAAATGATGATAGTACTTATTTGAAGATTGGAAATCCACATATCATTAAGCTACAAAATAATTTGAAAGAGTTATTAAATAATTGAAAAAGAAATGAATATATAAATGATACTACATATAAGTATTTAAAATGTGAAAATGGAACTGTAGCAAAATGTTATGGGCTTTCCAAGATTCATAAAGAAAATCTGACATTTAGAATAATATCTTCCATAGGTTTCCCAACTTATAATATTGCTAGATTTTTGTCTAATATATTGGTTAAGATAGTTGGAAGAACTAGTTCTTACATTAAGGATAGTTGGTGTTTTTTCAATGAAATGAAAGATATTGTTATTCCGAAAAACTACAAGATGATTTCATTGGATGTAGTATCTTTGTTTACAAATGTACTTTTAGAGTTGTTAAATGATATTATACAGGAAAAGTGGAA
This sequence comes from Sycobia sp. Sy_11, assembly GCA_018907035.1. NCBI lineage: Eukaryota > Metazoa > Arthropoda > Insecta > Hymenoptera > Epichrysomallidae > Sycobia > Sycobia sp. Sy_11. The sequence goes on from JACCIC010000074.1 coordinate 310,877, forward strand.
TGAAATTAATTTGCATACAAAATTGACAATGAATGAATTTATTAAAGCAATTAATTTGGTTTTTAATAACACAATTTTTTCATTTGATAATAAATTTTATGAACAAAAATACGGATGTCCAATGGGGTCGCCTTTGTCACCGGTTATAGCTAATTTAGTTATGGAAAAGTTGGAAAGTATAGCCTTGTCAAAATTGCTTTTTGAACCAATGATATTTAAGAGATATGTTGATGATATCTTTACAATTGTTCGGGAAGTTTTTGTGGATGAAATGGTGGATGTTTTCAATTCTGTACATGACAGAATTAAATTTACAAGGGAGGTTGAAGTTAATAGTCAGTTAAGTTTTCTGGACATTAATGTAATTAGATGTAGTAATAATAAGGTAAAACTTAATTGGTACAGAAAGCCTACTTGGTCACGTAGGTTTTTGGATTTTAATTCACACCACCAATTCGGAAACAAAATTGGAGCATTGAAAGGTGTCATTGACAGAGCAATAAAATTGTCACATAAACATTTTAGACAAAATAATTTACAGATAGTAAGAGAGACTTTCATTAATAATGACTATCCAATTCAATTTATTAATAGATTAATTGCTGAGAGATTGTTTGACATTTATAATACCGAAAATAGACATAGTGCAGGAATTGATATTAACGGAGGCAAAATTATTGTCTTACCATATGTTCGAGGATTATCTGAAAGAATAAAAAGAAATTTTCGGAAATATAACATTCAAATTTTCTTTAAAAATAGCAATAATTTGAGTAGATTGTTTAATAATTGCAAAGATAAGGATGATTTATGCTTAAAATCAGGAGTTTTTTACAAGATTAATTGCACGGATTGTGATAAATATATATTGTGATAAATACTATATTGGACAAACAGGTAGATATTTAAAAATGAGAATTTATGAGCATAAATATAGTTTACGTAGCTCACATATTACTTCTGGTTTAAAAGAGCATTGTTTGAAGTTTTTACATTCTTTTGATTTTGTGAATGTGGATATTTTGGAACATGGTATTAATAATAAGTATAAAAGGGAGAGTCTTGAAAGTATTCACATTTCCAGGAATCGAAATAATGTGAATTTAATGTTAGAGTCTGGTAGATTGGACAGTGTTTATCATTCCTTATTAAATTGATTGGTTTTGGACAATTTGTGTAGAGGGGGAATTTATATTTAATTTACTAAATTTGGTGGTGGGGATGGGTATATATAGATTAGAATATAAGGTTTAGATTAATCCCTGATGAGGAGCCGTAGCGAGCTCGACACGTTGGACAAGTCTTCAATTAGGAAAGTGTGTTGGCGACAGTCAGACTGCACTTTACTAACAAGAATTTTTTCAGCTAATATTTTATTTTCAGATTAGTCTACGGGGGTGAATGTAAACAAGGACAGTCTGACTGTCATTATAATTTTAATTTAATTTTTAATTTAATTTTATTTTTAATTTTTATTATTATTTTTATTTTAATTTTATTTTTAATTTTTATTATTATTTTTATTTTTTTATTTATTTTTTTTTTTTGATTTTTTTTTTTATTATTATTTATTTTTTATTTTTATTTTTATTTTTATTTTATTTTTGGATTGAATTGATTGAACTGTAAGACCAATAAAAAAATATTTATTAATTCGTATCTATTATACTATTAAAAAATTCCAAGGTTGAAAATTATAATTTAAGGTAAATTTCAAATGATTTTTTCTACGTTGTTTGTACGTGAGCCAACTATTGTTTTAATTAAAGTGGTCCTAATAAATAATCTTTAATCGCGTATTGTTTTATAAATATGGAAAAACCTTAAAACTATGTAATTAGATTTTGGTTCATAAGCTACAATGTAAAATTACAATTTACAATTACAAGTTTTCTCCGAATTACAATACTGTTAAAAAATCTACTTTGAAAAAATTGCCCTTGAAAAGTAAATTTTATTTGTTAGAATGAAATCTGTTAGATTTGTTAGAATAAATGAATAGCATTCAAATTCTAAATATTCAAATAATGTCAATGCGACCCGTTTTAATAATAGTTTTATTTTAGTTGTATTTTTTTAATTCGGTGACAATTTAGTAACGTAATCGACTTATCAAATAGTCACTTAATGTATGTGTAAAAAATACTGTATGTATAAAAATATAGTTCCTATAGATAATTTTACCTATGATATTTCTACAAGAAAAGTCAAGAATCCTACCTCAGGGTCCCCTAAAACATTGTAAGTGGTGTGGCTTTCTTCAGTTAATCGCGAGATAGTCCTCTCGCCCTATTTATCTCAATATTATGATTTTTAGGAAGCTCATTACGAATATCGTGATAGCTTTAGACGGAAAGTGAATATTTATTCCTAAATCCTCGAAGATTCTATAAAGGTCATAGATTCTTGAATTTCTCTTAGACAACAAAAAAGTTGCAACATATTGAAAACCAAAATCCTAGAGTTTTTTAAAGTATATATTTTTTGTTCTATCCTTTTTTAGTGCAAACAATATTTCTGGACAAAAGTTCAACAATTCTATCTCGGGATCCCTTAAACAGTTCCTCGCATATGCTCAACACAGGTACCTTCGTATACAATTTTCTGTTAGTATTAAAGAAATACTGTTAGTAAAGACGAATTCAATAGAATAAAAAATTGTATTTTAATCAGATGAACAACGTTTTTAAAAAATTTTTTTTGTAAATTTTACTATTTCCTGATATATGTTCGAAAGACTATGTATTTATAGTTTTTGACATGAAAATTAAATTTTCAAGTCAAAAGCAACCAAAAAAAAATCGACGAATCCGTTATGGTCGTTTTTCGGAAGTGCATCCACTATCGCCGTTGTGGTACTCACATTGCAATTTTTATCGCAGCAAGCTTGCTGCGAGTACGCATTTAAATTTCCGCACGATTGCAGCAGCCATAGAGCAAGGTTGCATTATTAAGAAATCTCCGCGACAGTTACATCGCAACGATCTTACATCAAGCACGAACTATGAAAAAAAACTTGTAAAAAATTAATCGTGAAACCATCAAAATCTATTATTTTTGTAATATAGAGGCGCTATGCGCAGCGCCCTCCGTGCTGCCTAAGCACATGATGTGTGCATGTGCGTGTGTGTGCGAATGTGCCACTCGGCCGCTTCACGCAGCCTCGCAGCTTTTCATTCTCTTTAGACTAGTTGATCAGGTTAGATGTATATTAATAAAGACGTGTTGAATTGCTAATTAGTATCTCTGCTTTTATTACTAATCCTTCACCTATTCCATCAGGTTATTGGGCCTCGCAGCTTCCTCTCCGCCTAGATAATATATTAGCATTATTAGATTTTATAAAGAGTTTAGAAAATTAGTTTTTGAGAGAGCACGTGTCCGCGACCCTTTGTTCTGGGAGTCGCGATTCAGAAGCTTTTCATGCTAGCTTTAGTTGAGAAAAGTGCAGAGTGCATAAACGTAAATTCAGTGCGCGAAAAGGCCTGTTTGCGTTTATTTGGCGAATATATCCAGTAATAAGTTTTGAAATTAAGTTTACAATATCTCGTAGAGATACAAAGAGATAAGTAGAACGAAGGCTCATTTGAGATTAAATATTTATATTGTTTTAATATAAATCAGACGAGATGAACCAAGGGTCTACCACCCAAAAAGAGAGGTAAGTAAAAGAAAGAATCAATATATAAAATTAATTATGTTTAATGCATGTGACAGAGTAAAATTTGAATGTAGAAGTAAAGAGTTGTAACTAGATTGATTAAGATAAAATTAGAGTTATATGCGAAAGAATTAGAAGTCTTATGATATAAAAGCTAGAATTGAATATGAATAATTTAGAAGTTTAATAAAATGAAATTAGGTTTGAAAGTAAAGAAATTAGAAGTCACATGAAATAAAATTAGACTGGAAAATGATTAAAGTAATGATCTAAAAACAGAGAAAAGTAGAATTTAGTTAGAAGAAAAATAGAAGTATAATAGAGAAATTAAGTGAAAGAAAGGAAGAATTAAATTAGAGAAAATATAAAACTTGAAATGTAAAAGCTAGATAAAGATATGAAAATCGTAAAAATAAAAGCGCGATATTTGAGATAGAAAATTATGTAAAACCGCGGAAAACGTAAATTTCTACGTTAAAAATAATCATGCGAAATAGAAGGGTGGCGCGGTAAAATTCTAAGATAATAAAATCAGTTGAAACCAAAATTCGAAAAACAATTCGTGGTAACGGAAGAGAAAGCGAGCAACAAAAATAAAACTGTTAAAAGAAGGGGTGATAATTTAAAGAATATGAACACGTGCGCGGTAGAAAGTCCCGCGTGAAAAAACACGAAGCAGAGACGGATAACGGATTCTGTCCGTATACATGCGCGAGAGAGAGGCACGGCGCTAGAGTGGGGCGCGACAAAGTGAGAGATAAAACCAAGCGTGTGCAAGAGAGAAGCGCGGTGGAAGAGTGGGGCGCGTCCGAGAGAGAGAGAGAGAGAGGTCCGACCGAGCGAGTGAGAGAGAAGCGCGTCGCGGCCGACCTACATATTAAGAGATCCATCCGCATCGTACGAAGTCGAGAGAGAAATGAACAGCGCGTGCGCGTCGCGTTAAGTGGGGCGCGCGCCAATAAGAGGGAGCGGCGAGAGAGTGGGCCGCTCCCGTAGATAGGGGAAGGGGGAGAGAGCTCCGCGCACGCGAGTAAGTGCGAAGGCTCAGCAGCTTGATCTGAGATGAATCGTGATCGTTCGTACTAAAATCCCCGAACGAATTCTAGCTTGGATGATCCGGCATGCGCCTAGTGCTAAGTACTGGCTTTACATATGTCAGACTCCTGTTGAATTTACCGCGATTAATATCGATAATTTTATGTATGAAACTTTATGATTAGAACTTTAGAATTTAGATAAACGAGATTGAAATGCGTGTAAAAACTGATGTAAAAGTATGAGTAGTGCGGTTAAAGTTAGTGCAGCGCGAGCAGTATTGATTTAGTATTTTATGCGATTATACCGTGGTCGCGCGCGCTTCCACACTGATTCCACCTCGATCTAGTAAGCTACTGCGCGGCTCCATGCAATTGAGAGCATTGGTAGTCGAAAAGTCAGCCACCGACGCGTAGAGCGGATGCAATTAAATGTACTAATATTTATTGGATTTTTTGACAGGTTTAGAGGAACGGACTCATCCGACTATTGCGGATGCTGTTAAAAGAATCTGGGGTGAGAAGCGCCGATACCACATCCCCAGTGTCAATAAAGTGTATATTTCACTTTCTAGTCCGGACACGTCTAGCGTGTAAATCTATTTTTCAGATGAAAAGATTATCCAAGTTGGTAACATGTTGTCTGAGAGCGAGAAAGAGGTACTCGTGAGAGAATGGCTCGAAGGGATCAAGACGCTCAGGCTGAACATACCTGAGTCATCAGGCAAAGAGCCGATTACACGCGAAGAATTGAGACGCGTATTAGAAGACTTAAAGAGAAAGACAGATGCTAGAGCAACCGAGGCCAGAGTGGATGTGGCCAGAGAACGATCTAAATTTTTCAGGAAGAAAGAGGCAAATAGATATACATGATAATACTGATGAAAATACAAATGATAAAGTTGACAGAAATATCTTTGATGATAATGAAATAATTGATTTAGAGGTTATTGATTCTATTAATGCAGTATTCTACTTTACAACTTTGAAAAAAATGTTTTTTTTTTTACATTTGTCGAAAGTATATATATTCAAAAATGTTAGCACAAAATTTTAGAAAGATTCAGGTAGCCTAACTATACTTTTTCTTCACAACCAAAGTTGTGAAGAAACCAAAAGTGAAGACTGCTGATCTAAGTATCAAATTCATGAAGGAGTTATCTAAAAACTACATTCTTGCAATTGAAGGAATTCAAATTCAGTAGAAGGCATGCGAAACGAGATCTGGGCCGGCTATTATCACAAAATCTCAACAGACTCCAAACCACAGCATACGTACTGTTCAAACAACTGGTGCAAGTATAAGAATGCCGAAGCAAACAACGCTTTAAAAAATTATAAACATCGTCCTGCTCTTGCTAGTGCCATATAAGAGGTGCTGAAACCGATCTACGAAGATCTAACAAGAACGGAATTGCAGGAGAGATGTTTGAGCAGAAACACTCAAAATAACAATGAGTGTTTCGACTCAACAGTTTGGGCTATGACACCAAAGCATATCTATAATGGCAAACAATAAATCGTTAAAATTGCATGCCTCACTGCTGCCTGCATTTTAATGAAGGATTCAGCCCACTTTTGAAAATCATGGAAATGATGGGCCTGAAAATCGGCCTAACCGCCATGCAGTTCGCCAATATGCGCGACCAACAGCGCATCGTTCGAGAGAACCGCTGCTCAACTGAGGCTTCTAAGGAGAGCAGAACTCAAAAAAGCAGGCTAAATTAGATGAAAATACTCGCCTGGAATAAGTTGAAAGCATATTGTATGGCCTAGGCATCGCTGATTGAGCGCAAGATAATTTTTTCTATGATTTTTCACTACCAAAAACTTTAAACGCGTTTTACTCAAAACAGCGTTTTCAAGTACCGTGGTCGTGAAAACTAAAAAACTATTAAACCGATCTTTATGAAATTTTGAATGTATTTAAAATTCTAATTCTAGAAATTCTAATTCTAACTCTAATTCTAATTCTAATCTAAATTCTGATTCTAATCTAAATCTAGAAAAATTCTAATACATTGAAAAAAATTTGAACATATTCTATATGTTTGTATCAACCGTCATAACTACAATCAACTTAAAATTCTAACTATATTTTTATTGCAAAAAAAGACGAAAAAAAGCAATTTTTTTTCTTTCATATTTTAGTCGCCATTTTGTTGATTTTGCACGTACATCAAATATTCTAGTTAGATCGATTTCAGGAGTCATACTGAACATACAACTATTTGATTTTTTTGTTTCAGACCATCCGTCGGTAAGATTTTACAACCACGACAACGTTACCTACTTTTTGAGGTGTTGGCTTTGACCATATTTTACATGTCTAAACAATGTATAAAATAAATAAAAAAATTTTTTATGTACTTCATGAGTGTATTGATTAAGCATTTCAAATAATACATCCTTATCTTCAATAGCATTCTCAGAAAAATTTCACAAAAATAACGTTTTTTCGAGGGTCTAAAGTAGAATACTGACTTAAAAGAGACATAAGAAATGAGAAAACAGATGAAGAAAAACGAAAGATTAATGAGAACAGTAATAAAGAGAACAGCTTAGATCAGTTTAATATACATGAAATGACAGAGAAACCAGTTGATCAATTATTGAGAAACATTTGAAAGAAAAATTGAAAGATGGCAGATTGGAACTGTTGGCTGAGAAACTAGACGGTGTAATCAGCAAAGACAACGGCATTACTAGAAAATATAAACTCACGCTAGAAATGAGATACGATATATTTAATGATTACTTGTTAACAGAGTTAAAAACAAAAAGATTGATTAACATATTAAATGTAGAGTCAATAGAATTTGAGAAATATTTTGAAAGAAACATAGAAGAAGACAAACACCGCGTACGCGAAATAATTATTAATCATATTGATATTTGTGATTACTAAAACATTTTAGAAGTAAAATCACCGAGAAAAATCTTGGAAAGGCTAAAAGAATATAAGAGGTTAGAGTGTAGAATCACTAGAGTCTCCTCGAGAAAAGAATTATATAAATTAAAATATATACCGGGAAGACAGAAAGCCGCGGATTTTTGGATTAAATTCGAGGACAAAATTAGAGATTTTGAAAATGCTCCGCGTTTAAGTAAATTGTCAGACGATGAGAAGTGGGATATATTCTATAATGCTGTGTCAGAAGCCTTGCCTGAAACTGTCTTAGTTGATTGCTTGTATGTTGGTACGATGGGTGTTGAAATGCAGCTAGAAAAGCTGAAACATTTAATCTTGTAGGTAGAGGTAGCTAAACCAGCTAGAGATGTACCGGTGAGCTCATTGAGCGCCATGAACAATCGGTCATCTCCGCCCTTTACACGGAGGAGACCATTTGAGAGACGTGATAATAATAGAAAGCGACGCGACCAATACTAGAAGGTGCTATACATGTAGCCAGAATGGGCACATAAGTGCGAATTGTCCCACACCAGGGAAAATATTTTGTTACAGGTGCAGACGATCGGGTACGCACGTGGCTGAAAACTGTAAATCTAACAATAATACATGAGGAAGATCATCAGAATGGTAAGAATAAATTTGATTCACATTTTAATTATTTTGAGAGAAATGATTTGCGTAAAATTAGAAAGAAAAATGTCTTGAAATTCTTAGCTGATTCAAGAGCCATGGAGCATCTATGCAACAGTAAAATTAGTTTCGATAGTTTAGATTCAGATTTTAAGAGTAGAGTAAAATGCTTAAGTAACGTACTGTATGCGAATAACTTATCAAAAAATTTACTTTCGCTTACGAAATTTGTACAGCAGGGACTAGAAATTTACTTAAAAAAAGAGAAAATAGACATTTTAGATCTGAGTTCAAAAAAAAGATCATATCAGGAAATACGTATTACCATTTTGGATATTTGATATTGTAGCTAAACCAAACAAATTTGAAGCAAATGAAGTCGAAAATCTACCGGTTGAACATCGCTATGATACTAGAAGCAAGAGTAGTGCAGGGAGAACGTTAGAAATCAATTCCAGTGAACGAGAAAATATCGAAACGAACGAACCTGTCATGAGTGACTCTGATCTCTTGACAACCATTAATGATAGAATTATTAGTCCAATACAAGTTTTACCGGAAACAGAGGAGGTAGAATATCAGAAATTAATTAACGAGCAGGAAAAGAAAAATACACAAAAGGTTAGTGACGTGATGACGTGGTATCGTAGATTAGGACGTGTTTCAAGCAAATATATGATAGAATACGCGAAACGTAAAACAAACATATTGAGTAAGACCGATCTGTCAAATCTGACAGAAATAGAGCAGTGTGAGACGTGTTTGATCACTAAGAGTGTTAGATTGTCATTTAATTCAATCAGAGGGCGAGCAGACAGACCACTAAAGATTATCTATGCAGACAGGATGGGACCAATCAGTCCAGTTGCTTATCCGAAAGGATACAAGTATTAGTACTACTATTAGTATTAGTACTACTCATACTAGTATTAGTAGACGACTTTTCTAGAGTAGGATTAGTTTACCCGATGAAACATAAAAATGAAACTTACGAATACTTAAAAAGGGGAATTAGAAGCTTTAGGAATGTTCTATGGATAGACGAAAAGAATTAGTTAGCCAGTCCCGATACGTCTCAACACAATGGCGTAGCTGAGCGATTCAATATGACTATTGAGAATAAGGTTAGGTCGTTAATGTTCGATTCAGGTCTCCTCGGAGGAAGTTGGGATCTTGCGGTGAAAATAGTTGTGTATCTGTATAACAGAATACCGCATAAGTCGATCAGTTTTGAAATACCACTTAAAAAGCTAGCAAAAGAGATTAAAGTAAATCACGATAGGTGGAGAAGGTTTGAGTGCATAGCAGTTTTTAGAAAACAGAGAGGAGCTCATTCTAAGTTCAGTTAAACGGGAATAAGAGGCTATCCTGTAGGTTACGCGACTACAGGTTACAATATATATATATATATATACATATATATATATATATATATATATATATATATATATTGTGACGGGGAACGCAAGCACTACGTGCGCTTGCTTTTCCACGTCCCGTTGCTCTCTCTCTAGCCGTAGCCTGTGAATATGTATTTGTATATTTCCATGTATAGATGTTGATCTGTTACAGGCCGACGCACAACTACACCGGCGGAGAGGTAAGTGAGAGAGAGAGCGGGGAGCGGGGAGAGACGGCCGCGCGCGCGAAGAATTAGATAGAGAGAAATCAGCGAGCTTTTGACGCGCGTCTTAACCGGCCTTCGCTCCACGCACGTTTGTTTTTGCTGTACGGTGTCGTGTTTGGTCGTGTACGGGAACATTCCTCGTGCTCCACGTGTTTCCCCTCACCACGTACCTCTTCTTCGGCGAGTGTACCCGATCGGACGCGCGTGTCGTGCCACGGTATTGTGGGTGCGTGCAGTGCACACGTGCCTAGGACGAGTCCGAGCGAACGAACTGTCGTCCGACCCCGTCTCCGACTAACCGCCCCATCGCGGGGTTTCTGGACGGCGACGTCACCGCCTCTCCCGGTGAAGAAAGGTGCTGCTGCCGGACGAGGTCGCGCTGCGGGATCATCGAGCTGTGTATCCAGATTGATTCTAGTCAGGTCGTTCTTAGTGATAGGTAACAAATTTAGTCTGCGAATAAAACAGTTAGACGTCGAAACGGCATTTTTGTATGGCGACATTGAAAAAGACATATATCTCAGATTTTCGGAAGGATTAACTTCAGATCAAAAGGGTAAATAATAATATACGTAAACTAGAGAGATGTCTTTATAGACTTAAAATCAGCCCGAAGCGCTAGAATAGGTTTCAACGATTCAGAGCCTGTGAATGACGAATACTGATCAAATCATGGAATTTATCGAGTTAGACTGGCATGTGGCATCTCGTGACATTGCCCAGGAAATGAGAGTTAATAAACAAACCATTTTAAACCATCTGCAGAAGGCTGGATACAAAAAAAAAGCTTGATGTTAGGGTGCCGCATGATTTGACGCAAAAAAACCTTCTGGACCGAATCAACGCCTGCGATCTGCTGCTGAAACGGAACGAACTCCACCCATTTTTGAAGCGGATGGGGACTGGCGACAAAAAATGGATCATATACGACAATATCCAGCGAAAGCGCTCGTAGTTGAAGGCCGGTGGACCGTCCCAAACAGTGGCCAAGCCGGCATTGACGGCCAGGAAGGTTTTGCTATATGTTTGGTGGGATTGGAAGGGAATCATCAACTATGAGCTACTCCCATATAGCCAGACGCTTAATTCTACCATCTACTGTGAACAATTGGACCGCTTGAAACAGGCTATCGACCAGAAGCGTCCACAATTGGCCAACAGGAAGGGTGTAATGTTCCACCCTGACAACGCCAGACCACACACTTCGTTGACGACTCGACAGAAGCTACGGGAATTCGGATGGGAGATTTTATCGCATCCACCTGACAGCCCAGGTAGAGCGCCATGTGATTACCACCTGTTCCTGTCCATGTCGAACGCCCTTGGTGGTATAAAGTTGGACTCAAAAGAAGCTTGTCAAAAGTGGCTATCCGCGTTCTTCGCAAACAAGGAGAGGGATTTCTAGGAGAGTGGTATTATGAAGTTTCCGTCTAGATGGAAACAGATTATCAAACAAAACGGCACATATTTGAAGTAAATCCGACCACTGTAACACTTTGTATAAAGCATTGAATGAAGAACAAAAAAGCGGAAGGGAGATATTTGACAACCTAATATATAATATATAAGAAGAATGTGTAAATATATTTATTCTTTATTACAATATAATATATAGTGTACGATTACATAGTTGAAGATTACGAAAATGAAGGTCTAGTAAGTTAAGATTTTATAGTGCTATGTTATATTTTATATAAAAAAATTATGTTCAAAACATTTTTTGTTTAAAACAAATAAATATTTTTCAAACGAAGAATG